>WBMV01008071.1:288842-354846 GCA_013396655.1 Campylorhamphus procurvoides
GCGGCAGAGGCTGCGCGGGCGGGAGCGCAGCCGCGCCTTTGTGTCTGTCGAACTTTGGGCGGTGGGACATTTCGCTCCTCTGGAGAATTTTTCGTGACCCAAGCTCTATATACTCAGATATATATTACAATAAAGAAAAGCCATGAGTAGCAAGGCTGTTACCTGAGTGCTCAGCCTCCTTATTGTCCGGCTGCGGTCTCCTCTGTCTCGGCGTTTATTTGTCCTTTTCTTTAAACAACGATGCAGGATGGTATCACCAGTGAAATAACAGTTTTAATAGTTTCCTTTGTCGTTTCTGGAACAACAGATTGCAGTGTGTATGCAGAGAGGGGAAAAAAAAACCCGTTGCAGTATTAGTGGAATGAAGCACAAAGAAAATTTTTGTCAGACCCTACAGTTTGTTAAACTCAGTTGATACCTGATTTTATATCCTGCATTTTTTGTTCTAGGCTGGAGAAAGCAAAGATTTCAGAAACCTGCTATTGTTAGAGGGGAGGAAGAAACCCCGGAACGGGGAATTGTAGCAGCCTTGTCATGTAGGTGTGGTTCAGCAGTACAGCTAGGACTTCATCTGTCTCTATTGTTGCTTTCTCAACCATTGTTGCTTTAGTTGGCCATTTCTCTGGATTCTTTTTCACGACTGCTTGTGGTAAAAGGCTTCCCGGTCTCAGCTAATTAGTGTCTCCATGACCTGTTCATCTTTATTGCTACCATTGTCTCCTAAGGAGAACTACTGAGGCAGGTGCTTTGTCATTCAGAGCCTCCTCAGCATTACACTTTCTTAATTCGATCTAATTTTCAGTTGTGTCAGAATTAAATCGGCTGAATTTGAAGTAAATTGTTAAAAATTATAGAGCAAATTGTTAAAATTTTTTCCCTCAAACAGCCAATACCCTTCCTCTAAAGAAATGCTCTTCACTCTCTTCTTGAATCTTCTATTTTACAGTTGCTGCTGCATAGCTCAGTGGCTGCTACCTTCTGCCACTAAGCATAACGCCCACTTACAGGTTTAGATGTTCAGAGAGAACATTTTTACCTTTTAATTCGTAATTTTGGATTAGAAGTCTCCTCACTGCTTCTAGTATCAGACCACCTGATTGAGATTTTTGCCTACTAAGAGGAATCCTTGATGAAATTTTGGGGTACATTGTTCTGGATGAAAGCACTGAGAGTCTGAAGCTCTATCTACGTGAGGCAAATACGAGCTCAGCTAATATCTTTCTCTTTGGAGTGTCTACTACTGCTGTAGTCTGGAAAAAACCCACCTCTTTCAACCTTTATGCTCAACAGAGCTTTAAATGCACCTTAGTTCTCGATAACTCTGCTTTACTGTCTTCCATGGTACATCTCCTGAGTACCATCACTGAAAAGTGTGGATTCATGCGCCAAACTGCAGAGCAACGTGTCAAAGAAAACATCTGCTGATAACACATCAGTGGTGTGATGCTACGCAACCTGGTGGAATGCAGAGTCATTTCTTAATATATCATGAGGAAGGAATGGCATGGCAAGATGCATTTTCAGTAATTACATTTGGGATGTGACTTTGGTAAGAGGGCAATACTCCAACCTGCTGTCCACCAAAAGAGAAGAAGGCAGGAATGAGAAAGCTTCAAGATTTTTCTACTCGTTTAGCAGATGCTACTGGGTGTGCCCTGCCTGCTGTCTGATTAATCCTGTATCTAGAGGCATTGCACCCTTAAGACTGCAGAAAGAAAGAAATAGGTCCAGTTCAGCCATGTTTACAGCAGTTACGTCCATGATGTTAATGATCTACATCATTGGATTGACCTTGGATTTTAGTTCCAGGTTTACCTTCATTCTACCCCAAACTTTATTTCGTTATATCAAATATTTAATACATTATGCTACTCTGTAATGTATGTGCATGATTTTTACACCCAGACTGCTGAATCATGCAGTTGCAAGTTTGAGCTATTCTGTCCAAATATCAGCTTTGGCTTCTCAGACTTCTGTGCGCATAGGGCATATAGGCTTTTTTCCCTCCCTTTTTTAATTTTTTTTTTCCTTTTTTTTTTTTTCCTTCCTATTTCTTTTTGATTGAGTCCTGTATTTTGGACATTGCCTGGTGCAGCATTTTTGACTACATCTAATCAGAATCTTATTCCCTCCAGCAAATTTGGATTAATGACAAAAGCAGCTAGGGATGGTGAACAGGTCGCTAGCAGCATTGCTGAATCATGGTCCATGTTGCTTAACTGACCTCCAGAAAGCTTTATAATATTCTCTCCACACAAGGTTGGTGTCATAGGCCAGTGAGCTGTTTATCTTCAAGTTTCTTGAAGTTCAGCACTCATTCATTCAGCATACTTCAGCTTTGTGATCAATGTTGGTTAAATAGTTATGGTTTTCATATGCACTCTGTATATGGTATTATATCATCTTTGCTTTCTCACTCTCAGATATTCCAACACCTGGAAAATATTAAAGTCTATTGAGCTGTGCTTGTCTGCCAAAACTTCCCCCAAAATGCACCATATGGCCAAGAGTTTTTTTGATAAAAGAAAATAAGGAGACTTGCAGAAGAAGCTTGCTGCTTATGCCTCGGAACAATGATGCATCAGTCTGAAAGTGGAGGTGGCTGGTTATAGCTGAGTTAATTTTCTCAAGTGGTTATGAAACACGCAATACTGTATTTTCAAATTTTTCTAGGGATTCAAAAGTAGATGGTAGCATATTACAGTAGTCAGCATGCTTCTACCTGGACTTGGATACTGATGAGGAAAAGCCCTGGATGCATTCTCCTTGAAGAGACTTCAAGTTGTTGAAATGCAGGTGTTCATATTTGCATTGAGAACCTACTCAGAGCTGCAGTGGGAAACTGGCACTGCAGTTCTGGTTTCTCTGCTATTCCCCTTCTTCTAATCCTTCAGCCCTTTAACATGGCTTCTGCCCATCTAGGTCCTGGTGTTTCTACTGCCTTGAAACAGAGTATATAGCATGAGGAGTAGCATTGACAGGAACATCCTGAAACCTTAACAGAGTTGTCAGCAGAGTTAGTGCTAGACTCATGGTGAGGGGTTGTCCACACACCTCTCCAGGCGTTCCCTTGTAAAAACCCAAAATGGTTCAACTCAACAATTCCTTGCAAAGGCATGGTCAAGAGTGTGGGAGGGGCCACCAGACACTTCCTCACCAGCAATCTCTTTTAGGTTTGCCAGTTAATTTTTGTAAATTTAATGATGTTCCTTTAGAACAAAAGAAAAATCAGTAAGGTTGGGTTTCAAAATTACAGCAGTGCCTGGACTTACCTGTAGTGCTACTGCCTGATCATTTTTTCAAAGCTAGAAGATTTTTCAGAACAATTTTGAAACAAGAAAATGATAGAAAAATCTAAAGCATTTTCTGGGTGGGTTTTGTTTTTTTGGTTTTTTTTTTGTTTTTGTCGTTTTCGGGGGGGGGGTTAATTTGTTCTTCGTTTACTTTTTTCATTTCTTTTTTCTTTTTTTTTTTTCTTTTTCAATTGAGTTACCAAAATCTTACAGAAGAAAACTAGAAACTTGTATTGTTGCTGCAATGACTCTTTTTTTTCCTGGTCAGATTTCAATCCTTAAAAATATATTTTGGAATAATACATTTTTTGGTCATATATGTGTCAAGTGTCTCACTTTCTAAGTAGCTGGGAGGAAAAAACAGTAGGGATCAGAGATGTGCTGTTTAGTTTTTAAAAGAAAAAAGATCAAGCATAGCATTTTTAAATCTCAAAACTAGAGTTTTGACACTTCATAAATAAAAGATCACTTAAATTTTAATTTAAAGTATGGGATGCTTCAAAGCTTTTGAATGAAGAAGTCAGCAATTTAATACTTTATGTTTAAATATTAATTAGCAACAGGCTAGGTGATGCTGTTTTTCTTTTTTTTTTTTCCAAAAGGGCAATGCACATTGTGACTAAAGTGTCCTCTGAGTGATTCACTCTTTCAGTTTTGTAACCCTGCGTATTTCTATTTTGAAGTCAAGTCAGAGACGTTGGTAACTTCTTGTAAAGTGGCTACTAGGATATGGGACCAGCAGTCCTAAAGCTGAGGCCTTAGAGAATGGTCACGCTTTGGAAAGACAGATTTTGTCTTTCTGATTTCTGTCAGAATCCTTCTGAGCACTCAGCACATTCTAAAAAATAGCTGTGTGCCTTGAAAGGAAGTGAGGCTGGGTTTGGCATTTAGAAATATGCAAATAGCATGAAAACAAATGGAAACATACTCAGTTAAAACTTCCAGTGCTCATGTTTCAAGCTAGATGTGTTTTGTATTTTGAATTTTAGGAATCCGATCATGGGACACAAACTTGGTCGAGTGCAACTTGGATCAAGAACTGAAACTTTTTGTGTCTCGCCATTCAGCTCGATTCTCTCCTGAAGTTCGAGGTGAGTTTAAGAGCAGAACTAAGAAATTATGCTTTGAAATTGCCTGGCCCATTCGTTTTAGGGACTTATTAAAATTAAGAAAACTCATCTTTTGACTGAACAGTTTCTTTACATCACACTAATTCTTTATGTAGTCCCAGAGACTGAGGCTTATTGTAGTAGGTAAAGTACATACAAAAAGGTAATCTGAAAGGTTTGCTCTACGTTTTGATAGAGCCAGAACTGTTGTCACAGCTGTTGCACAAGTACAGCTCAAGCCACATGTTTCTTCCCAAAAGACATGGACTTTTCCTTGATATGAAAACCTGAGTTGTGGTGGGTCTGCCTTCACTCACAGAAACTTTCTTTGACTTGCATGAGGAACTCAGAAATTTGTAGGGCTCATAAGACTAAAACTCTTTTGCTGCCTTTTTTTCAAGCCTGTCCTTCCTGTAGATGATTCATACAATAAAGTGAAACATTTGTTTTCCAGTTTGGTGAAGTGTAAAATTTGGTTTTTTTCTGATTGTATGGGAACCAAGCGTTCGGTAAGTTTTCTAAGATCTCATTACTCTAACACAAATGCTAAGTGAGTATGGATGAAATTAATCAGATTTCTCATGTAAAAATATATGATCTGCAAAGAGTAGAAGACATTGCACTCGTTGGTGACATCATTGTGGCCATGTTGACTTTTAGAACCTACCACTGATGAGTTTTACCAATTCCAGCTTCAAGGGTATCTCTTCAGTGGTAAAAAATGGCTATGAACTCTTGAATCTTTCTACTACATCACATTCCTAAAGTCAGTTGCTATACATTGTTGACAAAGAAGTCCCAGTCCCATGCTAGTATGACAACATTGACCTGATGGTTTTGAATTATGTGCAAAAATCTCTTGTGTAACTAATATTTCTTCTCACAGCATAAGTTAAAGCATTTTTTTTCTCTATCTCCTCATATCTATAGAGAGTAAAACATTGCTATAGTAAAGAAAACAATTTCATACTGCTATGATTCTTCCTCTGGTTTGAAAACCAACAGAACTAATAGAACATTGCACAGCACAAAGATTTTCAGTCAAGGCATGTAGTTCCTTTATTTACATGAAAGTAAACTGGGGCCTAGAATACATGTCTTGCATTTTAATTTAAATATCATGAAGCCAATTCATTTTCTCAGTCACACTAATTGCTTTATTTTTACAGAGAGGGAATTTATATTTAAGGAATGCAAAATGCAGTGCATCCCATTTTTAGCATGTATGTGTTTTACTTTAAAAGTACAGGGAGACAAAAAGATCCTATATCTCCTGTAGTGAAAATATTACAGCATGTCTAATATTTTTACTGTCTTGTTTAGATGACACATTCTGATACCACTGCATGAATTAAAATAAAGCAAATACTTTGCTTTCATATGATAAATAAGATTAAGTATCCCCTTTTCAACAGAAAGAATGTAGAATCGTCTAGGATTTTTTCTCTAGGATTTTTTCTCTATTTTTCATTGATTTTTTTCCCCTCTGTTTGTCTAGACATGGCTGTTTAGTCTGTCATTGTGTTGAATTACAGCTTAATTGTGTGTGACTGGAATTCATCAACATCTCTGACAAGCAGAAATGAATGTGTTTCACCACTGCTCAATCTTTAAACAATGAACTGCCAAAATCTGTGTTTAAAGAGCATTAAGGGAGCCTGAAACTTGAATAAAGGCAATATCCAGGCATAAAGCTATCCCTCTTGACCAACTTTGTGTCTAAAATTTTGTGAAGAAGCTCCACCTTCAAAATCTCACTGTACAGATCAGAGGATCATTTATTTTACTGTCTCTGCTGTTCTCTGATATTGAAATAGAGAAGCATCAGGCTCCTCTGTATCTTCGCCACTGTTTGTCAGAGAGAAAGTTTTTTTGTTGCCATTTTTTAGTAATGTTTCAGAATGTTTGATTCCTGTTACAGTACCCAGTTGAATTCTGGGTGTTTAACTGATGAAATGGTCAACTTTCATACTAGAGACGTAATTGTAAGTATATATTCCTTTATGGTTGCAAACCTAGAAATTCTGTGAAATTTAGGTAACTAGGTGACCTTTTGTCCAAGGAAAGTATTCATCCAAGGTGATGGCGTTGTCTGTGGAATGTAATTAAAAAACGTTTTTTTCAGCCCTTTGAGACTGAAGTCTTTGTGCGACTCATATGTAGGGACAGTTTACTCTTGAGGAAGGCTCCTAGCATAGTCAGGTCTGACTGCTGACTGAAGCCTTTTTGATTATCATGTTTAATTATGGTAATTGCAGTGCCAGCTCTCTACATGGTTATATGCTTTTCAGAACAGCTCGAGGATACGCGCATAAGCAATGTGAAGGGTAGGACTTGTTCACCAAAAGGAAACTTGGAGAAAATTCAGCCAGTTCTGTCCTCATGCTATCTGTCCATGATTCTGAAGGGGAGACATACCAGAGATTATCTCTGTCAAAGCATTCCTGTGTTTTCACTTTAAGAATTTAGGGTCTAATCCTTCTCCCTGTGTAATGAATAGCAATGTATATACTGACTGCAGGGAGCATGACTGGAACCAAACACTCTTTTTGTGTTCTTTTCAAGGGAATGGGTTGTCACAGTGGTATTTGTGCACATTATATTCAGCTGTTGGGGCAATTTATGGATGATTTATGATGCCTGAAAAATAGGATTCAGATTGGAAATGCCAGCAGATCTTTTCTGCTATCTTGTAAAGAAGCTGAGTTAGCAGACTCAATAATAAAAAATCTTGGAGAGTTGATGTCAGGTGCTGGTGAAAAATGAGTAGCACTACTAATTAAGTGGTTGCCAAGACAACAAGCAACATGACTTTAAAAGGGGTACTCCAGTGGGTGCCTCTGTTTTCTCTGTCATATAATGATAACTTCCATCTTATGTTAATATCAAAAGGACAAAATATGCAAACAATGAATTGTAACATGTAAAAGCTGAAGGAGGAACTGTGCATCTGGTAGTGAGGCAGAGCAAGTAGGGAGTCTTGGAAAGAGCTCCATTGAAATTGCAGCTGTACCTACCAGTCTTTTCCTAATTAATGAGAAAGTTTCAGCTGCATAAAGCAGCTTCACAAAAGACTGAGTAAATGCATTTAGGGGTGGAGGATCATGAAGCCATTGCAGGCCCTTCTGTAAGACTTCCATACTGCCATTTTGTCTCTCAGTTTCTACTTGAGGATATTTGATTGTTTCCTTGGTGCATATTCAAATCCTTGTCTGGATGAAATCCATTTAATTTAAATAGCTGTGCAGTAGCTAGCGACCCCTAACCTTCTAATAAATACTGCTCAAGCTTTGTACTTTGTACTCGGTCCTGTGGTTACCAAAAACATACATATGTGTTTCCTGTCTGACCAGTACCAGGAGACCTCCTGTTGCCTATTAATCAGTGCAGACACCAACTGCTGACTTAAGTGAGTTCTTCCTTACCTATGCCTAAGACTTTGTTACTGGCAGCCTGCCTGTGGCCGGGGGGGCACCTTGGCAAAGTTCAAGACATGTTCAATTTCCTTTTCACAGCCACACCTGCATCAGCAGCAGCAGTAGGTTTGCTTCCTTCAGGCTTCCTAAAGAAAGGTCATTGTTCTCTGAAGCTGTCAAAAAGCCTTAACAAGTTCCATTCTGAAAAGTTACTGTTAAGGACTGCTAGTAACCTGCGGAGAATTTTTCAATCTTGGAATTTTGGTCATTAGGGCCCACAGCTCCATGCACTGCCAAAGTGGTGTATCATCCCATTGCCTATGAGAAAACAGATCTACACCCAGTTAACATCACACTTAGTAGCTTGCAGTGTGAGCATATGGAGTCACTGACAAAATCCTAAAGGGCATGGCTTTAATGCTGATTTACTGAAAACTGCAGTTTGCCAAAATTCATCAAGTCAGAGGACATAGGTACTTAAGCAAAACCTATCACTTAAAATGAAAGAAAGAGAAAAGACACATTCAGGACCAGACTCCTCAGGTGGTATCAGAGTGCCATCACTAAGTGTCTAGGAGTTAGTTTTGCTTAAGATCTCAAGTAATCTGGTACATATATTTAGGGACATGCTATAAATACGATTCTTCAGGTATTAGAGATTGGGACAGCTGAAATATCTATTGAATGGAGTAATTTTAGCTCATTATATGTTTAGAAAGATTAATTTTAGTTGGCTACTAGACTTGTTTTGTGTCTCTTAAGGATTTGAGCCTTAGAAGAAAGAAAATGGAGGCAGATTATAACATGAAAATTGAATTGAGCTGACTCATGCTGCAATGGCTGCGAATGGTATCCCTGCGGGGTGACCTGCAGCTGCCAGTGGTCCAGGGCTGCAGAGTTAGAGCTGCCCAAGGCCATGGAGCCCCTGCGTCCTTGTAGAGACTTTCGGCTAGGGAG
The DNA here is from genome assembly GCA_013396655.1 of Campylorhamphus procurvoides. Lineage (NCBI taxonomy): Eukaryota > Metazoa > Chordata > Aves > Passeriformes > Dendrocolaptidae > Campylorhamphus > Campylorhamphus procurvoides. The sequence continues at coordinate 297,618 of WBMV01008071.1, forward strand.
CACATGCAGTGCTCTGGATTGCTCCTGAGCTTTTTGGGGGTGATACTAGCATTTTGGTGGGTCAGGAGAGGATTACAGTGTAACAGCCTATGTATTTGGATACAAGAACTGATACAACCTTGTTTTCTTAGTAGTAATCAAAATTCCAGAGATGGGCTAATAAGTGACTTTAGCATCTTTTTTCCAGTGAGTAAGTTGTTGCACTTATGTGACAATCATTCTGGCACTGACTTCCATTTCTGCTTTTTTTAGGCAAGATCTCAAAGAAAATTAGCATGAATTTACACTGCTGCCAAAACACCAGTACCTCCTGATGCTGAGTCAGCAAAATTACTGAGAGGTTATTTTTAAATGCCTTGTATCATGAGTATATACAATGAGTTCAATGGTCTTAGAATAGCCCACGCTTGCTGGGGAACAGGTTTTTGACCTGTGTGAGGCAGCTACTGGAGGCACAGGATTAAGTTAGTTACAAATAATGATAGAATTTTAAACACATTATGAAATTTGAATCCCCGTTCCTCTTTATAAGAATGAAAATTAAGCATCCCTAATGGTATATTCAATAAGGTAATTTCATTAGGGGTTATTTTACAGAATTATAATTCTTAATTTGTCCGTTTTGAGATTCCTCAGTCTTTCTTTCCTTTTGTTTATGAGGGATTCCTGAAATGGAAAACTCCAACATGATTTTATTTTTGACCCCTGCCTGCCATAATTTAGATGACATGCCTCTTATCTCTTCCATCATGGGTTTATACTAAATGTGTAATCAGAATATCACTGTCACTTTTAAAATCTAATTTCTGCTTGTCTTGTGCAACATTTTTCTCAGATGTTTGGTTTTCTTAATTTTGTTAAGACTTTTATGTTTTGTCTGGATTTTCTGTTACTTTCTTGTCGAGTTTATCAGTTATTGAGAGAAACATTAAATGTTTTAATTGAACTTTATAAAAAGAAGAGACTTGTTCCAAGGGCCACTGAAATAATGGGGTTGGACTTCAGATTAGAGAAAATACTGTCTGGTATTTTGAAGGTAGAACAACAACCAAATTATCACATAATGAGGAAGAAAGTGAGCATTTAAACTTCTTTATTGCCAGACAAAAATGTTACTTTATTTGCAGTGAGTTGCATACCACTATATTCAGAAATATGACCAGACGCAGGTAAGACAAGCTGAGGTACTCCTTGGCTACAGACTATGTGGAATGGGGAGCACGTCGTTATCCCTGTTTGCCAGCTGTAGAATGAGAGTTGCTGTGGTGGCTGGTGCTGTCAGCCTTGCATCAGCATGAAGAGTTTCAGCTGTCATCTGCCTTAAGAGACAGATGCAAGAGATGCATTAGTGCTGGCTGCAAATCCAAGTGATCCTCACTGAGGACTACTGGGAGTATCCCATAGTACCTCCCAGTCTCTATGAGTTGGTGGGGAAGTTAAGGACTTTGATCAGGAATAGTCACAAATACAGAAAGCTGAATAGTTCTATAATAAAGGTTCTTGCTTTTACTTTAAACCCCTAGATGGTCCTACCAAAAAGACAAGGTAGTTAGTTTTAGCTTGTAATTGCTGTTGTAGGTGTTTTTAGAGTTGAGAAGAAACGCAGTGCTCCTTGTGACCTGGATTTGCAGCACAGACTCCTATGTGTAAGGACATAACTGTTCTGGTTCCTGGCTTTTCAACTGGTTGGAATTTAGTCTGTTTGATTCAAAACTATTTGCTGATACAAGAGAAAATTAAGTGTAAAAAAAAATTAAAATACTAACCAATTCAGAAACAAATTTATGTGAATTTCAGTAAATTTGATGTTGCAATTTTATGTATTTCAGTACTTGAAAAGTTGTCTGCAATGGTAAGATGAGTCATTGTCCTGTGTCCCTATGCCCCTGTCTCCTGCATGGCTGCATGTGGGATATTCTGCCCATCAGAGCTCTGGAAAGCTTGGGGGTTTATTTTAAACAAACAAAAAACTCACAACCCCCCCCTGAACACCAAGCAGAAAAACCTCTTCCAATGAGATTAACCACATTCTTAGGCTGTGTAGTTTCTGAGTGATTCCAGTGAGCTATGGAGATGTTCATCTGAAAGTCAACTCCACACTGCCAAAGGCAGCCTTTGGAAGCTGTATGAGTTTTACGGCAGTTCTCTAGCTCTTCTGGGGAAAAGACTGATCCAGCTTTGGCTCTCCCGTCCTGAGTCAAAACTCTTCTGGAAAAGGTTGCTTATTAACATTCATATCAGTATCTATTAACTGGAGCAGTACTCCAGTCTTTGATGAGTCCTTTCAAAGGACCATCAGGAAAGGACTCAAGTTTCCTGGATCACTGTGAGGAAACCAGCTTAATGAAAACTGTCCCAGATACAGACACTGGCAAGACAGACTAGAAAATTATTACAAGAGGGAGGAGGGAAGCCTTGCTTTCATCTTTTTTTTGTGTGTTCATATCACGTTTTTTTGCTGGCATCTGTGTTGAAACTCAGGGACAGAAGTGGGATGAAGTTTGACAGGGCCCTAAAAGAGTCCAACTAGAAGGGTCTTCCTTCTGGTATTAAGGCTTTGGAACATCGAGCTCACATCCTGTCATGGGTATTGTGGCCATCCAGCATGCTTTCTTACCTCAGGCTGTGTATGAAGTTTTCTTGGTCTTCCAGAACTTGCATGGCACTTAAAAAAAAGATGAATAGAAAATTTATTTTCTATGTGGCCAGTACTTTAAATAGATATAGAAGCAAGCCTTCATGAATATCTCAGGATAGGATTTAATGCTTGTCTCAAACTAATAATTTACAGGCATTATTCATAATAATTTGTTTAATTCTATTGATTTTTTCAAACTTATTACTTGCTGCAAAGCTCAAATTCTAAAAGTTCATTAGACATGGAAGATTTAAATATTTTTCAATACTAATTAGGTTTTTGTATATTTAACATTTTCAAGAATCTTCATGAGTTTTAATCTTCCTGTCCTCTCTTAATAATTCCATTTTTATTACATTTCAATCCACTCTGTATTAGAAAAAAACCATCTGGAAATGGTATTTAATTTGATCTTTATAATGTTCTATGATGTGAATTGCTGAATCAGATGAAAACATGTCACCGTTCAACATAACACATGAAAGACATTGAGGTCACCAAAAGAAATCCAAGTGGAGATGGCGTATTATTTAAGCAACTCTTTACAATGTAGGGATTGGCTTCTTTGATTGTAGCACCATCTGCATAAATAGTTTGACTGCACCAGTTGTATTCCTCAACAGTCCCTAGCAGGAATAGTTGCTCTGCACCTAACAAGACTCTCTACCTATTAAAGCCTGTAATTATAACAAGAATCACATTTTGTGTTCAGCTTTTCTGGGATAATGCCATTGTATATCAAGTAGGGAATTATCATGTGTAAAGAGACTTGCCAACAATCTCATTTTGTATTGAATAGGAGGATCTGATAGTATTAATCTGATAGGAGCTGCTGAGTGGGGAAAACCTGTTTACTGGGCTGTCCTGACTGATGTGGGTTGTGGGTTCTCCATAACCATTTATAGACAGTAATTGCAGGAAAGACGCAATACAAAGCATTCAGAATTCCTTAAACTGTATAGACTTACTGTTCAGTCCATTATTATACATTGAAAAGTATAATACCATCATGTGTTAGAGCTGTACTTACCTAAAAAGGTATTGTTTTGACTTCTGGCCTGTGTGCTCCCTTTGTAATTAAATTCTTTAAACTCAAAGCAAATTCTGGGCCAAAGAATCATTTTTTTTTGCAGACAATCTGGAAAAAAACTTAGAGATTTACTTTATTTTATGGGTATCTACTTTTTTGAGTTTCACACAGCATGTTATATATTGGCAGAATTGATGCTCCTCCAACTTTCAGTCCATTCCTAAGTGGAGTCTCTTTCCCTGCTGGTGTTGGAGACATCTGGGAATCTTATAAAATTACCTGTGTCCCTTTCAGGTGTTCCTAGAGTGCTCTGAGAATCCAATGAGTTTTTAACACAGTGCCTGCAGCTCTCCAGGGGAGCAAGTGTGGTGTATTCAGCACAGGGCCATATTCCAGTCCTGACAGAGTTAACACTTTTTTTCATCTTGTCCTGACTTATAGTCACAAAAAACTAAGGACCATGTTAAAAGAAAGGGCCACTCTAAAAGCTTTCCTTCACTATAGGAACTAAAAGAGTGGTGGTGCAAGGCAGCCCTGTGTAGAGCTACCCTGGTAGCTGAAGATGAGCTGGTACCTCTACCCAGTACAGGGCAGCCCCATGCAGGTGCAGCCCCAGACTTCAGTCCCTCAGAGCAGAATGATCTCATCAGTGATGGGCCTCTCAGAAGACCTTCAGGAGGGACTCACAATATCAGTATTTAACTTCGCCACAGCTCTGGGTTAGCAGGGCTTTACTACCATGTTTCAAAGACAGCTTTGGTGACTCTGCAAGGACAGTTTTTGCCTGGACAAAGCATAGATCAGAGGCTTTTTTTCTGTGACACTAACATCTGAAACTATTTTTCCCATTTTCCTCCTTATTTTATTTCTTGAGCTTACTTTAAACATTGTCTCCTGTTCCCTCCTGCTTTCCTGAAGTGAGTGAAATGCTAAGTTTTCAAATTAGCATGCAAATTAGCAGATGCGTTCAGGACTTTAGAGAAGCTTGTGTTCATCCTAGATGAACTTTTCTTCATTTCTTCCTTTAGCCACGCTGTTCCTACTAGAGTCTTCCTATATGTCAGGGTAATTTAGTGGTAAAATGTGAATGGCATCTTATCAATATTGGCTCTTACAGGTTTGCTGCCTTTCTTGGAGCCACACCACAGCTGGCAACAATTAAATATTTACTTTTTAAGAGATGAGTTTAAGAAGAATTGTGGTCAGGGATGACTCTTCTCACAAATTATGTTTTCAATTCTGGCTTCCCTCTGCTATTAAATATATTGCAGACAACGTTTGTCAGTTCCAACTTCTTTGTTCTTCTTACTTTTGAGCAGATTGATGTCTCTTTGTCAGTGATTGTTAACTTAACCTAAGCTATATTCAAATTATATTTAGACTAAGGTCCTTGCTGAACCCCATCAAATGTTATTCCCTATACTATCCCATGTTTGTGACTCACTTGAAAAGATGAGACACTCTTAAAAAATATTAGAGCAATATTAGACCAGTTGTTTTTTGTTAGATAATCTAAGTAATGTGGTTGTTTGTTGGCTGCGGACTGGACACAATGAAACATTTCATCAGTAATCATTAAGGGGAAAAAAAGAGAAGATGTTTTCAAAGCAGGATGATCACTTCAGAAACCAGCAGAGATGTAACTTCTGTGGATCTGCCTTGCTACAGTACTATGGCAACAGTCATTATTTTGTAAGTGGAGTTGACAGGACAGATAATGTCCACTATTTGTGGTCAAATGGCACATGGCTGCATAAAGCTTGGAATCACAGTTGCTATAGCTGATGGCACCATAACAAACAGAGTTTGATTTTTTTCAATTTTTTGTGTCAGAAGTATTCTCACCAAATATTTAAAAATCCTGATAGTAATTTTTGACATAAGAGAATCATAAAATATGCTGAATTAGAAGTGATCCGGTAGGGTCTTTGAGTCTAGCTCTTGGCCCTATGCAAGATACCCCAAGAGTCACACCATGTGCCTGGGAGTGTTTTCCAAATGCTTTTTGAACTCTGCCAGGCTTGGTGCTGTGACCACTGTCCTGGGGAACCTGTTCCAGTGCCCAACCACCCTCTGAGTGAAGAACCTTTTCCTAATATACAACCTAAACTTCCCCTGACTCAGCTTCATGTCATTCCCTTTGGTCCTGTCACTGGTCAGGACCATGCAGAGATCAGAGCCTGTCCCTCCACTTCCTCTCATGAGGAAGTTGTAACTGCAATGAGGTCTCCCCTCAGCTTGCTCCAGGCTGAACAAACCAAGTGACCTCAGCTGCTCCTCATAAGGCTTACCCTCCAGAAGAATAGGAAAGTACAAGAAATCTGTCTTGCAGCTTTATTAATATTTTTTCTTATTCCTGATGTCTTTTAAATTGTTATTATTTTCAAATGTTAGCCTTTTCCAACACAAAATCAAGGTGTGGTATGCTCTTCCCATTCAAAATCCATTCTCACCAAAATTTCTTCATAAAATTCAGCATCATAGCATACAAAACTAATGTATTGAAAAAAATTTGAATGAGCAATTAAGAAAAACCCAAACAAACCAAACACACTAAAAATCCCCATTGTGTTTCTTACCCTTTCTGTTTTTTTGGAAGTTACATGTTTTTAGGCCTTAGTTCTTAATGTTGGACATCTGTTTATATTTTGCTCTGTTACTTGGCATTTAAATTTCAGAGATTTCAGCTCTATTGACTGCAAAAAATGAATCCCTCAATGTGAAATGAACTCAGAAGACTTCAGATCTCTCACTGTCAGTGGAGGAAGAGCAGAGTATAGCTCATGAAGGGCTAGAGCTTTCTCAGTTTGAAGACCATGGATAGTGATCATTTTATGAAAATGGTTAACAATACATTAACTCGGCAGGGCCAGTAGAGGGAAGAGTAAGATCACTACCCACACAGCTATGTTTGTGCATAAATTAACACATCTGTAGATATAGAAAAGAAAATCAGCTTTACAGATCACACATTTGCTGTGTGTTTAGGATGTCTCTAATAGACCTGAGCTTCCCCTGTTTTGAAGCTGCCATATAAACCACACCAAGAGCAACAGTAGGGCCTCTCTCCCATGCTGCATTTAGAGCACAGCATGAAATAAAAGACCTGAGACCTAAGCAAGTAGAATCTGACTCACTTGTCAAGTTTAGTTTTTTTCCCCTGTCTCAGTCTGTGCTATGACTGTCTGTTAGGAATACAGTAGCAGGTAGTTTGACAAAGCAGTTCAGTACTGTCTATTTAAAAATACCTCCTCATGCAAATCAAATCCCACTGTGGCATTTTGCATTTCCTAGAGATGGGGAAAAAAACCAGTCATGTCTCTTAAAGTGACTGTAAAGCATGTTATGTATGATAAATCAAGAGACCTGAATTTTACTTCTTAACTTTGCCCCTCAACTGTGTGAAAATTGACTGTGGCAGTCACATTCAGATGCTGTGGACAACCCATTATCTGGATTATTCAATTGCAGTAATGTAATGGCATTTAATTCTTTCTGTCTTGCTCCAGCTTCTCATTGAGAACTGCTCTGCCAAGTGTGCCAGTAGGGAATCTAACAACAGTGATTTATGCTGCGTGGGCTTCATTAAAATTCAAAATGACGCCACCAACTCTCTTTGAGGAAGCTACTAGCTAGATGTTAAAAAGTAAATACTACAGGCATCACTCAAATTGATGTGAAAATAACAGTAAAGATGAAAAGCTGAGATTAGCCCTTCACAAAATTGTGTAACTCCAGATTCTTGAGCAGTATTATAAAAAACCCCAAACACATGAGGACCTTTTTATGAAAAGGAACACCTGCATACATCTTCATGGGCAAAATCTTTTCAAATGTGCAAATACTGGTAAATAGACAATCAAATACTTTTCAGTTGATTTAATTGTGGAGTAGAGGGCTTTGGATGCTCACTGGAAGCAGCTGTCTGTTACCACTTATTTAAAAAAAACCTAGCACAAACACCAAGCAGAAAACCTATAAAAATGCCCAGAACCATAGCCAGCTGTTTATTTTACATTGTGGTTAACAAAACACTTTGACAAATTCTGCTTTGAACAAGTGTAAGGTATGAGGAATTTTACTGAAAACAGAAATGTCTCTCCAGATCTACCCTGTTACACGTTAGGGCAGCACTGGAGTGCTGTTGAAGGATTGCAGTTTGTACATCCCATCTCTAGACTGTTCAAGGGAAACGGCAACTATGGTTTGTAACAGGTTTCCACTATAATAACATTCAACACTGCCAGATTGCTGTGGCACCACTTGAAATAAAACTTAGCAATTCTCTCCTATGGTTTCCGTGCAAGTCTGCCCAGTGCTGGAGTTGGCAGTAAATCATCTGACTTCCATTAGACTTAAACCTCTGAAGGAAGCTGAGTGTCTGTCCAGAGCATGAGCCAGGCTGGTGAAATACTGCCTGCCACCTCTAACAGAGCTCCATGTCAAATAGGAGTGAAATACTTCTAAGTGTTGCCACCTGGCTGTGGAAATGTGTGTTTTGTGATTGCTAAAACATTGTTGCCAGTCCCAAATCCAGGAGTGCTTACCAAATAGAGTTAAAAATGCCATGGGGAGATGAAGTAAATGTCATTTTGATTACCCCTCTGAATTCAGCTTAGTGACTGACATAACCTTCAAATCCTGGGGGCAGAGAACTGGCAAAGAGAGTAGTCTTTTGCCTTTTGTCACCTGTAGTGCCATCCCCGCCTCTGCATGGCTCCTTATCTCATGGCTGAGGGTCAGTTAGAAGAATGTGAGGACGAAGATGTGGAAGGGAATTTAAATTACATCTGTATGGATTGCGATCTGGTGGAGTTCATTAGCATGCAGCACAGTTCTTGTGCCTTTCTGCCTCTCTTCCTAGACCTCATGACTTCCAGGCATTTCCACACTCCCTCAGATCTGGTGTGCCTTATGGGCTTGGCCTGCATTTTCATATTAGCACAGATTAATTAGGCAAGGAGAGATTGCTTTGACTCCAGAACGATCTATGGCAATGATAGATCAATATTTATTACAGAGCTATTTTTCAAATAAATGTCTGCTCTGTTAAGCAGGTTTGCTAATTTAGATACCTTAGAGCCTTTTAAGAGACAATTAAATCCTCTCTGGTGTGAAGTGGAATATTAAAAAGGATTAACACTGACATGACACACCATGTATTTTCTCTAGTTTCATCTGCATTCCTATGCCTTGCTATTCTCATCTAATTCTTGGGTTGGGTAGAGAGAGTTGGGTTCAGGGACCACTGCCCTTTCCTTGCAGCACTGTAGAGCCTACGGGAGGACGTAATATAGGTCTCAAGGCATTGGTGAAAAGTTATCAAGCCCAAATACAAATATCTATTTGTGCTGGGAAGAACTTTCAATAGCTAAATTCCATTAAATTTATCCTGGTTATCCAAATTTGATGTGAAAGGATACTGTGAAGGGATCTAGTCTTCTAAACACTTACCTGGGTGGCCAGGTTTACAAAGGTCATGCAGTAAATGTCACATGAGGAGAGCTCGCGTGATCAGGTCATTGTTGATTTTCTTTTCATGATTTTTCTTTTCAAATTAAGTTTAGTGTTCTCTGCAAAGGAAGCAGTTTTCTCCTTAGGGAGCATGTTAGAATAATATGTAAAATATGCTCATTTGCGAGCATTCACAAAGGTGTTGAAACAGAAGCCATAAATCAAAACTTTTTAACAGGAAAAGTCAAGATGAAGGACTTACATTTAGTGCATTTTCCTTACATATGACTTTATTTAATGAATGTTTATAATACTATATAGTATAAATATTTTTATTTTAAATGTGCATTTTTCAGGTTAATGTCTTAGGACCTATCCAGTAATCTAATGTAACTTTGTAGAAGTGTAGTGATCTCCAAAACATACTGTAAAGATGCACGATCACAAAGTTAAAAAGTATGCTCAAACTGGCAAATACAGCTGACTTGACTAGTTCAACATAACCGAACCTCACTTTTCTTTGCTGGAGTCTTCAAATATAAATTGAATTTATAGCAAGTCTTGTGTATAAAATTGTCCATTTGGAAAGCAGTCTCTTGATCCCAGTGAAGGCAGAATCAATCCCTCCATTATTTATTATTTCTATTCTCCATGGGTAAGTACATTTTTTCCTTAAGAAAGAATATTTGTGCACTTGTATAACTTAAAACTGTCATCAGTCATAGGTCAGTACATCAACATCTGCAAGAGTTCTCCTGTTAGTGTAATTTCTGTAGAAGATTAAGTGTACCAGACTCACAGTTCATATGGGAAAAAGAAAAATCCTGCAACTCTGCCTGTCATAAAACACAGCAGAAGCTTCCAGTGGAAATCCAATGACTGTCTTCATATTTCTTTGTCAAAGAAATATTAAAAACCATGGGATTTCTGTTCCCCTAAAAGGAGAAAATAAATTAAATACTGTGTTGTTTTAATCTTTGGGGGGAAAAAATGCAACCATGTTGGTATTGTTTCCTTAAGCATCCCCCTGTGTTGTTTTTTTCAAATTATGATGATTCTAAAAGTGTACTTGAGTTGTGTTCATTTAATACTGGGAGGATTAAATGTCTCACCAGTGCCGACACTTTGTCATTATAATGAAGTACAGTTCACAAGTGTCTGTAATTACACAGCCTGTGTGCAATCAGGAAGATGTCTAAAGAGAGTCTATCGCATCTTAAATAGCATTTCCTTCATTGCACAGTCTAATTTCACCTGACATTTTGGCAGCCAGGGCACAGACTTTCTGCAGGAAACATCAGAGTACCCCTGGTCTCCTTTACAGAAAAGAAGATGGAAAATTAAGTTATTATAAATCTGCTTTAATTATGTTATTAAAATATTACATAATGTAGATGGACCTGCTGTAGATCTTAGATATTTTTTGATTGTTTAGTAATTTCCTTCATTTGTTATGCATGAAAAATGTTTCTGATAACCCATGTTGATCTTACTTGCTAATGAACGAATGCTTACAATTACTGCACTTAAGGATAAAATGTTAGAGGGTTACTATTGAGCACAACAGTAGTTGAAGACACTAATTAATTTAATCAGAGTTATTTTGCCTGACAAAGTACACAAGAATAAATGATGCCACTGGAAAATGCTGGAGCATTTAATCTGTGGCTCTGTATTTAAGGAGAAAATCAGTTCAGTCAGTCTTTTTCAGAAGTATTGGTAATGCAAAATGTTTTCTCAGTTGTAAAGGCAGTAGATATTTACTGCCTTATTCATATCAATGTATTATGAAGCAGCATGATGCTTGGTACTGTGAATCTTAATAATGCCCAGAGGCCTTCATATAAAAACTGCTTATTTAATTTTCACTGGATTACTTGTCTCATTTAAACAACAATAATAATGTAAAGCCAAGTGCAGAGCTCCAGTAACTTGGAAGGGTGCTTTCCCAATACTATTAGCCTAATTTTGAAATACTGATATTTTCAAATGCAGCTTCAGATTTCAAAAATCAATTTAATTTTATTTTTTGTTGGCATTACGTGGAAAGCTGAACATTGTTATTAGTTCTCTTAATTCAGCCAAAGCAGTGTGCTTATCACCAAAGCATACAGGATGTTTTTTAAGGCAAAACTGTCAATTCAACTACTTTAAAGAAAGTAGACAATAACACGGCTTGCACTAGGTCACTGATTTCCATTGTCAGGAAAAGGGACCCAGCGTAACATTTAGATCTATGTGGTTGGAAACCAGACATGTAAAAGGTGTACTTTGTCATTGAGATGGATATTGATAATGGAATTGCCAGTGAGAGCCTTGTCTGCCAGATGATGAATAGATCAGCACTAGCACAGCTTCTCAGAGGCTGCAGATCTGTCCTCTAAGGCAGAGGAGGAATTATGTGTTAATGACAGCAGTTCTCAGGGGAGGAACGATAGAGACTGAGCAATATATCAAGGGGAAGATCAGTGGTAAACAGACAGACTGTATGGCTTTTACTCACCTTCTGTGCAATCTCTGGATGTCCCCCATGGCTATAGCAGAATAAAATGACAGAAATTTACTGTACTATCCTTCACTTCTGCATGGGCTGAAAGAATGTCTTTCAATTCCTTTGGATTTACTTATGTGCAGTTTTTTAATATTTTCACATCTAAACATCATCAAGAGTTGGTTTTCTTTCTTTTTTTTGTGTGTGTGTTTTTTGGTTAGTTGGTTGGTTGGTTTGGTTTGTTTTTTTCTTGTCACTCCTGCTAAAAGAAGCCCTGAAGAGGGAGAGGGGCATTTTTTTGCAATTTTTCCCCCTTTCATTTTCTGCCCTTTAGTATGCTCTTTCCAGCAAAACACCCTCAGTCACCAGTCTGTGGGACTGGGGCTGTGGTCTGCTCAGAGTTCTTGTGGTACCTGCTCACATGTCATCTGACAGGCTCAGATGTTGAATGAGAATGGCCAAACACCTAAGATGCAGTTGGTCAGAGGCTGTCTCAAATTCCACCTACCAGCTACTTTCTTGCTATGTCGGTGGTAAGTACAGAACACAGAAGCCAAAGGAGACACAGGTATTGAAAGCCAAGTTTGCCCACTACTTTTCTGCATTTTTTCATTGAAAATCGTCCAGGCAAGGTGGCAAGAAAAGAGCTCCAGAATCACTCTGGATGTTTCAAAAAAAAAAACACTGGATTTGTTTCTTGTGCAGCTTTGAGATAGCTTTTGAAACAAGACCACCCCAGAGGATGTACCCAAGACTTGGTACATCCATCCACACTCAGCAGCCAGCCCTACAAGAGAATTGGTCTAATGCTCACTGAGAGAAAGAGAGGCAGGTGATGAGGGAGACTAGAGATTAGAGGAAACTTTCTTTTACCCAGTGTTACTCAGAGGCTCACTGAATGGGCTTTATTAATTACTAGTGAAAATGTTTGTTTTGTTGTATCAAAGTGAAATGTACCTAGTATTGCCTTAATTTTACTTTTTTTTAAAAAAATAAAAGCTAGTAAAAAAAATTCAGTCTAGATCTTTTAAAAGCCTGTTATTTCCCTATATCAGCCCAAGGGAAATCTTGTTGTTTCCAGAGTAATACATTTTTATCTGGAGGCAATACTTATTAAAAACCTATACTGGAATTCAGACCTGGAAATTGCTTTTTGTTCCCATTAAAAAAACATCAGTGCAGTATATAATTGGTGTTACATGTGCTCTTCAAAAATCATTTTGAGGTTAATCAGTGCTAAAGGAGAATTCTTGGAAAGCTTAAACCTTTAAATTTTTACCAGGTGAATGGCACTTCACTCATCAGATGACCTGTTCAGATCACTCATCAGCATAAAAATATTTGAGGGTAGAGATTCATCATTAATGTGTTTCTTTACAGTTTTTGGGTTTTTTGTTATCTTATCCCTTTGCTAAAAGGTCTCTTCCACTGTACATGCTTGATAATTGAGGATTAATTGCAGCAAATCTTGACATGGTCGTATAGTCCAGAACTTTAAATAGTCAGTTCAATTACAAAGAAAATCTGCATTTGTTAACAGAGTAATAAAATGCAGAAGTATGGAATCAGTCCCCAAGTGGGAGACCAAATGTGCACAGGAATGCCTACTTGCATAAACAGTGAGCAGTTTACACGGATATATATAATTTGCATAAACAATGTAGAGGCCAATGTTGGCACAACATCCTTTGAAAAAAGATTTTAGAATTATATTTTCTTTCCTCTTTAATGAAACATCAGAAATGGGAAGCCACGTCTTTCCTTTGCACCTTAAACAGTTTTCCATTCTGAATTTCTGTAGAAAGAAAGCTGAGAAAATTATCATTAGTATCAGAGGAATTTCATATAGTCCATGTATTATCAAATACAACATCTACAGATAATTGTGTTGATGTCACATTGGTTAAATGTCCCTTATGGTTGCATGGACCACAGTGTAGTGCACACTAACAGAAGTGAAGGCATACATGAGAGCTGACTCCCTCCATGGAGCATTCAGGTGTGCCCTTGTTCTGGATGCACGGGTTGAGGAACCCCAGAGCCCATGGTGTGTGTTTGACATCTTGAAAGCCCTTGGTACTTTCAGACTGTTGGATCATTCTGGCAGCTGCCAGCCCAGTTACTTTTCTGATGATAAGGATCCCCAGTCTGCTGTGCTCTCTCTCTGTTCCCTCTCTCACACTTCCTTGGACTTGCTTATATGTTTCTTATGTTACCCCACTTCTGTGGGTTTCCCATCTAGTTAGACTTGAAGCCCATCAGCATGGGAAATACATAATTTTCATAAAAGAGAAGACCACTGGTTTGCTGTAAAGGCCAGAACTAGATGATTCACAGGAAACTCTTAAGCTTAGAGAGGCAATATTAAATGAGACTTTGTATTTTTCTGTATTTATAGAAGAAACAAAAGCAATTTGAGCACAGAAATGTAACTGAAACCCAATGTTTTTGTGGACTTTCGTTTCTCATTTCAAAATGGTACAATAGACATTTAGCTCCCCATGCTTTTTTTCTAAGGGAACAAAATTACAATAGTAAAATTATAAACCCCTTGAAACAAATAGCTTATGAAAAAAAGTCCTTAAAATGTCTTATTTGTGTCTGTACTCCTGGGCCATTCTGGTGACATGATTACAGTGTAGCTTTGGCAGGTATAGTACAAATGGTCTTATACTGTCAGATGAATTCTGAGTAGAAATATAGCCAGATCCCAGAAGGAAATACAAGAAAACATTTTTTTATTGGAAATTACATTATAATTGTATCTTATTGTATTAATTTCCTTTCCTAGACCATTTCACATATATTGCCATGGGTCCAAATATTTCCTTATACTGCTTCACACAGAAAGTAAAGATGGCAGCTCATGATAGGTCCACATTCAAGTCTTACTGAAATTATTTAATATATTGTTATAAAAGATAGCCAGAAGTTGTTAGAAGAATCATGAAATAATGTGATATACAAGGAACATGAATAACAGTGCAGAAAACTCATTTGATCCTCCTCAGATTTGTGCTCCCAACCTTTCACCTGTTCTGTGGCCCTTCTCTGTACTTGCCCCAGCACCTCAATGTCTTTCTTGTAGTGAAGTGCCCAGAATTGAACACAGAACTTGAGGTGTGGCCTCAGCAGTGCCGAGGATGGGGATGATCACTTCCATGGTCCTGCTGACCACACTGTTTCTGATATAAGCCAGGATTCTGTTGGCTGTCTTGTCTACCAGCACACTGCTGTCTCGTGTTCGGTCAACCAACATCCCTGCGTCCTTTTCTGCTCGGCAGCTTTCCAACCACTCCTCCCTCAACCTGTAGCACGGCCTGGGTCTGTTGTGACCCAAGAACAGGATCTAGCAATTGGTCTTGTTGAACCTCACCCTGTTGGCTTCAGCTCATCAATCCAGCTTGGCCATATCCCTTTGTAGAGCCTTCCAACCCTTCAACAGATTGACACTCTCTCTGAACCTGGTGTTATCCACAAACTTACTGAGGGTGCACTCAATCTGCTTGTCCAGATCAATGATAAATATGGAAAACAGAACTGGCCCCAGTACTGAGCCCTGGGGAACACCACTCATGACCAGCCACCAGCTGGATGTAACTCTATTCATCATCACTCTCTGGGCCCAGCCATCCAGCCGTCTTTTACCCAGTGAGCAGTGCATCCATCCAAGCCATGAGCAGCCAGCGAGGAGAATGCTGGAAGAAACTGTCAAAAGCTTTACTGAAGTCTGCATAAACAACATCATTTGTTTGTAAACAACAAACAACCTTTCTGTCATTCATTAAGTGGAGCGCTTTGTCATGGAAGATCAGGTTGGTCAAGCAGGACCTGCCTTTCACAAACCCGTTTTGGCAGAGCCTGATACCCTCATGTATGAGCTATATGATGGCACTTGAGATGATCTGCTCCATGACCTTCCTTGGCACCAAGATCAGGCTGAGAGTTCCCTGAAAACTCCTTCCTTCATATAGATTGGTGTCACATTTGTCAGCCTCCAGTCAACTGAGACCTCCGTGGTTACCCAGGACTGACAATAAATGATGGAAAGGGACTCAGTGCGCACTTCCACCAGCTCCCATTGGGTGGATCCCATCCACCCCCATAGACTTGTGTAGGTCTGAGTGGTGTAGGAGGTTGCTGACTATTTCCCCTTGTATTAATGGTGTTTCATTCTGTTCCTTGCCTCTGTCTTTTAACTCAGGAATCTGGGTAGATGGACAACAGCTGGTCTTATCATTAACGACTGAGGCAAAGAAGACATTAAGTACATCAGTCTTTTCCTCACTCTTTGTGGCTACATTTCCCCCCACATCCTATAAGGGATGGAGATTTTCCTTAGCCCTCCTGTATTTATAGATACATTTTTACATCAGTAGCCAAATTAGGTTCTAGCTGGGCTTTACTTCTCTAATTTTCTTCCTTCATAACCTCATGACATCCTTGTAGTCCTTCTGAGTTGCCTGCCCCTTCTTCCCAAGATCATAAACTCTTTTTTTTCCTGAGTTGCAGCCAAAACTCTGTTCAGACAGGATGGCCTTTTTCCCCCACCATCTTGCCTTTTGGCACAGGGGACACTGCCTGCTCTTTTGCCTGTAGGATTTCCTTCTTGAAGACTGTGAAGCCATATGGAATCCTTGGACCTTCAGTACTGACTCCCAAGGGACTCTGTCAAGCAGTGTCCTAAACAGCCCAAAGTCTGTCCTAGGTCAAAGATACTGTACCAGTGCTGGTACTTCTCCCTGCTCCTCAGAACTGAGAATGCATTACATGAGTGCTGTGCTGTAGACAGCCTCCAACCATCATATCACCCACCAGTCTGTATCCATTTACAAGAAACAGGTCCAGATGGGCACATTCCCTGGTTGGCTCCCCTATGAGCTCTGCTGGGACACTATCCTCCACACACTACAGGAACCTGCTAGGCTGTTGCATCTCTGCTGTGTTCTATTTCCAGCAGACATCCATTAATTTAAAGTTCCCCACGTGAAAAAGGGCCAGTGATCATGATACTTCTTCCAACTGCTTTCACCTGCCTCTTCATCCTGATAGAGTGGTTTGTAACAGACTCTCATGAGAATTTGTGCTCTATTGGCCTTCCCCCTGATTATTACCCATAAACACTGAACCCTATCATGACCATGATTAAGCTCTAGATAATCAAAAATCCCTAACATGAAGGGCTACCCAAAAGCCTCTCTTTTCATTGCCTATCCCTTCTGAAGAGTTTATACCTTTCATTGCTGCACTCCAGTTGTGCAAGTTGATTTTAAGGTTATCTGTGTAGACATTGTCACCTTTTTTTCTCTATTGACCCTCAAGGCATCTGAGAACTAGACTGATTACTAGTTGCTAGTAGTGCTTGAGACGGTGCTGCAAAAACTTGAGAGATGTCATAAGCAACAGTATTTATCCTCAGGGAAGAGGGCAGAAGTCTGACCAGGCAGTTTCTTTATATTTAGTAAATCCCTCTGTCTGGTCTTGTAGAATATTTGTTATGCATTTATTTTTGTGTCAGTTGATAACCCATGGGTGGTACAAAAGGAAATCACAAAAGACAGGCATGAATAAAATCAGACATGCTAGGAGGTAAGAGAGGGCAGTGAAGTAACTTTCCTTTTCATCTTTCACTTGTCCTTAAGTTGTCACTGGGTAAGTATCTGGTATGATAGGATTTATCTTCAACAGCAGAAGAAAGCATACACTAGAAGGTACTGTTTGTGGAACAAAGAATTGTGGCAGTCTGGATGCTGATTTGCACATATACTTAGAGAAATAAACATCTGTGAGAATTTAAAGGTAATGATTTAAAATAATTAACACCTTCACAAACATATTTCCTAAAAATGCGTTTTCAACATTAACCTAAGCCACAACAAAAAGCTAATATATGCAATGAATAGATATGAAATCAAGAGATGGTCTTCTGGAATTTTTATAACTTTAATATCACAAAACTACACTACTACATCGCTACTTCTGAGCTTCTCACTCAGGTGACTCATTCAGTGGACTTAGAGATTTGACTGGATCCTGTCCTTCAGAGATTTAAACACTTGCTTGTATTTTTATAGTTTGGGTTTTTTAACAGAGATGTGAAAAATAGCTCTTTTTGAATGTGGAGTTTTTTAAGCTTTCCCTTTGTCTTCCAGTTGTCCCCTTAGTCTGATTTTGTTGAGAAGAGCTTGAGTGAGATCATAAAAAAGGACACATGTATCTACAAGTCCTTGGACCTAAATTAGTAAAATTAGACTAAGGCCTTCAATTTAAATTGTTTTTAAGTGTTCTACTGAGACACTGTGTTTTTCTTTAAACTGTTTACTACAGCTCTTATCTGGTAGTTAAACCAGAGAGTTTATGCTGGGACCACTGATGTACACATATGTTGCAAAACTCAGTCCACAGGAGTTCTTCACTTCCTAAATACAATCTCAAGTAGAATTTCTTAGGCCTCTTGCTAAGTGCATGCTAAACATAGGATAACTGTGAAACCGCTGTTGCTGTGCCAATTTACATTAGATGGAATCTGTGCTGGGGGTGGAAGGGTAATTTCCATTTAACTTGCAGATGGGATATAGAGGTATATGAGAGAGGATGAATAATTTATATTGGAATTCACAATATTAAACCAACAACAAACTCACAATTAACATATTCTTGAAGTCACAGGAAAATTCACATTGTGGTGCATGATGCATGTATTAATTCATTTAAAATCTGTCACTGCTAAGTTTCCTTGGGATTGCTAATTAGCAAGTTAAAACTTCTGACAGTGTGAAAAATCCTGTATTTTTATCTTGTAAAACACATTTTCTACACTGTTGTATTTAATTAATCTAGTGAGCATGTCTAATTCCCACTGAAGTCAGTGGAAAAGATCTGTTGTCTGAAGGCCAGTTGGATCTGCCCTTATTCTGTAACTTAGGATGTTTCTTCTGTTTCCAGCATTTGTGATAGATGTTGCATGATAAATATACACAGTCAAGTTATTTCCGTAGAGAGGAACAATATTGAAGGAGGTGATTCTGCCCCTCTACTCTGCTGTCATGAGATCCCACCTGGAGTACTGCATCCAGCTCTGGGGTCCTCAGCACAAGAAAGAAATGGACCTGTTGGAGCAAGTTCAGAGAACGGCCACCTGAAGTGATGGAGCACCTATTGTACTAAGAAAGGCTGAGGGAATTAGATTTGTTCAGCCTGGAAAAGAGGATGATTTGGGATGACCTAATTGCAGCCTACCGACTGGTCCTGAAGGGAGCCTTCAAGAAAGATGGAGAGGAACTTTTTACAAGAGCATGTAGTGACAGTACAAGGAGGAATGTATTCGAACTAAAGGAGAATAGGTTTATATTAGATATTAGGAGGAAGTTCTTTGTTGCAAGAGTGGAATAGGTTGCCTAGAGAAGTTGTGGGTGCCCCATCCTTGGAGGTGTTCAGGGCCAGGCTGGCCTGGCTGGCTGTTCTAAGCAACCTGGTCTAGTGAAAGGTGCGCAGCAAGTTTTAAAATGCAAGTATTTCCAAAACATCCATTAAACTACTTTACAAACAGAAATGCAAACACTAAACAAATGTTGTCTTATTTGAAGTGCAGGTATGTGACAACTTTATTCACAGCACCTGGAAATTTATAACAAAAACTAGCAAATATATTAGTCAGGGAGATACTAAGTAGGCAGAAAACAAACTACTTTTGAGTGGGAATTCATTTGTGTCACACAAACTATTCTGCAAGATCTAAAGAGATGCCCTGTGGACAGAGTCTTGATTTTGTGTCTAGCTGAGTCACCACAGCTCCAAGTGCATCCAGACACCCACAAAGAGATGAGGTGAGTCCCTGCAGGATCTGGCCATCCTTTGAACATTTTTACTGTCAAGGACTGGAAGGTAAAAGAGTAACCTCAATTCTGCCACTTTTTGCAAAGATTATTTATATAGCACTATCTCAACTCTGAAGAGCAAAAAAATCAGAAAGAGTTGGGAGAAGGACTGATGCCTATTTGCACTGCTAGTGCACTGAGCAACCCAGAGGTTGCTCAAGAAACAAAGTACTCTCTCAACGTCCCAGCCATCAGCTTAAGAGAGCTGATGTCATAGCCACAGCATCAGTGCAGCCAATTCAAGTCCTGAAGCTCCCTCTCTGCTCTTCTCTGCTCCCCGGGGAACAGCTGTGTGTGTGGGGAGGGTTTTTGCCAGAAATATTCTCCAGTATTCAAATGTAATGATACCTATCATTTGAAGGTACAGCGTGGATGACAGTGCGATCTGGAAGTAGGGGAGGACGAACAGGATTAAATGACACTCAAGACTGCTGCAAAGTGTATGAGTAATTGCTACCTTTACAGCAGGAGTAGCTGGAGTGTTAGTAGAGGTAAAGATGGGAGGGTGCTCTTCATTCTGCTCCCTGGAGACATGCTAGTGCAGTAGGAACACCTTGCCAGATGTGCTGCCATGCCAGAGTGAAGCATATAAACTGGGGTTGTGGTTGACTATTGTTGTAGAAAACGTCCATCAAGTTTGCATAGGGATTTTGCAGCTTCTCTCTGACTCTCCTGCTTTTTTTATTTCCCTCCAGAATCTGGATTTATAACTGCCTTCAGTTTCTCTTATATCTGACATTACCCTCCAAAGGAAGTTTTCAAATTTTGGATCAATGTGAATGAAAAATGACCTAAGGGACATGTCATTAGGGCTGAGATAGGTATTAATCTGTGAATTGCAAGTCAAACTTCCAGGCAGGAAATGCAGATTTCTATGTCACATGAAACATTTGGTAGAGCAGCATAAAATACTTGTGGAAGAAAAGAGGAAGACTTACTAAGTCTCAATTTGTTTTGTACTACACTACTTTTGGAATCGTATTTTAAAGTATTTTAGCTGGACTTCATGCACATAGGTGATTACCTATTGAAAACTAGGTTACCACCAGCTGTGGAAGAAGCTTCCTTTTTAAATTACAGTTTTTGACTTGTAACTACTGTTGGTCTCAACTTGAAATGGTACTCAGCATTTGGGAGTGTGCAGTCTTACCAAGTTTTCTGTCTTTCAGTACTCCAGTAGGTGAGTCAGATTAAAAAAAAACCATTTGTTTTCTCTGCAGAACTTCAATTTGCTTTGTAGTTCATTGATTCAATCACTTTTGTTTGAAATGCAAATAGTGACAGAAATGATAGCCCAGCAGATGCAGATGTGAGGCACAGCACTCACTCCAAATGTAAATGTGGCACACACAGGACTCTAACCCCCTGTCCTTGTGGCCTGAAGGGGTTTTGTCAGGAATAAAGCAAGCAAGCTCTCCAAGGAGCTGGGGAAGTGAGCTGGAAGGAACACTGAAAGGAAACCAAAAGTAGAATTTTGACCTTTGCACTAAAAATAAAGATTACAAATCTTGTCAAAGGTTTTAGCTAAGCAAATTTTTATTGAAAATACCTTTTCAATAGACTTCACATTCTGCTAAACTGTCTTTATTTTTTGTTATATGAAGGATTTTTCAGATACAAGTAGAATGTGCCAAATCTTATCTTCCTATTGCTGCCCCACAATTTCCAAATCAAACATGTCATAAAAAATTAGTTTAATTTAAAAACTCTTAAAAGCATTGTTTCCCATACAGTAAGACTGTCATTATGAGGGACATCATTACAGAGGTTTGCTTCACTTCAGCCTGTTCACAAGTGGGGTAAAGGAGAAAGCTCTCCACATTTGAGGCATGGGCACTTATTCTGGTCATAAGTAGTAGCAACAGCTGTGGCCTGATGTGCTGATAGTGCCCACATCTACTCTGCTGTGGGACTTGCAGGCAGAGAATGTCCCGGACATCTCCTTTGCCTCAACATACCTAATACATGGTGGGCTCATTGGCAGTACTTGTGGCTCTTGTGTTACTTGTTTATACTGCACATTTATGTCAGTTCACATACTTCTCATGTGAATTTTTGCCCCTGAAAATTATGATTTAGACAGAAAGGAGACAACAAGAGGAGAAAGGAATGAGTGGAGAAATGCTGACATTTTTGTGATTAATCAGCACAAACATTCAATATCTTCAATGCTGGTGATGTGAAGGAAATTAAAGTCAGTGGTATACAGTGGGGAGAGGATACTTCATCCTCATCATAAGGTCAGAGAACCAAACCCTCCCAGGGGATGTGGTTTCTTACTGCTTGCCTGTTTACTTCCCAGTCACCAAGAGCTGCAGGTAGCCAACAATGGATTTGGCCAAGTGAAGACATCCTTGCAAGCCTTCAGACTGTACCTTAGTGGTGCAATTCATCTGACTGGTGTCCAAATCTTGGGTTTGCAAACAGGAAGGAGGCAAACGCTGAAATTAAATTGTTCAAAGCCAGAATTAAGATCTTTTGTATTTCAGAAAGGTTTAGAATTTACTACCATACAAACTGTGAAGATGCCCTGCAATCTGTAAATCAAATGAATGTATTGTTTAATACATTTGATGCTAAAATGAGCAATGAATGTTATTCTTGGAGATGAAAATGACAGAAAGGAGGGCACTATAGAAACTGTGAGTATGTATATGAATGAAAAATGGCATATACAGTAAGTCTGATAATAGCGGGATGATAAGTTCTGAAATATTTGGTATGGATAGGGTAAATGTGGGCATATGAATGTTGGCATAGACCAACATTCAGACAAATGAGAATGAAGCATCATCTCATAGGTATGGTAATACATAGGAATGTTAATACACAGAAGTCAAGTGAGAGAAAAGAGAACTATATCGGTGTAACTACAGGTCAGACATACTAATTGAACTGATGCTCCGGAATATCCTTCCCACACACATAGTGTGCATACACAACTCGTGTGGCTTGAAAACTGACACATGCTCTGAAGATATAAAGGAACCCCTAGTATTTTAAGAATTCTCTCATCTGACTTAGTTGAATGTTTTAAGGTGTTTCTGAGAGTTTTCTGCATTAAATTAAATGTTAGAATGCCAGTTGAATTCTCAGCATCTCTAAGCAGATCATGAATGCAATTTTTTCATCCAAAGGAAAACTACATGGGACATTTTATAAATATTTTGAAATTACATCAAACATACTGTGTCTTGATGATACAAAATAAAAGTCCACGTGCTTTTACCTCAAGGAACAGCAGAAATGTGTTTACAGTGGCAGATTAAGATCTAATATTCACTAGCAGCAAATAGATTAAATCTCTATGCAATAAGAGCTATGCCAAAGAACTTGCAGTTTTGTTTTATAGCAAGCAGTCCAAGGACAGTTTATAAATAAGTATGCCAATTTTCTTAAGATTCTTTCATATTTTTTTTCTTTTATTCTTTGGCATGTGAAAGAGAAACCTTTTCACTCAATTGTAACTATCCTTATGAGGGTTTTATTGATGAAAAACCAAATATTAGTGTCAGGCTCTAACACTCATACCAGATAATATCTCTGCTTAGAATTTGATTGGACTCCACCCTGTGCTTTGTTGTCATCTAAATTAAACACAAAAGCACAGATACTATCACACATTATTTGGAGAAGACTTGTTGGAAATCCATGAATCTTGCTGAGACTTTGAATCTGGGAAGAAATGGATGCTAGGGAGGGAGTCAGAGACATTGTTTTGAAATCTAAATCTAATTTATTCCTACCCTGTTAGTGTTTACTTAAGGCACTGGACAGTATGGGTCTGACCCATCTGGAAGTGTTGGGGAAATAAATTCACCTGAGCAAATCTGCCCATCATTGCAGAGAATGGTTGCTAAAACTGGGATGCAATCTCCCTGTGGGTTCCTAGTGTGAACTACCTTGAGGGAGTGACAAAGCCCTCTCGTGTCTGAGTGGTACCTGCTCTCATTGAGGGTGATCTTGATGTGTTTCTAAAATTCCCATGCCTTGCAGATCAATAAGTGGGTCTTCTTCTGGTTTTCTCCTTTAACTGGGTGCAGCTTTAGGATCAGCGCAAAATGTTTCCAGCACTGCAGTGATACACTTACCTGTTTTTTCATTTAATTTCTTACAGCTACATGCAAAGAATATATAAATCTCTTTACAGAAATATACAGTCTTTTACCAAACGTCTACCAGCAGTCATTTTAAGTTTTAAGTTTAGCATTCATAAAAAATGAATGAAATCTTGCTCAATGGCCTATTAAAAATTGAGTAGCAGCATATGGGACTTAGTCACACTGCTAGGCTTATGTGGGGAAAGCCACTGTAAAGGAACAGCTCTTTTTATAATCACCAGGGGTTGGGGTTTTTTTTCCAGGAGTTTAAAAATCAGCTATCTTGATGCCCATTCTTTTTCAAATGAGGAAGGAAAAGGGTCTCTGGCATGGCTGAGGTTTTCATCAGTCTAGGTAGGACTGTGTACCAATGACGAAAGTGGGATATGGAACACATCCTGTGGCACTCTCTGAGGTAGAAGCTGAATGAGAGTCATTTTATGTATCAGTTGGGGCAGGGGGAACTAAACCAAAAACCTGTGCACTGACTGTACTGTGAAGAAGAGGTCTCCAGACATTACATTTAAGTTAAGAAATTAAGGCAATGTAGAATACTCTTTTTCTTAGGAGAACACAATGAAATCTCACCCTTTGTGCAAAGGTGATGTTTCCTCGCTTCCTGCCACTTGTGCAGACCAAGTGCATGCTGTTCACTCAGAAAGAGAGACTCATTCATTCTGAATTTATATAGTGCTTGACTCCCTTAATGCTACTTTTAGACTTTACTTCGTTTACTCTGTGCACATCTGTTCTTAGACAACATGCAACATTACACCATCATATCTGAATCAGGAAGATGTTTTACTTCTTCTAAAGGTCTCCTTCAAGGTATCTTGGAATGGGCCTCCTTTTCATGTGTGGCTGTCTAAAGGCAAGCTATTAAAGTTTATTAATGTTCTCAGACAGTCTTGCCAAATGCTACAAAATTCCCACTTTTGCCACATTAAATTTTGCAGAATTTTTGAGGGGAAACCCTGCAGGAATAGAAAAATCAAAATTAAGATATTGGTTATAGATAGATGATTTATACTTACAAACTTTCAACAAAACTACCCTTTATCTACTGAATTTACCACACTCTCTCATTCTCAACTACATGAGAGCTGAGGATTTTTTCCCGTTATTCAGATCTTTTTTAAGAAACTCCCAAGACCTGTTCTTTTTTTCTATCTCTCGTGTTCCCCAGTTGTCTTACTTGGGGAAACACAGGATTAAGATAATTTCAACAGTATGACCCTTGGGGCTAAAGGTGAGGCCCGCCAGACTTCAGAACTCCTGGAGCACATTTCCAAGGGCCATCTACGCAGAGAGGTAAAAGCAAAGCCTGGAGCTTGCTGGGGAGAGCGGCCTGTGACTTGGAGGGACCATCTTTATAAATGAGAAAGTGGACTGGCTCTCCTTGAAAATCTAGGCAGTTCTAGATCCCCTGATTTTAACAGAACCTTTATATTTCTAGGAACCACGCTGTATCGCTTAAGAGCTACCTCTTAAATAAATTGTCAGTGTTGTTATGAAATCCCTAGGTGGAATAGGGATGTCTTTGAAAACAAATGAAATTAAAGTAGTGTATTTTAATTGCAGATCTCATTGCTTTATGTCTGTATCAACACATCAATTCTATTAAAAATATTCTCCCAATGCATCTATAGATTTTAGTTTTGACACTTACAAATGTGTAATCATAGCAATCCATTGCTGGAGGCTACTTGGTGTCAGTTGCCAGAAGTAATTAGGAAAATGCAATTTCTTGAAAAGGTTGATGATCACCATTCTTTGTGCTTTTACCCTAAAGCATCCCCACAGAATATAAGCCAAAGGAATTACTTGTAATACTGAGCCTAGTGTGAATAAGTTTCTTATTTAAAGCTTTCTAGATTCAGATACAGGAGCAGGGGTTGCCAGGGGTAATTTTTTTTTCACAGCATGATATGTCATCTCTACGATGCAACCAGCTTTAATTATTCACTTGGTGCCTGCAAACACTTGCATAGTGATTGTGTCCTTTCTGTTCAAATGTGAAGTAAAAACTCATTTGTTTGCTGGGTCACTAGCTGGTTTAAGTCAGCAGGATCCAGCTGATTTAATTGGTATGCAGTAAGAAAATCTAGTTAAAAATACCTTTGTACATTTAATACTCATCTTCTATAATACTTATATAGGCAAGACAATGCTGACTACGACATATCTCATTTGGTTTTCAGTGTACTAGTTTCTCATTCATGGATGTCTCTAATTGCACTAGTGCCTGTCCTGAGGAGTACTTAAAATTAGCCCTGCAGCAATTTTACTTTTGAAAAGTACTTGGTGAAGCCAATCAAATGGTAACTCAAGACTAACCTGTCTTAAATTTGCACTGAAAAACATCCCAATATATTCATTCCTAACTAAACATCTTTAGTTTTTTAGGGATTTGTGTAGTGAAAAATTACTTTTAAAAGTTGTGTCATTTACTAAAAAATATTCAAACTGAAAATAAAAAACACATGTTGTTCTCAGTGGGAGAGAAAGTGTCAGGAGAATAGATCCATAGCAGCTTACAGATTAGTCCCAAGCAGAGCCTGGTCTGTGCATGTGTTGTGGAAGCAGATTTCTACTAACAGGGCACCAGGTGGTCACCTATGGTTGATTTAAGAAGCAAACACTGCCACAAATGCTATTAGTAGTGTATAATGAGATTAATTCCCCATAGTACTTGCAATATCCTTGAGGGTTTTTCCCTAATGCAGCAGAGGGCTGATGGTGCCCCTGAAACAATGAAGTTCAATCTTTCATTGTTGTGTGCACATAACTCTCATCAGCATTAATAGGAGTTAAGCATGCACAGAAAGGAAAGAATAAACCTTGAAGTTTAAGCAGTCATAGTGTGCTAGAAGTTTCCAACAATTTCACAAAGGACCAGACCAAAATTGTACTATT
Organism: Campylorhamphus procurvoides; assembly: GCA_013396655.1. Taxonomy (NCBI): domain Eukaryota; kingdom Metazoa; phylum Chordata; class Aves; order Passeriformes; family Dendrocolaptidae; genus Campylorhamphus; species Campylorhamphus procurvoides. The sequence goes on from WBMV01008071.1 coordinate 324,124, forward strand.
CCCACTGGGTGACATGAAGTGTTTTCAGAGATTTGTATTCTTGAGGCATAAAGGGTCATTAGGGGCTCCAAAATAACAACAGGGATTTAGTGAAAGGCAAAAAGACTTAGCTGCAAGAGACAGAACCTGAGGCAGAGCTCATATTTAATTAAATGTTTTGTCTTCTGTGACAGGGTGAGCTTTTGCTTTCTTTCATTTTAAAGTAAATAGTTTTGATATGTACTGAGCATTGCTGTGGGCTTTCTGGGAGCTTGGTGGATATTTATCCAGTTAGAGATGACACAGCTCCCCACAGCAGTTCTTGCCTGTACAGGAGTAAACTGTTTCACTAGATGTGAGTTCTGTACCCTCCTGTAAAAGCTTGCTGTGACTGCATAAAGCAGAATGGATTCTTCTATTACGAGTCTGCAAGAGTAGTTCTCTGCTTCTCAGCTTGGAGGCTGCTTGAACTATTTCTAGGGGCATTGACTTCTTCCTAAGAAGATGACTCAACAACTTAAACACTTGAAGATTAAAATAGATGTTTTCAGAACTAGATCTGTTCCTCACTCATTTTTTCTTACGGAAGTTGGTGCAGGGAGAGGGTACAGGGCCAGAAAAGAAATAAAATAATCAAAGCTAGACCCTTGAGTGGCCTCTGAAGTCTGCCCACTTTGCCATTCAGAGAGCAGGTTTTTGCTTTTTTTTTCCATACTTGCTCATTCATTGATTTCTGGGTTCCAAATCTTTTGACTTCTGTTGGTGGGTATTTTTTTTATCCTGTATCAGCTGATATGAGCTATCACTGTTTGTTTTTCATATATTGCTTTTTGTTACTGCAGTTTCAACCACTGACAAGGGTAATTGCTTTGTGCGGTTTTGAGAGTATAGGTATTAAAAGACATTGCCTTTGCAAAGTAATATTTGTATATGGGTTTGTATTTCCTGAAGATACTTTCTGTTTTTTCCTTGCCTCCCTGTTTTTGATCTTCCAGTTACGTGATAGTATTGACTTTTTCAGTCTTACAGTATAGTCCAGTTGAATGTACTTATGCAAATCATCAGAAAATTAAAGGCCAAAGACTGGAGGTACTACTCTATGCTTTGTTTTAATTCCAGAAATGAAACCCAGATGGGTGTTCCCTTAGTGTTGAAACAGGTGTGCCTACTTATTTTCTTCTGTGTAAAGCCTGGAATTAATAAATAGTGCTTGCCTATATTGTGTGCAGAGGCAATTGATTTCATATTACATTTGCAATTTGTATAAAACCATCACAGTGGAGAACTGCACACATCCAGCAAAGATTGGGAGGATGAAGGTGTTTTGAGGCTTCTGAGGGGGTTGTTCTCTGTGGCAGAGCAAGGTCTCTGCCTTGGGGTAGAACGGTTGCTCTGCTCTTTCAGACAAGGAAAGCGGCTGCTACTAGAAAGGGACAGCAAATTCACATCCAGAAATTGATTAGCAACACTGCTTACATGTAAAAGCAGAATAAAAGCTTTGGGCAAGTTATGCTATGGAGCTGGGAAGCTGAATGGTTGCCAAGGGGAAAGCTTAAACCTGCTTCTCATTAAAGGGTTACAAACAGAGCGTCTTGTTATGTTTTGCAGAGGCTCAGGGTTATTATTTGATAGTAATAATACTTTCAACAGAAGACAGCTTTCTAAAACATGCAAAAGTAAACCTAAGTATTAAAAAATACAAATTTTTCACTGTAATCTGGCTGTGATGATTATGCGATTTGTTTGGGAAACAGCAATAAGGCTGTGATGTTACTTGAGAAAGAAGAACTTCACAGTTCTTCAAAGAGCACCACTAAGTAAATTATGTTAAGGAGATATTTTGGCAAACAACATGACCATTTTCTTGTACATAATAAACATTATAGTACAAATATCAAAGGCAGGTTCTGAACTGTGGGGTTTTTTTCCCAAGAAAATTTACCGATTGCCAGGCTGTAGGAAAATTCAACCATAAATAATTTTATATATTGCAAAATGAAGTGTCTGATCTGCAGCACCAGACTCCCTGCAACAGCTTTAGTGCTTGCAAACAGATCTGTCATTCATTAATCATGGGCTGCCAAGGTGAGGAAATCCTTTCTTATTTGAATTAGGAGGAAGGATAGAAATTATATCTGAACTGAGAAACTTTAATAAATACATGGCAAAGAAAATGTCCTCTAGGGAAAGAATTGATTTCCTATGTGTGAAGCCCTTATAGGGTGTATTGACTTGTCAGATTTTCAACATGGATAGCAGATGAACTTAAAACTCAGTTGCATATGCAGTAATGGCAGCAAGATCAGAAATATCCTCCAGAGGATTTTAATTGGCGCTTTGGGTTTGGCTTCAGCTGCTGTAGTGATGAAAGCCCATTAGTAAGAAGGCTGTGGCAATTTAGAAACACTAACAGAAACCTTCTGAAGGGATCAAAATTCAGATACTTCTCCCTAAAGATAAATAAAAGACTGAAAATTTATTCAGGTAGAGATGTCAGGAAAGAGGAAAAGCAGACTTCTGAATTTTTTTTTCTGAAATATTCATTTATTCAGTATTTATACCTTTGGTACACGTCTTAAATTTACATCAGCTTTTCCCTGATGCTGCTGTGCTCCATTTTCCTTATGAAGGTGGGAGTTGCGGTGAAGTGCAAGGAAGCATCTGCAGAGTGTGCTGCAGAGAAGAGGAAAAAATTCTGAGCAAGCTTCCCTTCCCTGGCAGTCAGAATGGTGGGGGCAGAACAGCTCAGCCAGGCACTGCAGCACAGGGAGGTAAAATAAAACTATGTAAAAAAATTGCTTTAGCAATTTAAAAGTGAAATAAATTTAACTGAGGTTGTTGGGTATTCTTTTAAATACAGGAAGGATTTTGGCTATTTGGTTAAATACCACATAATGCTGATGTTCCCTATCTTGTTTTCAACAGCAGATATTTATAATCAAAGAAGCTTTTCCATTCCTCACTGAGCTCGGTGGCAGTTTACCTGTGGAGTACATTTAGATTTGAGTTAGATGCTATGCTAACTAATGGAGATTGGCACAATTGGTTTTTTATTTTAAGAAGTAGTTAAAATAAACCTAGTAGGGTTTTTTCCCCTATAAAATCAGCCCTTGCAGAAAGTGCCAAGCATGTTTGATGCACAAATTTTCTTAGCGTCTTTAACAGCCCAGTACATGGTTTTATTTGTAATGTGAGTATATCAGTCACTTGGTATAACAAAGAACACTTAAGCTACAAGTTCTGTGACTTATGATATGTAGGTATTCAATAAACAGTGAAGTATGAGGTAATGCACTACAGAGGTATTGAGAAAGAAATAGCATTTTTTTCCAAGTAAGATTTTATTTGGCTATTTGACAGTTGGGATATGAGAGATTTCTTTTCTGAATAACTGAGTAATGTTAAAATATCGCATTGCAGGAACTATTGTGAATAAATTATACTGGGAAATGGTCTGCTCTGCTCAACATTATTTTAGTTTCTGGGTCTGAGATGTTTTCCAGAGGTAAAAGACGACATTTTGTTTTCTCTAGACAGACAAAGTTGTTTGTGGAAGAGGTCTGATGTTGCGCAGCTCTGCTTCTCTCCCAAATGCAGTTTCAGATGAGGACTTTTATTGACCTTCAGGACTGATGAGTCAGCTCTGCGTCACTGCAGTCTCCCATCGTGGTGTGTGTTGGCTGCCAGTTTCTATGCAGTACCAAGGCAATGTGCTGTGCAACTGAAAACTAAATCTCCAGGTTTATGAACTAGTTCTGCAGTGCATCCTAGAGCAGTCCTTGCCAGTTTCTATGTAATTAATATTTAAGGATAGGAGAGACAATGAAAAGGATTACAGCCTAAAAATATAGGTCTGGATATAGTATATATGCCATTAATTTGCTATCTTCTCTTAAGAGCTCTTTGAGAGCTTGTAATGAAGATGTGTAACTCAAGAGAACTGCTTACAGAGAAACTTATATTTGCCTACCTGCCTGCCTTGAGTTTATAGCATACAAAATCTAAGAGGAAAAGATGAAATTCCTTGTCTTTTGCCTAGATAGTCCCAGAAAAATTTCCCACAAATTTCAGTGGTTGTTGGTTTCTGGTTTTGTTGCCATTTGAAGTTAGAGTAGTAGACATATCAATTTGAAGTTAGGTCTACAGTGATAACATTGTTATTGTTAAATAATATTGATATCTTAACAGTCAAGCAAATGGTTTGTGGAAGAATTTCAGCTCTGGGAAGTAGCTAAAGATGAGTTAGGGGATCCATTAAAAAAAAAATCTTTTGTGCATAGCTTAGCTTTTTAAGTATTCAGTATTTTCTAAAACACAAGATAGTGAGGTACTTGCAGAACCAAAAGGATTCTGTAGTTGCAGTGCCCTGGTTGGCTTCTAAAGATTCATGTTTCTGTTTCCATATGACCTTAGAAATTGTTTCCCTGACTGTATTTTATGGGATTAAAGTTCTTCCACACCTCTGAGACATGTTCTAAAGATAAAATGAATTGTGAAAGTAGTTGTTCAGAGGTCACGGTGTCTATAGAGTTTTATTCTACAAACCAACCTGTGGAGATACTCACAAACAAGATTAAGGTACACATTTCAGGAAGCCACTCTGAATTGTGACTATTCTGAAGGAAGATCCTGAGTTTTAATTATATGGAGCATTAGTAAGCACTATATATTGCCTTGAAAATAATGGAAAATACTCTATAATAAAAGGGATCTAAGGGCAGACCAGTTGATGAGTGCAGCTTTTTCAATGTTGGAAATGTTCATGTTGGTTCAAAAGGGAGAAAGCCCATGCCTGACACTTGAGTTGGAAAGAGGTGTTGTCTTCTCAAAGCTACACTGACTACAGCCATGCTGTTATAAAAGGCAATTCTCATGAGTAGGGACATTGTATGGACCCCTAGTGAACAGCCATCGCTCTTCCCTTACCTTCTGACCAGATATTAAATTGCTCAGCTACCTAAGCATTTCTTTCCCCTCCCCGCCCCAAGACCATTTATTGGAGCAGAATCATAAAGCTGCACTCTTGTGTCTGGAAAGCATTCCAGCTGTGCAGATTTATGTTCTTTGCTCTCATTGAAATCACAGTGCCGCTAAATAGTGTTGTACAAGGCTTCTGAGATTTCAGCTTTACCCACCATATGGATTGTAGATGAGACAGATCAATGAAAGAACAGAAATTGCAGTTTGAAGACAGCCATGCCTGCCTGTGGCATCAAATGAGAAAACAAAGACTGCTGCCAGAGATCTGCTATCTCTATAACAACTGGTTAGAATATCATATTGTTTTCTCAGAAAGATGAAATGTTACATATTGAGAAAATTGGTTGTTGTGGGATGGATCAGGAATGTTTGATTTCCTAATCAAAGAAGTACTCCAACAATTAAAGACTATTGCTCACTTCATAAACAGGCTTGTCTTTTTTCCCATTGGTAGTGGATTTTAATGCTCCAAAGCAATAACTTGCTGCTGAACTCATTGAGCAGATTGGTGCTGTTGACTAACTACTGGGATATATTTTTTCTTAAAAAAAGTCAAGGGTGAACCCATTTATCAGAAGCATTGCATTGCACTACTGTTGCAAGTTCAGTATATAAGCAGCAGGTATAATCTTGTTTTACTTGACTCTGATTTTATTGAGGTCTTCATCAATCTAGGTTTCCAATTTCACTTGTGTCCAGAGCCTCAGTGAAATCAATAATGAAATCTTTAGGGTACTTTGTTCAGTTTTTGTAGTATATTTCCTTTTTGGGACATAAACCAATTTTAATAGGAATTAAAATTGTAGTATATACACTTTTCTTGTTACTGTGCTTTAGACGATTTGCTTCAACTTTTTTCAGAGTACTTTTTGATTTGTAGTGCTTTAGCAGTCCTTCATAAGTCCTGAAATTGTAAAATATGAAGAATTATGTGAAAAACGAAATTTTGTGAAGGTGAGAAATGAGACTTGGTAGTAAAATTTTTCTCCTGACAGTAACAGATAGGTGTGAAAGGCCAATAGTTCTTTTCCACTTGATAAATAGTATTTTGACAGCAAATTAGATGTCACACAAAGTTGGCAAACATGCAAGAAATCAGTATTTAGAGTGAAAAGATAATATAAGAAGTCTGTTGATGCACAGGGTGTATAAAAACATAATGTAATGCCTTGAATTCTTGTCAGGATATTTCAGTGGGAATGGTCGCAGACCAGTGAGGTCCTTTGTAATTGCAGAATCACAGAATCATAGAATCTTCTGAATTGGAAGGACCCCCAAGGATCATGTAGTCCAACTCCTAGGGCTTGCTCAGGACCATCCCCAAGAGTCACACCATTTGCCCAAGAGCATCATCCACATGTTTCTTAAACTCTGCCAGGCTTGGTGCTGTGACCACTGCCTTGGGGAGCCTGTTCAGTGCCCAGCCATCTTCTGGGTGAAGAACCATTTTTTAATATCCAACCTGAAGGTCCCCTGCCACAACTTCAGGACATTCTCTCAGGTCCTGACACAGGTCACCACAGAGAAGAGATCAGTGCCTGTCGCTTCTCTTCCCTTCACGAGAAAGTTGTAACTGCAGTGAGGTCTCCCCTCAGTCTCCTCTTCTCCAGGCTGAACACACCAAGTGCCTTCAGCTGCTCCTCAAATGGCTTCTCCTCAAGGCCTGTCACCATCTTCATTACCCTTCTTTGGACAGTCTCTGAGAGCTTAATATCTTTCTTATATTGTTGTGCCCCAAACTGCCCACAATATCCAAGGTGAGGCCACTCCAGTGCAGAGCAGAGAGGGACAATCCCCTCCAGCACCTCCTTGCACAACTCAGTTCTTAAGTCTGCAAGTATTAGAGATTAAAGTTTGAGGCAGAAAATATGAATCCAGCTAGGAGAATTACTGCAAACAGATCAGCTTGCTCACTGCTGTTTAAGAGTTCTGAGGAAAGATTGGTGAACTGGCTTTGTGTACAGTAACTGGAGGCAGAAACTTGCAGTCACTGTTCAGACTGTATAATCATCTTCTGTCTAGCCCTCCACGTTCAGGGCTCTGTTATTACCTGGAGGTATAAACTCCAATGAGATCTGACAGATAAGGACTTACCCAAGAACAAAAATGAAATTATATGCAACTAGTTTTATTTCATTAAATAAATGGGAGCTTAAAAAAATAAAAAAATACAATATGCTGCAGGACATTGCCTCTCAGGACTTGTAGGTAATAAATTATTGAAAGTCAGATGTGGGTAGGAAAAACATTTAACTGTCACCAGGCTGCAGCTGAACTATATGAAACTTAAATATGAATTGCATTTATTAAGGGAGAGGGAGAAAATAAAACAGGAATTTATGCTTTCTGGAGAATCACAGCACAGTTTAGTATTCCTGCTGATCAGAAGCAGGAAAGATTAGTCTAACTTTGTGGAGACAACACATAATTCTCTATAAAAAGCATATAATAATAGATATGAATCTCAACTAACGTTTGTGTCCAGAGGAAGCAGGTTTAAATGATGACAAGGAAAGTAGTCACACTTTGCAGTCAGTGTCATTCTTTCAAATCTTTGTCACCATCAGAGGGCTCAGCAATGTTAGTAGAGCTGACTTTTTGTTCATAGCTGTCAAGTCAAGTTGTCATCCTGGCTGGTATATGGATTTTATTTTTACCTAGAAATGTGTAAAGTACTCTGATATTCACAAATATGTAGGAGTTCTTGGTGAAAAAATTTACTATGCCTTCCTTGCAGACATCTTAAATTTAAGAAACCTTTGGGCTGAATTGAGCCCTGGAGGCAGTGAATCTATATTCTCTGGCATAAATGAAGTTACACCTGTGTTATGCACTCCCCATCATGTCAGCTAGTTACAAGGCTGACTGATTACCCTCCGCTGCCCCTGGCATCACCTGCAGGGCTTTCAGACTGTTCCTGGAAGGGGTTCTGAAGTCCTGTTCTCATAGTCCAGTGCCTGGACATTATACAGGATGTATTTCTCCAGCAAGTCTGCAGATTGTTTTCTTTTTACTTGCAGATACAGAACTCCACAGATTTTTACAACATCAGAATTTGCTTCAGTGACTCTAAAAAAACCCCTCTCGCTTGTTTAATGCTGTATGCTTACCTATTGCTTTGTCTTGCAGTTTAGTTCAGCAGTAAGTGTAGCGTGCTTTGGTGGCCCTGCCTCAACAGAGAGGTGGAGATGATAAGAGTCCTTCATATAATTTACACAATAATTCTTCCGATAATTAATAATCTGTTGTAAAAAGGGATCCCTTTGGTTTGGAATTTTTTGTGCCTCCAGGCTGACAGTGTGGACATTTGAGGACTGGTCATGATTACAGCATTATTTGACAATTTATACTCATTGATGTTTGTATTGAAAATAAGGAAAAATAGATTTATTGAGTTAGTATAAGACACAGCAATCATCAGATTGATGCCTAAAGGGTTGGTGTGTATTTTGTAGATTTTTAGAGTTTTAGAAGTATAGGTTTTCCTGCTCACATATTAAGTGGTGTTAGAAGTTACTAAAGTGATTCTCTCACACATTCTCAGGCTTTCTGAAGGTCATGATGTTTTTCAGAGACACCTGCAAGATAACTTGAAGTCAAAACAATAGGAGAGCCCAGAAAGGGTTGGAGGTGGTGCAGGGGGCATAGCCCAGGACCCTGATGGGTGGAGCACCGAGGGAATTAGAAAGGATGATCGGTTATAGCTATCTAATATGTAAATTGTTTGGAAGAGTATTAAAACTGTAACCTTCCTGAGGGCAGGGTGCTTCGGGGATTTTTGGACACAGAGATCCTTGTTGAAACAGGGTGCATTTTGTAGGCCCAGCAGAGGCCCAGAGCCTCGGAACTGCCAATAAAGGTATTGTCTATCTTTCTCCATTAATGTTTTGTCTGAGTGCCTATCTTCCAGGATTTTAGGCATCAAGATGACCAGTTGTCCTGACTCTGAGTACTTTGCTGATAATATAGAACAACCACGATGAGCACAAGGTTAACACATCTGGGTTTGGAGGACAAATTTGATGTCCTAGAAATAGAAGATGAAATAATGAGCAGTTTGAAGTTATTTAAAACATACGAGTTATTCAATTACTGCTGGCTAGGCAAAAGCTCCTTTTTTCCAAAGGAATTTATTGCTTTAAATGTATCACATGCAAGGGGTATGATAACCTGCCAATAACCTTCATCAGACATGGTAAATCTGAAACACATTTGAGTTGAGATGGTTCTTAAACATCAGTTATTGCATCCCAGCATGGTGACTGACAAGCCTCCATACTGTCTCTCAGAGTCTTAGCAGTCCAAGGTCTATATGACGTCTTGTTCAGTGGTGAAGACCTTTGCTGTGTTCCACAGGCTGTTTATTACTTCAGGTTTTGATGAAGGTGTATTTTCTTCTACCAATTTAATTGAAGGTAATACACTGCCTGATTTTTCCATGCCCTGACCTTTAGCTCTTGAGTACATAGAAATGGAGTGTAGAACCCCTCTTCTCTTCCTGCACTTCTCTATGCCCCCTATACACTCATGTATATGATACCATTTAGCTAGTGATATTTTTCGGTCATCCAGCTCTTGCTTACTGTGGATGTAAAGGCAGAAAGGACAAACGCTTTTAAACTGTTACTATGGTGGACACCAATAAACAGGGTTTTGTCCCAAGTAGGAATTAAGATACGCCAAGCTTTTTCTGCCATCTGTACTTGTAAACATGAAGAAGTTTGCATGTTGCAGCCTTGCCCTTTACAGTGGGAAAATGTTTTCTCTTCAGTGAGTGTGTTTGTCTCCTAAAAATGTCTTCTCAGAGTTTAAGAGAGAACTCTAGAAATTAATGTTTTATGTTTCATTTTGGAGGACTTTTCTCCCCTCAATGTTCTCCACAAGACTGGGGCAGCTGGCAGGACTGAGTTACTTAAAAGTGCAGAGTTCTGAATGTTTCTGGCTGCAGAGTTCATTGCTTATTCATGGCTTGTGGGAAGTTTCATTAGCGAGCCTTGCAAGCTGTGCTATCCATCTGTTAATGCCACCCAGCACGGTGACTGATGTAACACAGCTGTCAGTAACAGCGCAGTCAAGTCTTCTGGTGGTGAAGTGATGCTTAAAAGTTCTTTACAATGCAAAACAAGAGGTGTCTAAAGTTGCCAAAGAGATGTGTTTGAATGCTAGCTCAGGTGTTGAACCATCTTTAGAGAAAAGGGATACCTTCACCATTTCTCCCAAGAATCACCACAGGAGAGATTTACCTACTAGCTCTGTGTTGATGGGGAGCAGGTGAGTGTTAATTTCCACCTGGAGTGGCAGGAGAAGCCTGTGGGAACCCCTCTGTTAAGTAGCTTGTTGCCTACAGCATGCAAAGGTGTGGGCTGGGGTTGCACAGGCATGTCCAGTAAAAAGTGTGTCAGTAGCAATCCTTGGTTAAACAAGACTTGAAGGAGGACTTGATTTCTTTTCCTCATCATTCATTTGCATTTTGTGTTTGCACAAATTTAACATAGCTAAAACTGGGCCTCATGTTCACGCTGCCTAACTGGCCTGAGGAGATCAACTGTGTAAGTTAAGAAATCTGCTCAGTCACTCTTCTAGGAATGTTATTGACACCATCCCCATCTCAATAATCCTACGATAAATGTTGTTGATACTTGGCTGAGTAGGGGAGCAATAGCACCCTACGGCCATAGGAGCTGGTATAATGCATGCAGAAATCACCCTTTAAGCAATTGTCACATACTGTTTATTTCTCTCCCTTCTGGTTCTGAATTAAACAGCTACAAAGACTATTCATATTGGGTTTTAATTTGTAGTTTTACCTAATAAAATCAAAAGATAATTCTTCCAAACATGAATAATATTTATATATGATAATCTTTAGATAGGACTTTGACTTGCTTTCCACTAACTATAAGTAGGTAAAATCTATCCACCCAACTGCTTCTGTGCAAACTGGAATTTCCTTCCTTTCTTCCTGTGTCATCACAGGAATGATCTGTCACATGTGTATAGAGAGGGACTGTAGAAATCCAGTAGAGTTAAAGCAACCCCAGATCTTCCACGCAAGTATCAGATTCTCCCACTCCATCTGTGATTTAGTAAGTCACAGTCTCTTGCCAGTTTTCAAAATGCTGTTGCTGAGCTTTCTGCTCCCACGCTGTGATAATTAATTTCTGTCTGATAAAACTGTTCCCATGGGAGACTTTCCTTCATTCCAGCTGAGCATCTCAAGGTACCAACCTGGGCAGCAAGCCTGTGTTGCTCTTACAAAATTTCAATTAGTTTTTAAGTTTGGTGGGGTTTTTTGTTTGGTTTGGTTTTTGTTTTTGTTTTTTTTAACTTCTCAGGCACTGACATGGGAACATGTTACTGCTACCAGAAAGTAACTCCAAACTTCCTGGGTGTTCTGTGGGATGGGAGCCCTTGTAGTGACTCACACCCTGCCAGTGCTGGGTCCCCACCCTGTATGATAAGCAGTAACACTTGTTGATGCCAAGGAATTGAAAAGGGAGACAGTCACACATGTGTCTCTGAATGGCACCATGTACATGGTGCAGACCAGCATGGTTGCCTCTAGAAATCAGTCTCAAGAACCCATGCAAGAACTAGAACTGGTGTCTGGCCCATGGGAGCATAGGATGTAAGTAACCATCACTAGTGTTGGTCAGCAGGAGTTGTGACTGCTCAGGTTAAATCTCTCCCAGCAACACAGATATATGAATTGGAGAAGCTTCAGTCAAGTCCAAAGTGTGTTCTTTGAGCCAGGTGCACACTGTGTGTGTTTGTCTAACTTAGCATGTGGCTAATTGAATTTCTTTTCTACCTGTGTTTAAAGTGTTAATGTCTAATGATATATGAGACTTAGTCTGGCCTGAAGCAAAGTATGTGCTCAGTGTCACCATCTATTAAGCAAGAAATTTCTGTGTCAGCTAAAGGGTGATGATTTCTTTTGTTTCCTTAGCAGACTAGATTCGATAAACTTCACCTAATCTCTTAATTTAAGGAAAATCTGAAGAACAACTGAAATATCAGCATAGTGCATCTTCTGCAGGAATCTGCAGTAACAGAGCCATCTGGATGTGTTATTGAATAAAGCTTTATATGTGCATTCCTCTTAGGCAAGGAAGCAAAGCTATAAAAATAAATTGAATTGCAAGGGGTATTGCTAGACCTGGCTGTTGCTGAGAGAGAGAGAGACCCACTCTCCTCCTCTCTTGTAATATATAGTCTGTCTTCTTCTTTCAAGGAAGTATAGCAGAAAGGATGTATGTTAAGAAATCTAGGTTTCCTCAAACTAATTAGTCTGAGTCTCTAGGCACTGTCATGCACAAGATAATAGACTACAACCTCATCTCACATTTTTACTTGAGAACACAATTTTTTTTTCCTTCTCCTTCACTTTCAGTCATTTGATTGTAAGCTCACATGCTTATAAATTTAGAGATTCCCCAGAGCAACAGCAACAGACTGAGCTCAGTGGGAGCTCAGTAGGCAGCAGGAGGAAGGCAGGAGGGGTGCAGGCAGGTCAGTGAGAAGGAGGAGGGCATTACTGGGGTGGGTAGGGCTCAAGGCCAGCAGAGGTGGGTCTGCCTGGGGCAGGGCTGGGGCAGCACTGATCCTGCCCAAGCTGGGAATAGTGTGGGAATAGGTGGCTGCACATCCCCTCACACGATGCCCTCAGGCATGCAGAACTCCTTTCAGCCTGACCATCCTCAGCCTCATTAGTTTACATCTCTTGACGGGAGGTTTTCTGAGTTGGCAAATAAGCAACTTGTTCTCTGTCCCTCATAGTCCCTTTTATTTTAATTGTTTAATACCGCGCCAAGCAGCCAAGCAGTTTGCTCAGAAGGGATAGCTCTTCTGTTTTTTTAGACTAATTACCAGTCTGGATTTCTGAATGGCGGTATGGCTGCTAATTAATCTCGCTGCAGTTCTCACAGAAAGAGGCCGTGATAAGAACTTGTCAATTAACATAAGGAAGGAGGAATCAACAGTCCTGTTGTGTTCTTTTGGCATCCACTCTCAGTCAGATGAATATCACTACTAAATACAGAGAAAGACTAAGTATGAAAGACCGTGGACTGCGAGGCTGCTCCAAACTTCCCCAGACTTTATTTCAGGATCTATATGTTATTTGTGCGCCCTTTTACTCTGGTTGCCTGACATTGCTTGCTACGGTTTTTGTAAGCAGAAGGAAGACAAATCAGCACAGTGCAGCAAGTGTCCAACTATTCCCACAGGGAACTTTGCACAGTGTCCCAGTGTTAATCAATACTAGTGGAAGGCTGAAAGGGGAGTTTTTGCAGGGTGGGTCCCAGTGTTCACATGGTTTGTCAGTGACAATCCATGGCCAGATGCTCAGCTGATGATGGTTACTCAGTCCCTTATCTGCACCTTCTTTGTGAGACCAGGATGAGTTATGGGTACTTTTCCAGCCAGGGGGAAAGGACAGGGCCTAGTGCTGTTGCCAGTTAGTTTTTATTACCTTGAATTTTCCAGAATGGCAATTCTGGCCCACAGGACCACATGCCACAAGAGATAAGCAGTGCAGCAGTTGATGTGGCCAGAGTGCTGCCCTGGGTAACCAGGGAGCTGTTGCACAGTGAGACATAAAACAAACTTGTGGAAACTACTTGTTTACACCATGATGGTTGAATTTAATTATTTTTTTCTCTCTGTCCTTGCAGGTCAGAAGATTCTTCACCACAGAAGTGATATCTTAGAAACTGTAGTCCTCATCAATCCCTCAGATGAAGCAGTTAGTACTGAGGTAAGTCAGAAATACTGAATTGAACATGTCATAAAAGCTCCATTAGGTGGACATGATGAGAGTATTGAAGCAGATGTAGTTGAGATGATTACAGAGCATCTGTCACTGCCTTCCAGCTTAGTTACTGACAAATTCCAATGCTGTCTTTCAGAGCTGTAGCAGACTTAGAGCAGGTCCTAACTGTGAATGAAAGGGGATATTAGGGGCAAATATGAAAAACATGAGCCATTCCTGGATTTTCTCCCTGGCTCTCCAGCCTCCTGACAAATTGTCAGAGTCATAGGAGAGAAACACACTTCTGATCCCAGCATTCCTTTTCTCATAATGCACCAACTTCTCTTCTTGATGCATTTGAGTCAACTGCGGTGAAACTTCATATGCTTTTCTTCTACTTCTACTTCTCCATTGTTTGTTAGTTCTGGATGCCTGTTTTACTTATGAACAAAGTGCCTAAAGATGCCCAGGGACAAATTTGAGTCTTTGAGAGGAATTACCAGCTGTATGGTAGAGACTCCAAGTTGATCTGTCTGTCCTTCAAAAAGCATGTGACATGATTATGGACTCTCTGAGTGCCCACAACAAGACAGCCAATTCCTTATATACTCAGCACAGTCAAAGAACTGATTGTGTAACTCAAAGACAAAATTGATATATTTAGTTAGCGAGACTGAAAGTTGAAATAATAGGGATAATTTCGTTACTGGCCTGTGCGGGAAGCACTGCCACAATATAATTTTTTGGGGGAAATAAAGCAGCTCTGCATGTGGTATGTGGTGAAAAATCTATTTTGTTACCAACTTTAAGTAATGTTAAATGCAAACAGACGAAAGAACTCCAAAACAAATGAAATTTCTGAAGTTGTAAAAGTTTAAAAGTCATCTTAGTTAATGGTAGCTCATTCACTAAAAACCAGTGCATGAAAATCTCTTACAAGCCATTAGAGGTGCTTGGTAAGGACAAAGAGGTCACCTGGATAGCAGCTCTCAATACATCCATTCAGAGTATAAACCTATGATGTGTTTGCATGTGTGGAGGAGCAAAAGAGCCAAAGAAACTGCCAAAAGCAGGGAAATGATATTTCTGTCTCTGTTGCTTGTCACTGTTTTGATGGATGACCACATGGAGGAACATGCTCTGAGGCCCATTAATGACTTCTGAACCCTGGCCTTACTCCTTTGGCTCTGAAAGATGTTTGGCTACGTTACTCTTAAATTCATCTCACTAGACTAGGGGAGGCAGTCTTTGCTTTGCTTTCATCTTGCTAGACTAGTCACAGTCAGAAGATACAAGCTGAGATTTGAACTTGGCTGGCTAAACAAGGCTCTGACTGGACACTATCCAGAAAGAGAGAGTGAGAAAGAGTCAGAAGAATTAAGTCAGAGGTTGAAGTAGACATGCTCTGCCCTGCATGGCAAACAGGAAACTTAGTTTCATGTATGAAGAGATTTCCAGGTTGTATATGGGGACACAGGGATATACCATGAAACTCTGACTTGAAACTATTCATTCAGAAAAAAACCAAAACAACCGACCAATGAAAAAACTGAAACAACAACAAAACCCCAAAAGCCCCAAACAAAATAAACAAAAAAAAAAGAGAAAGGGGTTTTATTTTCTTGCTAATTTGGCTGCTGATAGCCATACCTAGTGGTAGTCCAAGCATACTTCTGCCCAAAGCTCTTGTCGTGTTCTGTCAAATGCCAAAATACCTTCCAGAAGAGAGATGCCCAAAGGGTAAGGCATTGAAGTTTCCCAAAGAAAACAAATCTCTGAAACCCCACAAATTAACTTCCTTCTCAAGAAGCCCCTCTCTGTTGCTCTGGCAACTGTGCCATAAGCCTGGGAAAACACTGATCTTCTGCCTCAATCAGAAGGTTGTGCTCTTATTTCAAGCAATTTGGGACTTTAACCAAGAGTTAGAATGAACAGAATCATCACATTGCAGTATTTCTTCTGAAATTGAGTGGTCTTGAAATCAGGAGACAAATTTCTGATAGTCCTTCAAGAAACCTGCTTGTACCCAGACATAGAGTTTATTTTTATTGTTAAGGTCTTCCATGTGTATCATACATTATGCTCTGTAACCTGGAAGCATTTATTTACTTTTTTCTTGCCGTGCTTTGCTAGCTCTGTAGAATGTACTTTATAATCAATTAATTAATGGGTTGAAGGGGAATTATGTGACAGTCACATATCAGTGATTCATAAGTCAGGAAATAGTCTTGCTATTGGAAAACATAGTGAGATAACACAAAAGTTGCCAGAGTGATGAGTACTGCTGCCAGCAACAACAGAAAACAAAGAAGAGGAAGCCAGTTCTGATATGGTTTTAATACAGTTAAACAGAGAAGATCTGAGCAATGCACATCAGATAGATGGTTGCACTTATCTGTATTTTTGTCTAAAGTAGAAATAGATACACTTGATCCATCAAGCATATTTAAGAATTTATAATTAGAGCCATTAGTGACAGACAAGCATCAGTCCTACATTTAGTTAAGGAAACTTTTTGCTCCTCAGTATGAGGGTCATGTATTTAGTAAAATGACAAGGAAAATGTAGTAGTGTTGGGATATTCTTTTAGATAATCTCCAGTGTCTCTTTTCTACTTGTACTGAAAATGTGAGTTGTTCAGCAGAGATTCAAGTTAAGCCTTCCTGGCTCAGCCTCCCAGGCATTAGTTCTTGTTGTTTAGAACAACTGATTGCTTAACAATCAATATAAAAAATAGAAAGAGTATCTTGATCAGAGGGATGAGGTGATTGTGTCATCTCTGTGGAGATGGAGCTTGTATGCAATATGATGTGGAGTTGTTCCAAATGAACTCTGCTCATTTGCTCATTTAGTTGCGTATGTGGATATCCTGGTTGTAGGATCACTGTTCAAGTTTAATTTAATTCCTCCTT
This sequence comes from Campylorhamphus procurvoides, assembly GCA_013396655.1. NCBI lineage: Eukaryota > Metazoa > Chordata > Aves > Passeriformes > Dendrocolaptidae > Campylorhamphus > Campylorhamphus procurvoides. The sequence goes on from WBMV01008071.1 coordinate 340,747, forward strand.
AACAGAAGAAGAATTAGTGTATTTGGAATTCATACCTTACCGTAGGCTGAATTGATTTCTTAGTTTTTTCTAAGACTTTTGAAGTATTCGCAAAATATTTATTTAACAGTACAGAACTTTACACAGGTTTTGTTTTAGTTTTGTCCTTAAGTTGAATTCAGCAAATAGAAGTATATATGGAGACATACATATGAATATATATATGGATTTCTCTTATCATGCAAATAAATCTCCCCCTGGGGGGTGGCAAATAAGAATGATTAGTAGCTGTAGTGAGGGTCAAGTAAAGTAACAAGCATTTGCTTTTAAATAGTTTACAAGTTCGTCCTGATACCCTATTGAAGTGTTATACTCTTAACATTGAAAAAATTATTTTTTCATTCAAATTGTATTCTGTTCTGCTCCTTGCTGGTTTTGCATGTCATTAGTTTGGTTTATTCTTCAGACCTTCTTTCTAATTGCATCTTGTCCCTAACTTTTTTCCCTTTTTCACCTTTCTCATTGCCTTGTCTAAACAGCACTACAGGTTGATAATGTTTTCACAGTCCTGTTCCAGACACTGGTTTAAATTAGGAGGGATAAGCTGTATGCTCTCAGTGGAATATAAAAACACATGGTAACTCCCATTATTGATGTATTTCCTTCACTCTAGGTGCGTTTAATGATCACAGATGCTGCAAGGCACAAACTCCTTGTTCTAACTGGACAGTGCTTTGAAAACACAGGAGAACTCATTCTCCAGTCAGGGACCTTCTCCTTCCATAATTTCATTGAGATCTTCACAGATCAAGAGGTGAGTTTAGAAAAGTGTCTTCCATACATTGTCATGTGATGGCAGAGGTTTCTAGAATACTAAAAATGCCTCTCTGGTACAGTTACCAGAGGTAGCCTGATGCTACTGCTCTTCACTCTTCATTATAGGCTTTATTTCAAAAATAATTTATTTTTAAAATTTATTATTTATTAATTTTACTTTATATTTCATATAAATTGCTCAACAAAAGCACTCAATTTTAATTTGGGGAATGGAATTATCACTTCCAGAAAGAGAAAGTCAAGGAACCTTTGACACTGGAAGGAGATAGTGCTGTGTTTGAAGTGTACAGGTTGTTCATTTAAGGTGCACATACAAAGCAGTCAAATTGAACTTGACACCAGGTTCTTGCCTGGTGGCAGCTACTAATAGGTGGCATTAATAAGACAGAAGGTCGCTGTTGGAATAGTTGTATTTTTTTGCACCATCTACCTTCTATTAGTGTTTAAAATCTGGCCAGTGTGTCCAAATAACTTGTGGTTTTTACATGCCGAAAAGATAAATGTGAAGTATACCAGTATTTAATGCCATTTGTTTCATGATTTGTTATTTTGCTGTCTTCTTTAATGTATTGTGTCTGAAAGCTCCCATAGGGCATGAATCCATAGTAAACAAGCTGTCACACTTAATTTGGCTGCTGTGTAAAGTATATTTTTAAATAAACTGTATGGCTGCATCCCTAGGAATTTAGTTTCCAGTATTAGTTAGTAGCATGTCAGTAGACTGAGATTTGAAAGTTCAGCAGTGAGAAAGCAAAGTTTGCATGAGCTCCAGTGTGACCTTATTGTATCCATGTGATTTATTCACAAAGCCTTTTTGTTCAGTGTATGTTCAGATTGGGGAAAAAGCTGGATTCCTGCTCTCTTTAAACATGCATGACACCTAAAACTCACTGGCACTTCAGAGTTACTTTTCTATGAAATTACAAACCCAAGCTCCTTACATCTCTGTCTAATTAGCGACACATAATTACTATATGACAACATAGGTTGGAACTGAATGATCTCAGAGGTCTTTTCCAACTTAGTTGGTTCTGTGATTCTGTGATACATGAAAAACTAGAGGCAAATGCTACCATTACTATTAGGAAACAAAACCGTTGGTTGAGAAGTGGAGGGATGGGAGTTGGCCATGAGTTACAGTCACTGAGGGATTGCCACAGTAGTGGGTGTGCAGGGCATGCTACCATGGGCTATGAGTAAGGCTCTTTTGACTCATCTCTGTCACTGGCAGTGTGCTCACCAGCCAGCTGGCATGGCTCTTGGCAAGTGTTGGCATACAGCCTATTGTTTCTGAAGCCTCACAGTCTCACTGTTTCTACAAGTTTTCACAAAACCAAACAAAGATCATGTTTGCCATACTGCAGTTTGTGTGTGTGACATTTTTTAAAAACTAGAAAAAAAAAAGAATAGGAAAAAGATCTAGGAAAAAGTGGTTGGTGGTTTTCTAAGTAGCCACGAGATGAAAGAATTCATATGCTCTCCTAATCTTGGTGGGTTTGGCAGTGTCAAGGGTCTTTTGCAACCTGAATTATTCTATGATTCTATAAACTTGTAAGGTTTGATGAGCACTGCGTAGAGTTAGTGTTTCTGGCTTCTGCCCATTTTTGCTTCACTGGGGCAAACCTGAACTATGGTCAAGGAATATGCCTACAAATCAGTAAATACCCATTGGGAGATACGGGTATAAAGTCTTATTCAGAAATCCATTTTTAACATGCAGAACTCCCTTTAGGCAAAGCCTAAAAGTAGATTTTTCAATTTCTCCCATGCTGGAATGTTGAAAATGCCACAGTCTCCTGCTTCTTCAACAACAGTTAGGAAAATCTTTGTGGTTCAGTATAGGAAACGATATTGTGTTTTCTCTGAGCAGCCAACTTGCTGTTTGTCTTCACCAGCTGTGACACCTTTAAAACTTATGGATTCCTCCACAGATGTCTCTCAGTGTTTGAAAAGACAATGAGGTTTGCAGGTACATTTCTTTGCTGCCAGAATGACTTTGAATTTGGAGAGAAGGAGTGGTTACATCTCCATGTTACCAAATGAGTGCAACGGTCAGTAATCCTGGTGTCACCATGAGAATTGCAAATCAATTGAGACCTTTTCTGAGGCATTTCTGAACTTGCTATTCCTAACAGTTATAATCTATGTCTGGAACAATCCTAGTTCAACTTTTCATTGGCCTTGGCTACCAGTGGCATAACACTGTCTGCATTATGCATGCCAACTTTTAGGAGCAAAGAGTCAGAATTTAGAAGTATGGAGCATAAATTCAGATACAGTATAATATAAAACAGAGAGGACTAACCACAAACCTTGATGCAGTATACTTGTTGGCAAAGTATATTCATTATCCCACTATATTAACATATGATTTGTTGATCTAAACAGAAAATTGGCTCTATATGAAAAATAGTCCATACTCCAGTTATCTCCTTATGTATGAAACAGACTTGGATTTATTAATTCAGAGAAAGTGATTTTTTTCTGCATTTCACTCTCCCTAATAATGTGTTTTCAACCCTGGCCAGAGACATATCATTGAGATTCTAAATCCATTTCAGAACTGTAATCTGTACTTCCCTTCTTTTCTTATTTCTTCAGTAGACAACAGCAATGCTTAGCTTATTGTCCTTATCTATCAGGCTTTTCTTTGTTTATTATTTTTGCTTTGTTTTTTCATTTGCTCACTTTCAGAGAGGGCAATGTCTGATATATGGGTGACATACATTTATACTCCTGTCAAATGGTTTGGATACTCAGGAAAAGATGATGAAAGTAGAAAATATTTATTTTTAGCTTTATTTATCTGTTGGTTGGACTATTTTTTTAACAGCCACTGCATCTTTATAGAGTCCTCTTTCAGGTAAATGCTGAAAATAAGTTATGTAACACAAAGAAAGGAAGTGAGACCTACACACAGAGAGGCCTGAACAGACCTAGTACAATCAAACATCTTCAGCTTTTTATATATTTATTTCTTTTGTTGATACAGCATGTGGTCCAAGAATTTCCAATTATTCAGCTGTTGTATTATCCTTATGAAACTCTTCTTACAGCTTGAACTGACAATTGAGCCTCTGCAAAGAAGGTTATGGTATTCTCCATGATAATATGCTGGCATGTTTTTCACTGGCATTTTATATCTGAATTACTTCTTTAAAGAAGTTTGGTGGTCTCTGTTAAGAGCAAATAGAACAGAAATGGGCTACATTTAACTGAATTATCCGTTAAAAAAAAGGTCAAAGTATCTATGAAACTGGAATAAGGTATAAAATATGTAAAAGTCTACTTATCTGGGACCATTAAATACTGGTTTTTTAGTTCAAACTGGAAAAGAAAACAGCTCTTCATACTGTGGCATAGAACTTGTTATCTGTGCCTTTATTGCAGCAATTGGGGTTGGTACTAGGATGTTAGCAAATACTGCCAGAATTCATGGAGTTCTAGATTTAAAATTTAGGTCTATGAATTTTAAATCAAACTAGTGACAAGAGCATTTTTAACCCTAATGTTTTGGGGGTTTTCCTGGTTCTTTCTTTAGCCCTGTACCGTGTAGCCTCAGAAATACAAAACTTAGAATCATAGATTCATAGAATTGCTAAGGTTGAAAAAGATTGATTCACAGAATTTGGCTTGAAAGAGACCTCTAAGATCATCAAGACTAACCCTTTCCTGACATGGCCAAGTCTACCACTAAACCGCGTCCCCAACCACAACATCCACACATCTTTTAAATCTCTCCAGGGATGGTGACTGCACTGCTTCCCTGGGCAGCCTGGCCCAGTGGTTGACAATGCATTTAGGGAACAAATTTTCCCTGATACCCAATCTAAACTTTCTCTGATGCCACTCAAAACCATTTCCTCTCATCCTGTCACTTCTTAAATGGGAGAACAACCCCCACCTGTCTACAACCTCCGTTCAGGTAGTTGTAGAGTGATAAGTTCCCCCCTTCAGCCTCCTTTTCTCCAGGCTAAACAACCCCATCTTCCTCAGCTGCTCCTTATAGGACTTCCACTCCAAACCCATCACCAGCTTTCTTGTCCTTCTCTGGATACGTTCCAGCATCCCCAATGTCTTTCTTGGAGTGAGTGGCCCAAAAACTTGCAGCTGTTGCCATTTCTGAAATAATAGCTCATTTCTTAGTCACAGAATCATGGAATTATTAGGGATGGAAGGAATCTCTGGAGATCATCTAGTCCAANAAGGTTGAAAAAGATTGATTCACAGAATTTGGCTTGAAAGAGACCTCTAAGATCATCAAGACTAACCCTTTCCTGACATGGCCAAGTCTACCACTAAACCGCGTCCCCAACCACAACATCCACACATCTTTTAAATCNCCAATTCAGCCCCTGGCCTCTGCTGGTACTCGGGATTATTCCTCCCTAGGTGCAAGACCCTACACTTGCTTTTGTTGAACTTCATTCTCTCCACCCAACTCTCCAGCCNTGTAGGGTACCCCTTCTGGCCACAGGGGCACGCTGCTGAGTAATAGTCAACTTATCATCCAACAGGACTCCCAGATCCTTCTCTGAAGAGCTGTTTTCCNTAAACTTTCTCTGATGCCACTCAAAACCATTTCCTCTCATCCTGTCACTTCTTAAATGGGAGAACAACCCCCACCTGTCTACAACCTCCGTTCAGGTAGTTGTAGAGTGATAAGTTCCCCCCTTCAGCCTCCTTTTCTCCAGGCTAAACAACCCCATCTTCCTCAGCTGCTCCTTATAGGACTTCCACTCCAAACCCATCACCAGCTTTCTTGTCCTTCTCTGGATACGTTCCAGCATCCCCAATGTCTTTCTTGGAGTGAGTGGCCCAAAAACTTGCAGCTGTTGCCATTTCTGAAATAATAGCTCATTTCTTAGTCACAGAATCATGGAATTATTAGGGATGGAAGGAATCTCTGGAGATCATCTAGTCCAACACCCCTTAAAAAGCAGGGTCACATAGAGAAGGTTACACAGTAACACGTCCACCTGGGTTTTTAATGTCCCTTGAGGGGGAGACTCCATGACATTCCTCAACAGCCAGTTCCATTGTTCTGCCATCCTCCATGAAAAGTTCTTCCTCATGTTGAGGTGCACCTTGTTGTGTTCTAGTTTATGGCCATTGCTCCTCATCCTGTTGCTTGACACCACTGAAAAATGTTTGGCCCCACCCGCCTTTGAGATATTTTTATGTGTTAATGAAATCCCTTCTCAGTCTACCCTGGACTAAACAGGCCCAGCTCCTGCAGTCTGTCCTCATAAGAAAGATGCTCCAGACCCCTCATCATCTTTGTGGCCTCCACTGGACCCTCTCCAGCAGCATCTTGTCTTTTGTGAACTGTGGAAACCAGAACTGAACAAAATCCTCCAGATGTGGCCTTCCTAGGGTCAAGTAGAGGAGAAGGATCACCTTCCTCAAGCTACTGGCCATGCTCTTCCCAGTGCACTGTAGGGTACCCCTTCTGGCCACAGGGGCACGCTGCTGAGTAATAGTCAACTTATCATCCAACAGGACTCCCAGATCCTTCTCTGAAGAGCTGTTTTCCACCAATTCAGCCCCTGGCCTCTGCTGGTACTCGGGATTATTCCTCCCTAGGTGCAAGACCCTACACTTGCTTTTGTTGAACTTCATTCTCTCCACCCAACTCTCCAGCCTACCAAGGTCCTGCTGAATGGCAATACAGCCTTTGGGTGCATCAGCTGCTACCCCTAGTTTCAAACTTGCCGAGTGTACATTCTAGCATTTCATCCAGGTTGTTGAGAAACGAACTGAATAAGACTGAACCCAGTATTGATTCCTGGGTAATGCCACTGACTACAGGCCTGCAGTTGAATTCTAATCCACTGATCCTGACCCTCTGACCTCTGCCATTCAGCCGGTTCTTGATCAGCTTCACTGTCCATTCATCTAACCCACATGTCCTGAGCNTAAAAAGCAGGGTCACATAGAGAAGGTTACACAGTAACACGTCCACCTGGGTTTTTAATGTCCCTTGAGGGGGAGACTCCATGACATTCCTCAACAGCCAGTTCCATTGTTCTGCCATCCTCCATGAAAAGTTCTTCCTCATGTTGAGGNAAATGGTTTTGCCTTGGTGAATCCATGATGATGACTCCTGATGACCTTCTTTTGTTTTACATGCTTAGTGATGTCCTCCACAATGACTGTTCCATCACTCTTCCAGGGATAGAGGTGAAGCTGAGTGGCTGGTAGTTTCCTGGGTTCTCTTTCTTGCCGTTTTTGAAGACAGGAGTAACATAGACTTTCCTCCAGCCATCAGGCATCTCTCCTGTTCTGCATGATTTTTCAGAGATGATGGAGAGTGGCTTAGCAACATCTGCCAGCTCCTTCAGCACCCATGGTTGCATCGCATCACAGCCCTTGAATTTATGGGTATTAAGTCTGTTTAGCTGATCTCTAACACAATCCACTATTATCAAGGGAAAGTCTTCCTTTCTCCAGCCTTCCTCCCTTACGTCTGAGGTATGAAATTGCTAAGGGCCATGCTCAGTAGTAAAGACTGAGGCAAAAAGGTAGTTCCACCTTCTGTGTCTTCCACAATCAGGACACTCATCTGATTCAGCAGTGGCCCCACATTTTTTCTAGACTTCCTTTTGCTGCTGATGTCCTTGTACAAGCCCTTCTTGTTGTCCTTGACATCCCTTGCCAAACTAAATTCCAAGTGCGCCTTGGCCTTCCTCATCACATCTCTTCATACTCTGATAATATTCCTATAGGCCTCCCATGTGGCATGTCCCTTTTTCCACATCCCATAAATTTATTTCTTCTGTCTGAGAATNTCTGCCAGCTCCTTCAGCACCCATGGTTGCATCGCATCACAGCCCTTGAATTTATGGGTATTAAGTCTGTTTAGCTGATCTCTAACACAATCCACTATTATCAAGGGAAAGTCTTCCTTTCTCCAGCCTTCCTCCCTTACGTCTGAGGTATGAAATTGCTAAGGGCCATGCTCAGTAGTAAAGACTGAGGCAAAAAGGTAGTTCCACCTTCTGTGTCTTCCACAATCAGGACACTCATCTGATTCAGCAGTGGCCTCACATTTTTTCTAGACTTCCTTTTGCTGCTGATGTCCTTGTACAAGCCCTTCTTGTTGTCCTTGACATCCCTTGCCAAACTAAATTCCAAGTGCGCCTTGGCCTTCCTCATCACATCTCTTCATACTCTGATAATATTCCTATAGGCCTCCCATGTGGCATGTCCCTTTTTCCACATCCCATAAATTTATTTCTTCTGTCTGAGAATTGCTAGAACCTTCTCTTGCTCATCCATGCAGGTCTCTTGCCCCTATTGCTTCATTTCTTGCTCAGGGGAATACACCAGTCCTGAGGTTGGAGGAAATGATGCCCAAATACTGACGAGCTCTCTTGGGCCCAGTGTCTTCTAGAGCCTTAAGCCCTGGGATTCCTCTCAGTAGGTCTTTAAAGAGGTCAATATTCAGGATTCTAGTCCTGCTTACAGCTTTGCTTCCTCCACACAGGATTCTGAGTTCCACCATCTTGTGGCCAGTGTGCTGAAAAACTCTCCTGCGGCTGGTCTTGATAAATCTGGGATCAGTACTGGCTTTTCAGGAGCCAGTCTGCAGAAAGAACTGCAGTAATTATGGTGTGGTGCAATATATCCCATGAGAAAAGAAGAAACTTCATGTTGCAGTTACTCCCTGACTGTTAAGAGGTTTTGCTTTGTTCTGTAGCTGTGAGCCAATGACATATAGTGGCAGCTCAGTCTACATTAGTCTCATAATCCTCATGCCCTCTTAATATAAATGTTTGTACCATCCTTCTATAACGGGTGGAGGAGGGATGGGAAAACCTTGGATACTGTTGTTCTTTGGGCAATAGTGACCAGGAATAAGATTCTCCATTATGTTTTAGAAAATACAGCAGTAACTAATTGTGGTAACAGGTTACTTTGGCTTCTGGGTTGGGTACGCAACAGTGCAGAAGAAAATGGAAAAGGTATTATCTAACTCATCAGGAAGTATTATGTTCTGACATTAATTGTAATTTTAAAAATGAATTTGTGTGTATCTTCTTGTGTTTTTGTTTTACAACCCTAGATTGGTGAATTATTGAGCACCACACACCCTGCCAACAAAGCTAGCCTAACTCTTTTCTGCCCTGAGGAAGGGGACTGGAAAAATTCCAACCTTGACAGACACAACCTTCAAGACTTTATAAACATTAAACTCAACTCANTGGATCCTAATTTTAGAGTTAAAAGGAGTGTAGAAGAAGCTTGTTTTACTCTCCAGTATTTAAACAAATTGTCTATGAAACCAGAACCTCTTTTCAGAAATACAGGAAATACCATTGACCCCATAATTTTATTTCAGAAAATGGGAGTTGGCAAACTTGAGATGTATGTGCTTAATCCTGTCAAAAGTAGCAAAGAGATGCAGTATTTTATGCAGCAGTGGAGTGGTACTAACAGAGATAAAGCTGAATTCCTGCTACCAAATGGCCAAGAACTAGACATTCCATTATCCTATTTCACTTCTGTCTCATCCCTGATTGTGTGGCATCCAGCTAATCCTGCAGAAAAAATAATTCGAGTTCTGTTTCCTGGAAACAGCACCCAATATAATATTCTAGAAGGACTAGAAAAACTCAAACACTTAGATTTCCTTAAACAACCAGTGGTTACACAGAAAGACCTAACTGGGAACATTGCTAGTCCAGCTGTGAAACAAGCCAAGTTGAAACAACGAACAGACAGCAAGGAGAGTCTCAAACCTGCTGCAAAGACTCCACCAAATAAGCCTGTCAGAAAGGAATCTAAAGAGGAAACACCAGAGCCTGTGAAGCCTAGTCCAGTACCAGAAAAGCCTCAGAAGCTGGAAAGCAAAGAAAAAGTTCCAATTAAAAAAGAAAAACCAGCAAAAGTAGAGAACAAACCAATAGTGGTGGAAAAAGACATAGCAAGTAAAGAAGAACAATTAGTGAAATCTGAAACTTCTGAAAAACAAAGTACAGATGTAAAACCAAAAATGTCAAAGGAGAAGACAGTAAAAAAGGAAGTCAAAGCAAAATCTGAAGAAAAGAAAGAGGAAAAAGAAAAACCAAAGAAAGAGGTTTCTAAAAGAGAGGAGAAAACACCCATCAAAAAAGAAGAAAAACCAAAAAAAGAAGAGATCAAGAAAGAAGTTAAAAAAGAGGTGAAGAAGGAAGAGAAGAAGGAAACTAAGAAGGAAATAAAGAAGGAAACATCACCAAAAGAAGCTAAGAAAGAAGCTAAAAAAGAAGAGAAGAAGGAAATCAAGAAGGAGGACAAAGAAGCCAAAAAGGACATCAAAAAGATTCCTAAAGAAACAAAGAAGACTGCTTCTCCTTCAAATGAAGCTAAAAAGCCAGCAGCAAAGACTAAACCACAAAAGAAAGAGGAACCTGCTAAGAAAGAAACAATAACTGCTGGAAAGCCAAAGGAAAAAGGAAAAGTTAAAACCGTGAAGAAGGACCTCAAAATCAGTGGAACACAAGCTGCCCTTGCAGCAGTTGGAGCCACAACTGTAGCAGCTGCAGAAATTACAGCTGGTGGAAAGGAGCTTGAAGCAGAGAGATCCCTTATGTCTTCACCAGAGGATTTAACTAAAGATTTTGAGGAATTAAAAGCTGAAGAAGTAGAAACAATAAAAGAAACAAAAGGTCAAGTTGCACTTATAAAGGATGAACTGAAACTCAATGGCACAGTACAAAAAGAGGCCTTTGAAGTACACAAAGAAAAATTGGATAATGAAGGGCCTGCTGAGTCCTCTGATGAAGGTATAACTACCACAGAGGCTGAGGGTGAGTGTGAACAAACACCTGAAGAATTGGAATCTGTGGAAAAGCACAGGGTTGATGACAATGAAAAGTTTGAAGATGAGGGAACTGGCTTGGAGGAATCATCTGAAGCAGGAGATTATGAAGAAAAGGCAGAGACAGAAGAAGCTGAAGAACGAGATGAAATTGAAGAAAAGACACGTCTGGATGCCACAAAACAATATACAGAAGAATCAAGAAAAATTGCAAGTGGCTCAGAAAAAATAATGACTGAAGTACATGCTAACATTAAAGATGAAAAGTATATTGAAAAGGCAGATTACGAGGCATCTGATGAACGGGCTGAAGAGGACAGGGAAGAAGCCATAGAAAAGGCAGAAACTGAAGAGACTGAAGAAGATGAGGAAGACAAAGCAGAAGACATCAGAGATGAAGAGGAAAATGAAAAAATAGAAGCCGAAGAAGATTATGTGATGGCTGTGGTAGACAAAGCTGCAGAATCAGGTGAAGCTGAAGATAAATATAGCTTACTCGTAATTACACCAACTAAACGCTCGGAGTCACAGTCTCCAGTAATTGAACCAACCTCTTCTATCCATGATGAGACACTACCTGGTGGTTCAGAAAGTGAAGCCACTGTTTCAGATGAAGAAAACAGAGAAGATCAACCTGAGGAATTCACTGCTACTTCAGGTTACACACAGTCCACCATTGAAATATCCAGTGAACCAACTCCAATGGATGAAATGTCAACACCCCGAGATGTCATGAGTGATGAAACTAACAATGAGGAAAGTGAGTCACCCTCTCAGGAGTATGTGAACATTACTAAGTATGAGACGTCACTGTACTCTCAAGAGTTTGGCAGACCTAAACTTTCTCCCCTTCCAGATGCTTTTAATGGATTATCTGAAGGATCCAAAACAGAGGCCACAGAAGGTAAGGATTATAATGCCTCAGCTTCCACCATCTCACCACCTTCTTCATTAGAGGAAGACAAATTCTGCAAATCTGCATTCCAAGATGTATACCGGCAAAAAGAAAGTGAAATCCGTGGCACTGCCAAATTAGAAATCAAAGAACCCTGTCAAGAAGATGTTGGTGGAAAACGTAGTTCAGCCAAGAGTCCAACTGACAGTCTGTCCCCTCCATCACCTGTAGCCAAAACACCACTGGGTGAACGTAGTGTGAACTTTTCGCTTACTCCCAATGAGATCAAGGTCCCTTCTGAGTCTGTCCCTGTTGCTAGATTGCCAGATGCACACCAAGAAATTGCTGAGGAGCACTGTGCAAGCCCTGAAGATAAAACATTAGAAGTAGCATCTCCCTCACAGTCTGCTGCTGGTAGCGCTGGCCACACACCTTATTACCAGTCTCCCACTGATGAAAAGTCCAGCCAGCTTCCCTCTGAAACCAGTGAGAAGTCAACAGAAGCACCTGTTAGCTTTGAGTTCAGTGAAGCCAAGGATGAGTCTGCAAAATGCAGAATAAGCCCTATGGATGAGCCTGTGCCAGATTCAGAATCTCCTATTGAAAAGGTTCTCTTGCCTCTACAGAGTCCACCACTGATAGGTTCAGACACCACTTATGATACATTTTTGAGTGCTGATTTAAAGTCTCCTACCAGGGATTATGGCAGTCCTTCTGAGGTAAAACCTGAAAAAGAAAAATCTCCTGTTCAGATGAGCCCAGCTTCAGAAGCCAGCTCTATGGGCCTTTTTCAAGACAAACAAGATGACAAAAGCATGGAGTTTATGGTAATTAAAGAAAGCTTCAGCCTGGAAAGGAAAATGGAGGATACAGAACCCAGCAGTTCTCAGTCTTCACTGGTCTTGGATGAGCGGAAGTTAGCAGGTGATCTCTCACCAACTCAAATCGATATCAGTCAGTTTGGCTCTTTAAAAGAAGATACCAAAATGTCGATTTCTGAAGGCACTGTTTCTGACAAGTCTGCAACTCCTGTTGATGAGGTTGTTGCAGAAGACACCTATTCCCATATAGAAGGAGTAGCTTCTGTCTCTACAGCATCTGTTGCTACTAGTTCATTTCCAGAACCAACTACTGATGATGTATCTCCATCTTTGCATGCTGAGGTCGGTTCTCCCCACTCTACTGAAGTTGATGATTCCCTTTCAGTGTCAGTTGTACAAACACCAACAATGTTTCAGGAAACAGACATGTCTCCATCTAAGGAAGAATGCCCAAGGCCCATGTCAATTTCTCCACCAGATTTCTCACCTAAAACTGCAAAATCAAGAACACCAGTGCATGATCAGAGGTCTCCTGAACAGTCAGCTATGTCAGTAGGATATGGTCAGGAGTCCCCTGATCAGTCTTTAGCAATGGACTTTAGCAGGCAGTCACCAGAATATCCTGCTCTAGGCACCAGTATACACCATATATCTGAAAATGGACCAACAGAAGTAGATTATAGCCCTTCAGATATACAGGAGCCTCCTTTTGCACGGAAAATTTCACCTGTGGAACAGTCATCTTACTCTCAAGAGAAAGATATTTCAGAAATTATTTCAGTTTCTCAAATTGAAGCTTCATCCTCAACTTCATCAGCTCATACACCTTCCCAGGTAGCTTCACCACTGCCAGATGAAACTTTTTCAGGTGCTGTTCCACACAGAGATATGTCACTATATTCTTCTTTTACCTCAGAAAAAGTGCAGAGCCTAGGAGAAAAGCTGTCACCAAAATCTGACCTATCTCCATTAACTCCAAGGGAATCTTCTCCTCTGTATTCTCCTACTTTTCCAGATTCACCTCCTGCAATCAAAGAAGCGGTATCAGCTAGTCACACACATTTGTTGCCAGAGCAAGTGTCCTCTGTCAAAGCCTTTGGTTATCAGGAGCCCCTAACAAAGCACAGTCCAGAACCTTTACTCAGCCCAGAGAAAGAAGATTCAGAGAAAAGCAGCAGGTCACCTGAAGAACTTGGTTATTCATATGAGGCCAGAGAGAAAACAACTAAGTCACCAGAGAATATTAGCTATTCCTATGAGGCAGTTGGAAAATCTGCTAGATCACCTCAAGCCATGGATTATTCCTATGAAACAACCAGAAAAACTACCAGGTCACCTGAAGGCACAGATTATTCCTATGAGATAACCAGGAACACTACTAGGTCACCTGAGAGTACAGATTATTCTTATGAGATAATTGCAAAAAATGTGAAGTCATCTGAGGGCACAGATTATTCTTATCAGATAACAGGAAAAACCACCAGGTCACCAGGGGCCCCAGATTATTCCTATGAGACAGTTGGGGAAACCACCAAGTCACCTGATGCCACAGATTATTCCTATGAGGTAACTGGGAAAGCTACCAGATCACCAGATACGATGGATTACTCCTATGAGACAACAAGGAAAACCTCTAAGTCACCAGAAGCTGTTGGCTACTGCTATGAGACAATTGGGAGAACCACCAGATCATCAGAGGCCCTCGCTTACTCCTATGAGACAGCTGGGAAGGCCTCAAGTTCACCTGAAGCCACAGATTACTC
>WBMV01008072.1:19048-34575 GCA_013396655.1 Campylorhamphus procurvoides
CCCCCTGTGCCACATCCCCCGGCCCCCACTGCTCCTTCCCACCCCTCTGGAGAGCCGGGGATGGATGTGGATCTGCATCCTCCACCCGGGCATCATCCATCACCCCGGCATCATCCTCCACCGCCACCCCTTTTCTCCATGCCCCCTTCCCCCATCAACCAGGCAGTGGAGCTGCCTGCTGGAATATATATATATTTAATTTTTTTTGGAGGGGGGTGGGCAGGAAAAGCGTTAAACAATGCGAAGGAAGAAGGCTCCATGATGAAAGGCAGGTAGCGGCGCCGGAGCAGCCCGGGGATGCTGCAATCTCCCGGCGCTCGGGAGCCTTTCCCGGCTCCGGCTGCCTGCGGGCTTGATTAGCGTGGCCGCCGTACTAATGACTCCGCTAATAATTCCCTTAAATCCCCCTTGTTGCCGGGGAGATGGCAGCGAAGAGAGGGTTTGTGGCCAGGGTAGGACTTGCCCAGGAGAAGGACCGGGCGATCTGCGCTTTCCGAGCCACCCGGGCCGGATCCTGCCTTGGTTTATGGCTGGAAAAATACGGGATGAGAGGGATTGGGTACTCCAGGAGGCACGGGCAGGGATCCAGGCCTGAGGCAGCGCTGACAGGATGCTGTGGCTTCATCCCTCTGATGGAAAAAGAGCTTTCTCATCCCATCGGCAGCGACCGAAGTTGCCGGGCGTGCTTTGTTCATGCCGGGGTTAAACGTGCAGGGGTGTGTTTTGTAACGACCCCAAAACCCAGTCGGGCAGCTCCAAAAACGCCTCCCAGCCCGTTGTATTTTCTTGGCACGGATTTCTCGCCTTTAGGGATTTTTTTTTTCCCTTAAAAAAATGGTTTCCCAGCCTCGTGGCCTGGTTGTGCCCTCCGAGGGGGATGCTGAGCCACCAGGGATGCTGAGCCACCAGGGATGCTGCCCTGGGGACCAGCACGGATGGAAGGTTCCATGGAGGGTTCCACGGAGGATCAGGGCTCACCAACTGGTGGTTTTGGGATGCAGGAGGGCTCAGAAGGATTTTAAAGGGGTGGGAAGAGCCTTTTGTGGGGTTTTGCAGAGGGAGGAGCAAGGGATGCTCCCACCCGTGGGTGTCCTCGGAGTTTTGGGGTGAAAGCTCTGCAGTTTTGGCTGTTGAATGAAAAATCAAGGAAAAATGAAAATATTGTACCCGGTTTGTGCTTGTGCCTCCCAGGCTGCGTTTTTCCTGGCTGATCCCCTTCCACAAGGGTGGGGGTTTCCCCTCCTGATGTCTTGGAGGATTTTGTGAGTGGGGGATAAAGCAGGTCCCACAGGGACCCTTCCACAGGGAAGCCACGGTGTCCTCTGCATTGGACAATGTCCCATGGATTGATGAGATGAATCCTGTCGTGAGGCTGCCCAGGCTGATCTGGTGGGATTAGGTGACCCTTTGCTTGGAGAAGGTGGATCCCAACACCCGTGTCAGACACAGGGATGATCCTGGGGCTCAGAGGGGCTCACTGTGTGGTGGCCAGGCAAGAGAGCCCATGGGTCACCTCTGCCACCTTCTGTGGCAAACTCAGGGTGGATGGAGAGAGATTTCCCATGGGTTGTCCACCTTCCTGGTGGCTGCACTCATCCCAAATGGTTGTCAACCTTCCTGATGGTTTTACACCTTTCCAAAGGGTGGGGGAACCTTCCCAACAGCTATGGATCTTCCCAAGGGTTCATAAAATCATGGAATCATTTAGGTTGGAAAAGACCTTTAAGATCATCGGGCCCAAAGGCTGAGGAACTTCCCAAGAGTTGTGGAGCTTCCTAAGGGTTCTGGGTCTTACCAAGGGTTGTGCACATTCCCAAGAGGTGGCAGATGTTCCCAACTGTTTGGACCTTCCCAAGGGTTCATAGAACCACAGAATAATTTAGGTTGGAAAAGACCTCTGAGTTCAAAAGTTGTAGGCCTTCCCAAGCATTGTGGAGCCTCCTAAAAGCTGTGATGCTTCCCAGAAGCTGTGAAGCTTCCCAAGGTTTATGGAGCTTCCCAGAGGTTGTGAAGCTTCCCAGAAGCTGTGGAGCTTCCCAAGGTTTATGGAGCTTCCCAGAGGTTGTGAAGCTTCCCAGAAGCTGTGGAGCTTCCCAAGGTTTATGGAGCTTCCCAGAGGTTGTGAAGCTTCCCAGAAGCTGTGGAGCTTCCTGAGGTTTACGGAACTTCCCAGAGATTGTGACTCTTCCCAAGGGTTGTGAAGCTTCCCAAAGTTTGTGGGTCTTCCCAAGGGCTGTGCATGAGTGGGAGGGACACGGGAGGGTGGGACAGAGATGAAGAGGGGACCAAGAAGAAGGATCAAGAAGGGACAGACCCCCCACCCCTGTATCACTAACCACTCCCCTCTCTTCCAGAGCCCATCACCGGCCGATGCTGACACCCCCCTGAGAATTCCCGGATCCCCCACTCCCCCCAGGTCCCAGGGCTGTCCCCCCAGCCATGCCCCAGCGGAGCCTCCCCCGCACCTCCCGGGGCTCCCAGACCCCCCACACCTTCCCGGCGTCCCTCCCTGCCATGCCGTGATCGCCGGGGTGCCGCGCTGAGGGATGGCCTCGCTGGACCTGCCGTACCGGTGCCCGCGGTGCGGGGAGCACAAGCGCTTCCGCAGCCTCTCCTCGCTGCGGGCGCACCTGGAGTACAACCACACCTACGAGACCCTCTACGTCCTCTCCAAGACCAACAGCATCTGCGATGCCGCCGTCTTCCCTCTGGCGGCCGACGGGGCTCTGCTGGCTCCGGCGGCACGGCGGGACTACTTTGAGAGCACGTCCTTCCAAGGGAAGGACCAGCGCTTCTCCTGCGACCTCGTGCCCGCCGACGAGCTGGAGCCAGCCTCATCCTCCTCGCCTTCTCCCCGCTATGTCCACGAGATCGAGATCCCGCTGACGGAGATCTTCACGCGTGGCAAAGCCGTGGCACCGGCACCGGCACCGCCGGCCACGATGGATGCAGCCTACGAGGAAGGGCTGGCACGGCTGAAGATCCGTGCCTTCGAGAAGCTGGAGGTGGACAAGCGGCTGGAGAAGCTGACGGAGGAGGTGGAGCAGAAGATCGCCTCGCAGGTGGGCAGGCTCCAGGTGGAGCTGGACCGCAAGAGCTCGGAGCTGGAGAAGGCCAAGCAGGAGAGCCTGCGGCTCAGCAGGGAGAAGCAGGAGCTGGAGGACCGGGCGTCGGAGCTGTCCCGCCAGGTGGATGTCAGCGTGGAGATGTTGGCCTCCCTCAAGCAGGACCTGGTGCAGAAGGAGCAGGAGCTCACCCGAAAGCAACAGTGAGTCCTTTGCCCCCTCTTCCCGCTGCAGGGTGGGGGGAAATCGGCCCCTGGTGGTGAATCCCAGAGAAATTGGGGGTGCCCCGTCCCTGGAGGTGTTCAAGGGCAGGCTGGATGGAAATCTGAGCAGCCTGGTCTGGTGGAAGGTGTCCCTGCTTGTAGAATTAGATGGTCTTTAAGGTCCTTCCCAGCCCAAACCATTCCATGATTCTGTGAGTCCTGAGGAGCCCAAGACCATCACCAGGGTTCAGGCACAGTTCCCTTGGCAATGCCCATCAGCATCATCCCTCATCAGGTTTTGCATCTTCTCCCAAGTGGACAATGTCCACACAGACCTGAGCCCCTTCATAGCTGTGACCAAGCTGGGTCACATCATGCCAGTCCTTGTCCCAGAGCCACCAGTGCTCCCAGGAAATTGCCAGGCTGGGGATCACAGAAACCTGGAATGGTTTGGGTTGAAAGGGACCTTAAATCCAACCTCATTCCAACCCCCTGCCATGGGGAGGGACACCTCCCACTAGATGCAGGTGGCCATCCTGCTGTCCTGCCAAGGAATGTGGTGGGGACCACGTTGCTGTAGCCCATCTCTAATCCCAAAGGAAGTCCCCCCAAACCCAGGGCTGACTTGTCCCCTCCTCTGGCTCCACAACCAAATTGACCATCCCTATTCAACCTGAGCATCCCAGAGACTTGTCCCATGGTCATAAACATGAGAAGGGCCACCTTGGCCATGCCAGATTCAAGGGATTTCTCCCAGAAGGAGGCCTGGGGACCCCAAGCACCACAACCTCCATTTGCTGTTAGGACCATGGTCCAGTTGTCCTCACTTTCAACCCATATTCCCCTTTCAATCCCCCCTCCCCACCCCAACACTGCTCCTGAGTTTCCCTCCAGTCAAGTGGTGCATCATTTTGTTCCCCAAGCAAACTAGACCTTGTTCCTTGGGAGTTTCTTATCACATCTCAAGGCCACCACTGAGTCCAGAAAGTCAGTGAGGAGCAGGTTAGTGGGGGACAACCATGGTTGTTCTGCACTGGGAGCACTGGTGGGATCCCTCAAGGATTTATCTTCATCCCCACCATCCTCAGCATGTTTATTGGTGATTTTTGACTCCAGAATAGTGACTGTGGCTCAGAAAGAGGTTCACAGGATGTGGTGGGGATGGTCTTGGGGTGAGGAGAGGGATGATGTTGGGGCTGGGTAAGGACAACACCTCTTGGTTTGGGGTCATGGGGGTGTTGGGGCTGCCCTTGTTTGTCTTGTGGGTGTTGTCCATGGGATTGTTAGGGATATGTGCTGATGGAATGAGGGACACCATTCCACCTGGAGCAGAGCCTGGAGACACATAGATAGGGTAAACAGAGGATGACCAATGGGTCAAAGGTGTCTTGGTCTGCCCATGGTGGAGCCTGGACAATGCTATCATCTAAAAACCTGGATTTATGCCCCAAAATGACCTCCTGGACCTCCCTCTCTTTAGAGAACCCTCCTACTCCTTGACTGTCCCCACTGGTCCCCAAGCTCCTTCACCCAGAGCAATAAAATCCCTTGCCAGGCTGCAGACAGAGCATGGGAAGAGCTGATGGAGAGAGCTGCTTTTCTCCTAGACACGGGGAAATCATCAGAAATCATTTTCATCTGCAAAGCCTTCCCCCAAAACCACGGTGGGGACATTTCCCAGCCCTGCCAGCTCCAGAACATCACAAAGCCGTTGTCCCCAGGGGAGACCTTTTGATCCCGGGCTCCGTTTGCTTTACCAGGGGTGTTTTTCCACCCTGTCCATGGGAATGAGAGAGATGCAAGTGATGATAACCATCAGCATCACCTTACACCTGCTGCCCAGTGCCCCATTTGCCTTCCAAATCTCCAGGGCTCCTCACCAGGAGCCTTCCCAGGACATCCAGAGGAGCTCCAAGGCTCAGCCTGCAGTTGTCAGGTTGGGAGGTGATTAAACGGTGATCAATTGGTAATTACATGGTAATTAATGGCCAGCAATGGAAATTATGTTGTTAAGGGTTGCCCCTTCCTTTTTCTTTGTGCTTTTGAGTAGATTGGTGTGTCCAGGTGTGCATGGCCAGGCCTGGGTGTCCAAGGCGAGGTGTCCAAGGGGAGGTGTCCAAGGTCAGGGGTGCATGGCCAGGTGTCCAAGGTCAGGTGCTCAAGATCAGGTGTCGAGGTCAGGTGTCCAAGGTCAGGGGTGCATGGCCAGGTATCCAAGGTCAGGTGTCCAAGGTCAGGGGTGCAGGGTTGGGTGTTCAGGGCTGGGTGTGTGGTCAGGTTTCTGTGGTCAGGTGTCCCCAGGTCAGGCGTGCGTGGTCAGATGTGCCCAAGACAGACGTGCAAAGCTGTGTTTGTGCATCTTCAGGGGTTGGTGGCTGCTGAGTGAAGGTGTGGCTGTGCAGGTGTGTGTGTGTGTCTCTGTGTGTGTACCATGTGCACCATCAACCACAGGTTGTGTTTGGTGTGCAGGTGTGTTTGGTTCTGGGTGTGCATGACCAGCTGTACCTGTGCCTGGGGTGTGTGTGCTCATGGACTCATGGGATGGGGTGGGTGGGAAGGGACCTTAAAGCCCACCCAGTGCCACCCCTGCCATGGGCAGGGACACCTCCCACCAGCCCAGGGTGCTCCAACGTGGCCTTGGACACTCCCAGGGATCCAGGGGCAGCCACAGCTTCTCTGCCCAACCTTCCCACCCTCATGATGCTCCCTCTGTGTGGCTGCACATGTCGGGGTGTCCATCAGATCCGTGTTTTCCTGGGGTGTGTGTGGTGCCCTGGTGGGAGTGCAGGACAGCTCTGTGTGGGTGTACCTGGGTGTGCCCATGTGTGTTCATGGGGCACCTCCATGGGCAGGGGTGTGATGGCCAGGGGTGGTTTTGGGACGTGTTTTGTGCCCGGGGTCACTTCCATGAGTTTTTGGGAACCAGATGTTTGTGCCTGGGTGGAATGGGGGCAGCCAGGGTGGCTGAACCTGCACCCCAGAGCTGGCCACATTTTGGGGTGAAACCAGCCCGTCCACAGGCTCAGAGAACCTGCTAATTAATGCATTAATGAGGGAGCCTACAAACCACTGGGCTTAATGGGCTATGGGGGTGAGTGGGGGTTTAGGGGCATCAACCTGCACCTGAGGTGTTTCCTAAGTCTATCCTGAGTGAGACAGGGCACCACTGCCACCCTCCTCCACCACCCTGCCCACACCATCACCATCCTCCCTCTGGAGCCTGACCCCAGTCCAGTAGGGAATGCATGAGGTGCTGGGGATGCCACCAAAACGTGGTGGCAACATCCACCCTGCATATCGGGAGCATCCCTTGGTCTCTGCTCTGCCCCAAACCATCCTGGGAGCCATCTGGGCTGATGATGGAGCAGTCTGGATGCACAGAAGCATCCTTGGCCCTCAGCACAGCCCAGAGCTGCTCAGCAGGGATGGGTGGGGAGGGATCAGGGTGTCACCCTCTGGTCCCTCCACGCAGGGAGGTGCTGCAGATCGACCAGTTCCTG
The DNA here is from genome assembly GCA_013396655.1 of Campylorhamphus procurvoides. NCBI lineage: Eukaryota > Metazoa > Chordata > Aves > Passeriformes > Dendrocolaptidae > Campylorhamphus > Campylorhamphus procurvoides. Next base: position 25,817 of record WBMV01008072.1, read on the forward strand.
AAGGAGACGGCGGCGCGCGAGGCCAACGCCAAGGTCCGGCTGCAGCACTTCATCGAGGAGCTGCTGGACCGGGCGGACCGGGCAGAGAAGCAGCTCCAGATCATCAGCAGCAGCTGTGGGACCACCCCGAATGGCAGCCTGGGGCGCTGCGGCACCCCCGGTGCCAAGGCCATCTGCAGACCGCCACCTCCACGGGCACAGGCAGGGGCACCTGGCCATGGCATGGGGAACACACCCACGGGCTCCTCTGGGGGCTGGAAGGGTGGGGAGGGAAGGTATAGGGACCCCTATCCTGTTCCCATGGGGAAAGGGACAATCCTGGGTGTGGGGACCCTAAATAGATGCTTTTCGGTGGGTCTGTGTTTCCATGGCGACGTTGGAGATGCTCCTCTGCATCCCGCCTGGATATGGGCCTCGAGCCAAAAAGTCACTGGCGCCGGGTGGGGTTTTGGGGTTGTCACCCTTGCCTGCACCACCCACACGTTGGGGTTTGCCACATTGGCCCCTCTTGTCCCATCTCCCTGCAGAGAGACCGGCACCCAGGGCCGGGGGTGGCCGTGCACGGTCCTTATGGTGTGTCCAACCAGCGCTCCTCCTCCAGCACCGGGTGAGTCCCCATCCCTGCTGCCTCTCTGGGGTTTTGGTGGGACACAGGCTGCTGTTTGCAGGCTGCTTGTGTGGCTTTAAACCAGGATTTAAATACCCTGGTGCTCCAAAGGATATCTTTGTGCACCTGCGTTGCTCCCGAAGTGGAATTTCCACATAATGCATATTCCAGGGACAAAGATCCTAAGGCAGAAGGTGAGGGGAGGTGATCTTTGGTCTTCCAAACGTTCATTAAGAGCTACTCAACTTTGTGTCATTTTGAAAAATAAAAACAGATGTCAGTGCATGCCTCGAGGGAATCCTCCAATGGCAAGAGCCAGTTTGTTGTTTCATTGTGTTGGAGTGGAGGGGAAAGCCAAACCTGCCCATGGGATGCCTGTGGGGAGATACCCCGTGCCAAACATGCTCTTCATGGGTGCCCATCCCGTCCAGCCCTGACCTCGGGCATCCCTTTCTCCCCTGCAGGGCCTCGAGCCGGGCCAAGGCGGTGTCTCAGAGCTCGGGGTGTTACGACAGCGACAGCGCAGAGCCGTGTCCCACCGACGACACGGCCGACGGGCACCCCTACATGGCACGGGACGGTGCCCGTGGCTCGGGGCTGCGGCGCCAGGCCATCCAGAACTGGCACCGCCGGCCCTACCGCAACAGCACCGAGGGCGAGGAGGGCGACGTCTCTGACGTGGGGTCCCGCACCACCGAGTCGGAGGCCGAGGGGTGGGAGCCGGATGCGCCGGGATCCGCAGCGTCCCGACCCACCGGAGGGTGCCGGCTGACGGGTGAGACCACGGCAGGGTCCTCCAGTGGGGTGGGGTCCTCTGGTAGAAGGCTTAGGCACAGTTATCAAAGAAGAAAGGAGTCCCTGGCTTTCTAAACTCCTCAGAGACTGGTTTAGGTCTGGCTGGATCCAACCTTGGCCTCGGGTTTAAATTTAGGGAATGACAGAGGTGTGATTCCATCGCTTCGTCCCACAGGTTTTAATGAGTGGCAAAGAGGATATATTTATATAAACCAAATTATTTATAATGGCAAATGAACAGATGTAGTGGTTTTGGTTTGGGCTTTTCCTGGTAACTGGGTCATAGCTGAGGAAGTATTCAAGGGTTCAAGTGAACCTTGAACAAAAGACCTTAGAATAGAATCATAGAATGAGGTGGGTTGGCAGAGACCTCCAAGATCATCAAGTCCAACCCCTGATCCAGTAGCTCTGTGATTACCAGATTGTGGCACTGATGCCACATCCAGTCTCATCTTAAAAACTTTAATCAGAATTATTTGCTACCCGGTGTAAAAGCTGAAAACCTACAAGTGGGGTATAATACAGCAGGAAGTCATGAAGTGCCCCCTATCAAAGCACTTACATGGAAGCAATGGCATCAAAGCCAGCATAAAAATAATCATTAAGTGGAGATTGATATAACTCAGCACATGAGATAGTGGGCAGAAGGTGGAGGATGGGAGGTTGGAAGTTGGGGAATGGAGAGGCTGGAAGTTGATGGATGGAGAGGTTGGAATTTGGGGATGGGAAGGTTGGATTTGAGGGATGGGAAGGTTGGAAGTTGGGAGTTGGGGAGGTTGGAAGTTGGTGGATGGAGAGGTTGGAAGTTGGAGGATGAGGAGGTTGGAATTTGATGGATGGGGAGATTGAAAGTTGGGGGATGGAGAGGTTGAAAGTTGGAGGATGGAGAGGTTGGAATTTTGAGGGATGGGAAGGTTGGAATTTGGAGGATGGAGAGGATGGAACTTGGGGGACAGGGATGGAGCTTGCCTTACCTGCCATCCTCCCTGTCCTCCAGTGGCGACGGACGCTGGGTGTCCCACGGGCAGGACCGAGGGCGCCGGGGGCAGGGTGGTCCGTCTGGAGAGGGGTAGCCCGGGGCACTCCAGCGAGGTGATCAGCCCCGAGATCCTCAAGATGAGGGCGGCTCTTTTCTGCATCTTCACCTACCTGGACACCAAGACCCTGCTGCGGGCGGCCGAGGTGTGCAAGGACTGGAAGTTCGTGGCCCGGCACCCGGCCGTGTGGACACGGGTGCTGCTGGAGAACGCCAGGGTGTCCTCCAAGGTACTGGGGACAGGGGGTGGCTCTGCCCGGGGTCAGATCTCAGATCCTTCTGCCAGAGAGGTGAAGCTGTGTGAGCACCTCATTGATGGTCAGGCTTGTGTTGAGGGTCGTGGCTTTGTGCCCATGGGGGGACACCTGGGGTGCTTGCACAGGCACTGGGTGGGTCGTTTGAGGGCAGGAGCTCAGGTGGTGTTTCACGGTCACAAAAACCCATGGTTTTGTTGCACACACTTTTGCCATGTCCTCATCTTCACGTGTGTGTGCACAGAGCTGCCCAGTGACAGCCAAGGGTGGCTGGTGTGGGACACACTGAGGGTGTCCCCCTGGTGATGACCACCCCTGTCCCCCCCAGTTCCTGGCCATGCTGTCCCAGTGGTGCACCCAGATGCACTCCCTCACCCTCCAAAACCTGAAGCCGCGCCAGCGAGGGAAGAAGGAGAGCAAGGAGGACTACATGAAGAGCACACGGTGAGTCCGTGTGTCCTCATCCCTCTCCTCCCACAGCCGGAGCTGCTGCTCCTCAGGGATGATGGTGATGATGCTCCATGAGCCCTGCCCTGGCCCAGCTCCAGCCCTTCCCTGGGTGCTGTCCCCNCAGGGGCTGCCTGGAAGCGGGTCTGGAGTCGCTGCTGAAGGCGACGGGCAGCAACCTGCTCATCCTGCGCATCTCGCACTGCCCCAACGTGCTGACGGACCGCTCGCTCTGGCTGGCCAGCTGCTACTGCCGCGCCCTGCAGGCTGTCACCTACCGGTAAGGACGGTCACCAGCACCCCCCACGCGGCCACGGAGCTGGGAGAGGGCTGGAAACACCCACAGGGGAAGATGGGGCTCCTCAGATGCCCAGCCCCATTCCCCATCTGGCCATGGTGTGAAGGACACCCCTTTGCATGTCCCCAGCCCAGCAGCAGCCTCAGTGTCCCCCAGCTGTCCTCGGAGCTCTCATCCTCTCCTGGTGTGTTCCCATGCATGTTTCCCTTCCAGCTCCATTCCTCACATCCTCTTACTGATCTCATCCCAGCTGGAGGTGTGACCGGGGTCTTGGTAGGGGGGCACTGCTTTATGTTGGAGAAGGGTGAGGAGGAGGTGCTCAGTGAGGTCCCACCTGACTGAGGTCACCCCCTGATGAAGGCTTCAAATGGGGAGAAGAGACTCAGAGTCCCTCCCTTCTGGGAAGGAGGAACAGCTCTGCCATGGCATAGTGAAGATCCAACTGGGGTATCTTTTCCAAGATCAAGGACACAAGGCCCTGGTGTAGGTCCTGGAGGAGGTCACAAGTCCTAGAGGAGATCACTGTCCTCTCCTTGGTCCTGGCCACCTCCCAAAGAGAATCTGCCTCCTGTGGAACAGGACACACTCAAGGAGGATGATCCACGCTCCACTGCACCCTGCAGATGGCCACTTCAGCCATGGTAGCTGCTGTGTGTCCTCACCCAGCCCAGGATGGAGAATCCCTCAGGCGGGGAAGCACACTCAGCCACCCTCTGGTGTGCCCCATGTGAGCTCAGACACAGCTCTGAGCAGGATCCCACCCCAGGAGGCAGCCCAGAGCTGCTGGGTTTGACCCAAAGGATCCTCCAAGGGTGGCAGAGCAGGTCCAAGCACTCCTGGCACGTCCCTAACCTGTGACTCTGACTCATGCTCTAATTAACCTGCTGCTCTTGGCAACCTTCTCCAGTGGAGACATGTGGAACGCTCGAGATAACACCCCTCGCTTATTTTTAGGCTTGCCTGAAGTTTTGAAGTAGGTCATTTGGAGTCAGGAAGAGCAGCCCAGGTCTCCAGGAGGCATCCTGGTGTGGTGGAACAGCCAGGGGCTTCTCTTTGGGCTGGTGGCATCAGGATGGTGGCCTCTGACATCTCTCCTTGGGCTCTGAGCCAATGTGGCTCCTCCCTGACTCGGGATAAACCCACATCTCCACCAACCCTGCATGAGTCCAGCAGCATCCCATGAGGCCTGTTTTGGTACCTCCAAAAACACCAAGGAGGAGCCCACAGCAAAACCTCCCCGGTGACATTTGGCCAAGAGCCNACCCACAGGGGAAGATGGGGCTCCTCAGATGCCCAGCCCCATTCCCCATCTGGCCATGGTGTGAAGGACACCCCTTTCCATGTCCCCAGCCCAGCAGCAGCCTCAGTGTCCCCCAGCTGTCCTCGGAGCTCTCATCCTCTTCTGGTGTGTTCCCATGCATGTTTCCCTTCCAGCTCCATTCCTCACATCCTCTTACTGATCTCATCCCAGCTGGAGGTGTGACCGGGGTCTTGGTAGGGGGGCACTGCTTTATGTTGGAGAAGGGTGAGGAGGAGGTGCTCAGTGAGGTCCCACCTGACTGAGGTCACCCCCTGATGAAGGCTTCAAATGGGGAGAAGAGACTCAGAGTCCCTCCCTTCTGGGAAGGAGGAACAGCTCTGCCATGGCATAGTGAAGATCCAACTGGGGTATCTTTTCCAAGATCAAGGACACAAGGCCCTGGTGTAGGTCCTGGAGNTGTTACTGTCCTGGGGTGGTCGTGGGGAAGGTGAGCATGGTGTGCCATGCCTGACCCTGCCTCCATCCCTGGCAGGGGCTGCCTGGAAGCGGGTCTGGAGTCGCTGCTGAAGGCGACGGGCAGCAACCTGCTCATCCTGCGCATCTCGCACTGCCCCAACGTGCTGACGGACCGCTCGCTCTGGCTGGCCAGCTGCTACTGCCGCGCCCTGCAGGCTGTCACCTACCGGTAAGGACGGTCACCAGCACCCCCCACGCGGCCACGGAGCTGGGAGAGGGCTGGAAACACCCACAGGGGAAGATGGGGCTCCTCAGATGCCCAGCCCCATTCCCCATCTGGCCATGGTGTGAAGGACACCCCTTTGCATGTCCCCAGCCCAGCAGCAGCCTCAGTGTCCCCCAGCTGTCCTCGGAGCTCTCATCCTCTCCTGGTGTGTTCCCATGCATGTTTCCCTTCCAGCTCCATTCCTCACATCCTCTTACTGATCTCATCCCAGCTGGAGGTGTGACCGGGGTCTTGGTAGGGGGGCACTGCTTTATGTTGGAGAAGGGTGAGGAGGAGGTGCTCAGTGAGGTCCCACCTGACTGAGGTCACCCCCTGATGAAGGCTTCAAATGGGGAGAAGAGACTCAGAGTCCCTCCCTTCTGGGAAGGAGGAACAGCTCTGCCATGGCATAGTGAAGATCCAACTGGGGTATCTTTTCCAAGATCAAGGACACAAGGCCCTGGTGTAGGTCCTGGAGGAGGTCACAAGTCCTAGAGGAGATCACTGTCCTCTCCTTGGTCCTGGCCACCTCCCAAAGAGAATCTGCCTCCTGTGGAACAGGACACACTCAAGGAGGATGATCCACGCTCCACTGCACCCTGCAGATGGCCACTTCAGCCGTGGTAGCTGCTGTGTGTCCTCACCCAGCCCAGGATGGAGAATCCCTCAGGCGGGGAAGCACACTCAGCCACCCTCTGGTGTGCCCCATGTGAGCTCAGACACAGCTCTGAGCAGGATCCCACCCCAGGAGGCAGCCCAGAGCTGCTGGGTTTGACCCAAAGGATCCTCCAAGGGTGGCAGAGCAGGTCCAAGCACTCCTGGCACGTCCCTAACCTGTGACTCTGACTCATGCTCTAATTAACCTGCTGCTCTTGGCAACCTTCTCCAGTGGAGACATGTGGAACGCTCGAGATAACACCCCTCGCTTATTTTTAGGCTTGCCTGAAGTTTTGAAGTAGGTCATTTGGAGTCAGGAAGAGCAGCCCAGGTCTCCAGGAGGCATCCTGGTGTGGTGGAACAGCCAGGGGCTTCTCTTTGGGCTGGTGGCATCAGGATGGTGGCCTCTGACATCTCTCCTTGGGCTCTGAGCCAATGTGGCTCCTCCCTGACTCGGGATAAACCCACATCTCCACCAACCCTGCATGAGTCCAGCAGCATCCCATGAGGCCTGTTTTGGTACCTCCAAAAACACCAAGGAGGAGCCCACAGCAAAACCTGCCCTGTGACATTTGGCCAAGAGCCACCTACGGATGCGTTGGCACAACCACAGAGCTGGGACAGAGGCCATGGAATGCCCTCCCCACCTTCTGGCACCTTCCCCATCCCCAGGTGGAACCAACCTGGTGGGATCTGCAGGGATGTTCTATCTGCTCCTCGAGGCTACATGGCCTGGCAGTCTCAGCTTGTGTCACCTCTTCATCTGGAAGATGCACCTTTATCCTCCCTTTCAAACTTCATCCACCCCTTCAGCCTTGACTCATCCTCCACTTCACCTTCATCTCGACCTTCTTCCATTGTTCTTGGCATGGCACATCCATAGGCACAATTCCAGGCAGAGACACCTTCAGCCTTCCAGCATGGCTTGGTGTTGGCACTGGCTGGTCCATGGGCAGGGTATGGATTGTCAAGAATGACCAGATTGGCACCTCCAGGTGCTCCAGGGAGCAGCACCAAGGGCGCCCTGGGGTGTCATCCCTGCCAGTGGGGCCACCACGTGTCCTGTGTGTTGTTCCAGGAGCTCTACGGACCCCGTGGGTCATGAGGTCATCTGGGCCCTTGGAGCAGGTTGCAGGGACATCATCTCCCTCCAGGTCGCACCTCTGCACCCGTGGTAAGAATCATGGAGTTATGGAATGGTTTGGGTTGGGAGGGACCTTAAAAGTCATCTCATTCCACCCCCTGCCATGGGCAGGGACACCTTCCACCAGCCCAGATTGCTCCAAGCCCCATCCAACCTGGCCTTGGACACTTCCAGGGGTGGAATTGTGTTGGGTGGAGGCTGAGTGTGATGGGCTGGAAAAAAATTGGGTGCCAGATCCAGATTTGCTTTGGGAGGGTCTTCATGAGATGAGCAACAATCCCGGAGGCAAATTTGGGAGATGGGGAGCTCATCTCCATCCCTCCCCACAAGGGCTGGGAGATGTTGGGTGTAGGCACCTCCCTGCTGAGCCAGGAACATCCCCAGGGAGGCTGCTCACACCAGAGATGAAAGGGAAGCTCTGATGGGTCTGGCTGGTGACACTGAACATCAAACGCCTGTCTGAGCTCCTCAGTGCTCACATAAGAGCAGCCCCGAAGGGCCTGGATGTTGTGGAAAGGGTGTCACTGCTTGGGGAGACAACTGTGGTTGCTCTCATTTTGGAAAAGCATTTTGGAGTCATGAAGATGCTGGTGGGTCTCCACCCCACAATGTCAGGGTGCTCAGGAGCTCATGGCTCACACAGCAGGTCTCTCCCTCCATGCCATGGGAATGTCCCCTGGGCATTTCTTCTTGTCTGGGGGGGTTTGTTGTGGTGTCACATCCGTGTCAGCACCGATCAAGGAGCACAGAGGGGATGTCACTTCGCAGGAGAAGCTGGATGTCAGGTCCTGGTGGCTTGTGTCTTCCCTGGGGGAAGCAGCACATGGCATGTTGCCTTCTCCACCTGAGCCACAGCTCCAGGCTCCTGCTGCTGGTTTGATCACAGTTCAGAACTTGATTCAGGTCTCCAAAGGCAGAGTCACGGAATCATGGAATGGTTTGGGTGGGAAGAGACCTTAAAGATCACTTCCCCCAATCCTGCCATGGGCAGCAACACCTTCTACTATCTCAGGTTGCTCCCAGCCCCATCCAACCTCTCCTTGGACACCTCCAGAGCGGGGTCATCCACAGATTCCCCAGGCAGGATGGAGGTTTTGGGTCACTGAGCTGCCCTGGTGACACCACAGCCCGTGGGGGTGGCTCAGGTGGAGACACCCCCTCACAGTGTGACCACCCCTGGGTCTGGCTGGGTGGGAGATGTCCCAATCCCACCACCCCTCCAGCTCTCCTGCCAGCCCTCCCCAGCTGCCTGTGCTTCCTCTCCCCAGCCAGCAGCCGACTCGGTTCAGCAACCGCTGCCTGCAGATGATCGGGCGCTGCTGGCCCCACCTGCGGGCACTGGGCGTCGGGGGCGCCGGCTGCGGCGTCCAGGGACTGGCATCCCTCGGTAGGCACCTCTCGGGATCACAAGGACCATCGAGGTGGGAAAAGCCCTCTGAGATCAACCCATGACCCAACACCACCACACCAAACAGATCATGGTGCTGAGTGCCATGGCTGGACTGTCCTTAAACAACTCCACGGATGGGCACCCCATCT
>WBMV01008072.1:38922-55683 GCA_013396655.1 Campylorhamphus procurvoides
CTCTTTCTCCTTTGCCTCACATCCTTCCCATGGCAGGCATTTTTCTCCCCTCTTCCTCCTTCACCCCATGTCCTTTCCATGGAAGGGATTCCCCTCTCTCTCCCTGTCCCCATGTCCTTCCCATGCCAGGATTCCCTCCTTCCTCCTTTGCCCTGTGTCCTTCCCATGGCATGAATTCCCTTCTTCCTCCTTCTCCCCATGTCCTTCCCATGGCCAGGATTCCCCCTCTTTCTCTGTTGCCTCATGTCCAACCCATGGCAGTGATTTGAGATATTCCCCCCTCTCTCTCCCTTTCCCCAACTCCTTCCCATGGAAGGGATTCCCCTCTTCCTCCCTCTCCCTGTGTCCTTCCCATGGCATGAATTCCCTTCTTCCTCCTTCTCCCCATGTCCTTCCCATGGCCAGGATTCCCCCTCTTTCTCTGTTGCCTCATGTCCAACCCATGGCAGTGATTTGAGATATTCCCCCCTCTCTCTCCCTTTCCTCAAGTCCTTCCCATGGAAGGGATTCCCCTCTCTTTCCCTGTCCCCATGTCCTTCCCATGGGAGGGATTCCCTCCTTCCTCCTTTGCCCTGTGTCCTTCCCATGGCAGGGATTGTTCTCCCTTCTTCCTCCTTCACTCCTTGTCCTTCCCACACCAGGATTCTCCTCCTCCCTTTCCCTGTGTCCTTCGTCCTTCCTATGGCAGGGATTTGCCCTCTTTCTCCTTTGCCTCACATCCTTCCCATGGCAGGAATTTTTCTCCCCTCTTCCTCCTTCACCCNCCCTTCTTCCTCTTTCACCCCATGTCCTTCCTATGGAAGGAATTCCCCTCTCTCTCCCTTTCCCTGTGTCCTTCCCATGGCCGGGATTCCCTTCTCCCTTCTTCACCCCATGTCCTTCCCATGGTATGAATTCCCTTCTCCCCCCTTCAGCCCACGTCCTCCCACGACAGGGATTTGAGCTCTCCCCCCTCTCCCTCCCTCCCTCACCCCATGGAGCAGCAGCAATGCCAGCACTCCCCTCAACCCCACTCTCTGCTCCTTCTTCCAGGCCCTGAGGAAAAGACCCGGCTTCTCCAAGATTTTACACATCAAGGTGGAAGGAGCCTGTTAGACCTTCAGGGAAGCACAAAGCACATTCCCTCCCCTGCCCGGGGGAGCCGGAGGCGCCGTGAAACCAAACCCCCTGCCCGCTGCCACCCCTGGGGCACAGATCTGGTGGCTCCTGTGCCAGGAGAACCCAAAACTCTTGCAGGCCTTATTGACTGGCAGCCCGAGCTCATCCCAGGGCCGGCTCGCGGGCGAGAAGGTGCTACTCCAGGACGTTCTTTGGCTGCCCAAGGAGACAGGGCAACGCTCTTTCCCAGGGGGGAAGGTGGCTTGGAACCCCTGTGGCTGCTCCTTGCCAAGGATCCGTGTTTGGGGAAGGTTTTTCCCTTCGAACTCTGTCTCTGGAGGGGTTTTTTTTGACCGCTGGAGGATCTCACAGTCCATTCCATGGGCTCCTTGTGGAGCGCTGGGCTCCTAACCCTTGTCCTCTCCATGGGATGATGGAAGTGGGGTGGGAAGGGGCTGTTCCTCCGGAGGAAACGATGCTCAGCGTTCCTGCAGGGGTTTCATTTCATTTCTTTGACAAAGGGGCTCCCAAAGCTGGGGAAATCCTGCCCACAAAGCAGCGGCCACCACAGCACAAGCAGAGCTGCATCTTGCGGGCTGTAGGAGCCACAGGACACCAGGCGGGATGGTCACTCTTCCAGAGGTCTCCAGCCTCACCTCCTCTCCACCAAAACCTTCCTGCCAAGGCAATAAACCATCTCCAAAAGCCTCGCCCACCAGGAAAACACGGGTCACGCTTCTGTCCCCACCATCCACCACCTGCTCAGGCTCCATCCGGAGCGAGTTCTCCCATGTGGAGAGAGGGACTGGCATGGGACACCCACGTTTGCCATCCCATCACCCTCCCAAGCAGCCTGGAGGAGAAACCCTGGCCAAATCATCCCGAAATCCAAAGCTGCTGATGAAAGAACCACCCAACAGCTCTGGCTGACCCTTCTCTATGGCCACGGCTGGTTTTTTAACTCTGTTTTTTCCTTCTGGGTGTCTGCAAGGACGTCACCATCCCCAAATACCCCTTTTTCCATAGGAAAAGGCTTTGGAAAGGCATCCAGCAGGGCCAGGTGTCTCCATCCTCCACCCTGGGGAGAAGGTACCCCTGGAATTGGGGACACCCATCACAGCACTGCCAGCAGTGGGGACACACCGGCCTTAACCACAGCCCAAACCAGGAGCGCTTGGACAGGGCTGAGCGGAGAGAATCCCACTGGGAAAAGCAGATTTGGGGGGGTTTTCCTGTCTTCTGGACCAGCATTGGAGGTTTTGGTGCCTGTTGTCCAGCGTGGCTGAGAGGAGACAGCCCTTCCCAGGTCATCTCCCCTTCCCAGCCTTCCCAGGGTGACGTGGAACATCCCTCCAGGAGGGAGGAGGCTGCAGATCCACCTGGGACCACATTCCTCAGCCTGTGAGGATCCAAGAGAAAAACAAATCAAATCCAGCTGGTGGGGGCTGGAGGCAGCTCCTGGGTCTCCAACCCCACCTCAGGAGAGCCTTCATCCACCCTTCATCCCCTCCACGCCATCTCCTGAAACAGGGTAAGGGATTTTTGGCCATATCCCCCCGTTGGAAGCACCTCTGCTCCCCCTCCCACTGCAGCTTTCCAGGAGAAGGCTGTTCCCTGTCTGCACAAAGTGGGGGAGCCCCCAAAAAACACCTGAGAGGAACTACAGTGTCCCACCGTGCCCCCATGGATGAGCTCCCTGGCACTGGGATCAGCTCCCTGGCACCGGGATCAGCTCCCTGGCACCGGGATCAGCTCCCTGCCGTGCCCACCACGGCGTTACCTCCACCTGGAGAAGACCAGGACACGAATATTCCAGGGGCAAGAGGAGCAAAGAGAGGCCCCGACCAGCAAAAAAACCCACCCAGCAAAGCCACAACCCCCCCACCCTGGGGATCATCCAACCCTCATCCCAGGAACGTGACCCAGCAGAGCTGTCAGAGACTTGGGAAATTCCCTTAAAAAAACAAAAACAAAGTAAGTATTTATTTCTATAAAGAAGGAAAAAAAAAGATTTTAAAGGAAAATTATATACTCAGCATGTTTATACACTCTATGCTTAAAGACTATCGTGGTGGAGAGTCGTGTGCGAAGACTGAAGGCGGCTGCTCCGGGTTTGTTGTGACCCTCTCCAGGCTCCTCCGGGTTTTTGGGAAGGCAGAGGCGATGGAAAGAGAGGGAGAGGTCGAGGACTCTTGGGTGTGTGACATTCCCATCCCTCCCCAGCCACGAGGGGTTTGGAATTCACGGCAGGACACCCTCACTGGAGTTTGGTGCTTGGATGGATCGCTGAGACCTGATCAGCCCATCCGCCCCCCTTGGGGCATTCCCAAAAAATCCACCTTGGCAAAGCCACGTTCCCACAGGAATCCTCTGGTGACACGAGGCCTTGAGCAGGTTCGAGGGTTAGAAGGTGGGAAGTGGGGGTTTCTCCCCGTTTTCCTCGGGCTTGGATGGAATGGATCCATCCATTGAATGGATCCATCCCTCCTCATCCTCCCCTCGGCACAGGGACACAGGTGGTTAATGAGGGCCCTGCATCTCCCGATGGTTCCTAATTGCCCAGGTTGTTAATGAGCTCATTAACAGCTCTATTTCTTCCACTGAAATGTCACATTGATCCTCTCCCTGCTGCTTTCCCTCCCCATCCCCGTTTGCCCCCCATCCCCACGGGATGCTCGTGGCCGTGGGATTGACTGCCCTGGTCATGGAGTTCCAGCCCTGGAAATGATGGAAACACACAGAAATACCAAATTCCCTGGGAAATGATGCAGAGTATCCAGGAGCTCAGCCCCATTCCAGATCCCAGAGAAGCCCCAAAGGGGCTCTGCGATGACAATCCCCAGCAGAATCCACGGATCCAGGGGGAGGATTGGGGTTGCACTGATGGCCGGAGCTGGCAGGGGCTGGATGGACAGGAGGGGTTCCAGACCTGGCTCCTGCAGGACCAGTTTTGGCAAAATTTATTCCTTTTCTAATGAGTTTTCCCAAAGTTTCCCCATGGCCGACGTTCCCAGCATTCCCCTTTGATTGATTTGGGTGCTGGTTGGGGATCTAAAGGAGGAACAACATCACCAAAGCCGGCTCAGGGGCCAAATTTATCCCAAATCCATGTTTTTCTGTGTCCCTCCTGTTGGGTTTTTGCTTATCCATCCATCCCTCCATCCATCCGAGGCCTCAGGAGCTGGGAATGCTCCAGGGAGCAGCTGCCCCCTCCTGCCTTATCCCCGTGTTCCCAGTTTGGGGGGTCCAGGGGTGCCAGGAAAATGGGAACCCCCAGGCTGGCTCTGTCCAAGGAGCATTTTAAACCTCTTTATCCCACTTTTTGCCCACCAAGGGCACAGCTTGCTTGGATTCTCCGAAATACTCTGGATTTAGGGAAAAGAGAACAAAAAGACCCCAAGGAAAGTGATGATAAAGGCTCTTCAAGTGGTTCACAAAGGTTCTCTCAGCTCTCAGAGGAGCCCCCGCCACAGGAGCATCACTTCAGCCTCTCGTTTTGGGGGGGAAAATCACAGGTTGGGTGGAGCAAAAGCATTTGGGAATTGGGAAGTGAGAAAATGCTTTAAAAGGGAAAAAAAAAAGGAAAAAACAGGGAGCAGGGAGATTTTAGGAACTGGAGATGGTTTGTTGGGACTTTGTCGCAAGGTAATGATGGACCTTCCACCCCTGGGAGGTAAAACAATCCCTGAGGAGGGTGGAAAAACAAGAGGAAAAGCTGCTGCAGCAGCGAGGAGGGGGAAACTGCCCAAAAGCAGGAAAAAAATGGGATTTTCTGATCCAGCCTCGGGATTGAGCCCCTTGAGGGGGGGCAGCGAGGCAGGTTGGGCCGGGGACAAGTGGGTGCAATGGCGTGGGGTGGCTTTTGGGAGGCCAAGGGGTGACGCACAGATGCTTCGAGATAATCAGAGTTGATAATCAGTGCAGGCAAAGGGAGATGGACAAACACAGGAATTGGGGGCCTCTCCCCAAAGCCCCCATTTGCTCCATCAGAGGATCCCGAGGGGCCCTGTACAGCGACCTCCCCCTCCCCAAAGGTAGCCAGTTGCCTCTTAAGTTATTTTTTTAACTCTTATCTAAAATTTAGGTCTATTTTAGTCTTTTCGCAGCGATGTGCCAGTGTCTGGAGAACCAAACAGCCCCTTTTTTCCCCCCCCCCCTCTATCCCCTGGTCCCTTGATGCTAAAACGGGTCCTCCATGGGAAAGCCACCGGAGGACACTGTCCTGGAGGAGGGGGAATGGTGGGATGGGGGTGAAGTTGGAGGCTCCAGGTGGGTTTGGTGGGAGCAGGGTCCAACTCCGGCCAGGAGAGCGTGTTTTTAGCACTTTGGTTGGAACTATCACCTGTAGACGCACTTTGATGTTGTTGCTTTGAAATTTTGGCGAGTGTAAACAATGTGTATTTAAGGAATTACAAGAAAAAAAGAACAAAAAACAATCCCCCCCTCCCCCCCAAAAAAAGAAGTGTGTAAAGAGCTATTTTATGATTCAGTGTTGAATAAAGACTCTGGAGATTGAGGTGGGTTTTCACTCTCGCAGGGGCAAAGCTGAACACAGACCAGCAGCAAACCAGTGAGACCAGTTGGAGTTTGGGGCTTACTGGGAGCATTCCCCTACATCCCACTCCCTGCAGGCCCGTGGTCTCCACTGCTCCAGCTCCAAGGGGCACCAGGACAAAGTGGGATACTGGGGGAGCACTGAGAGGGTGGTAAAGCACTGGCACAGGTTGGGCAGAGAAGCTGTGCCTGCTCCATCCATAGGAATGTTCCAGGCCAGGCTGGATGGGGCTTGGAGCAACCTGGGCTCATGGAAGGTGTCCCTGCCCATGAAATGAGATGGTCTTCAAGGTCCCTTCCAACCCAAACCATCCTGTGATTCTGTAAAACTTGTTCCACTGGCCTCCATTAACACTTCCAACCCACCACACCCAAGTCTCCCCGTTCTCCCCCAAGAGGATTTTCCCACTAGTCACCCCAAACACCTGGACCCACTCCTAAAGCAGCCACACATTCCCTCCCCACAGCCCCAGAGCTGTCACAGCTGCTGCCCTGAACCTCCCTCCATGAAAGCAAATGGAAGATATAAATGGCCCATCAAGTAAAATGGCACTGAGCAGCATCAGAGAGCTCCAAGAGCTCCATCCTGGAAGAGCTCCTGGGATGTCCTCAGTGCCTGTCCTGCTTCCCAGCAAAGCACCTCTTCGAAACGGGGCACACATCAGGTTGAAAATGTTTATTGTTGAACTCTAAACATGATCTACCACCGTGTGGAACAAAGCAGAGAACAGAGGAAGAGCCCCGTTTGCCCCCGAGACAAAACTCATCCTTTCCTTGTGTTGGAGCCTGGGTTTAACCCCCCCCCCCAGCAGGACATCAAACAGTATAAATAGGAGCAAAGCCCACCCTGGCTGCCCCGGGACAGGGACAGGGACAGGGAAAGACTTCCCAAGGCAAGCCCAGGGGGGATCAGTGCTGTGTGGGCACTGCCAGGGCAGGGCAGCCCACGGGAGGCTGGCACTGCCAGGGCCAACATCTGCCTCTAATTAACACGGCGAGCCCCGTCGAGCCCGTTAATTAACACCGCGGTGAACGGCGGGCTCTCAGTGGTTGTGGGGGCGGCCCCGGCCGCGGCCCCGGCCCCCGGGAGCAGCATCCACGGTGGAACGGGGGTTCCTGATGGTCTCGTCCACGGACACGATGAGGCAGGCGGCCTCGGAGGCGGCCGTCAGCGCGTTGATGCGCACCACCGCCGGCTCCCACACGCACGCCGCGAAGTTGTCGGCGATGTCCTCGTTGTTGACGTCCACGCCGTACCACGTCCCGCCCTGCGGGGACACCACGGGGGGCACGAGGTGGGCATAGGGCTGTCACGGGGCTTTGGGGGCGGAGGGAAGGGTGGGGGAATGCTCAGGGAGAGTGATGTGCGAGGGAAACACAAAAGCGAGCGAGGATGGCTTTGTTTCCAGAGATGCTTCATAAAACAGGAGGCTCATTCCGTTCTAGGATCACTGAATCAGGTTGGAAAAGGCCTCTGAGACCATGAAGACCACCCTATGGCCAAACACCACACCAGCTAGACCATCCCCACCCAGTCTTTCCTTAAAGAGCACCTCCAGGGATGGTGACTCCATCACCTCTCTAGAGACAGCTCATTCCATGAAGCTGGAAAGCCCCAGAGAACTGATTGATTCCCAGCCCATTCAATGAACCTGTAAAGCCCCACAGGACTGATTCCCAGTGCATTCCATGAAGCTGGAAAGCCCCAGAGAACTGATTGATTCCCAGCCCATTCAATGAACCTGTAAAGCCCCACAGGACTGATTCCCAGTGCATTCCATGAAGCTGGAAAGCCCCACAGAANAGAGACAGCTCATTCCATGAAGCTGGAAAGCCCCACAGAACTGATTCCCAGCTCATTCCAAGATGCTGGAAAGCCCCTCAGAACTGATTCCCAGCACATTCCATGAAGCTGGAGAGCCCCACAGAACTGATTTCCACAGGACTGATTCCCAGTGCATTCCATGAAGCTGGAAAGCCCCACAGAACTGATTCCCAGCTCATTCCAAGATGCTGGAAAGCCCCTCAGAACTGATTCCCAGCACATTCCATGAAGCTGGAGAGCCCCACAGAACTGATTTCCACAGGACTGATTCCCAGTGCATTCCATGAAGCTGGAAAGCCCCACAGGATTCCCACTCCACTCTGCCTCACTCCCCTGCCCACAGCCCCAGGTTTGCAGCCACTCATTCCAGGGCATTCCCACTACACCAGCAGCAGGATGAAACATGGTGGGTGTGACCAAAGCCAAGGGGCAACTTCCAAACACCAGATTTAGGATCTCCACAAGACCAGCAATGGGGACTTTCAGCCTGCAGCTCCTCTGGCAAACCCACAGCTCAGCCAACTTCTGCTGATTCCTTTCATGTTTAATACAGCTCCCTCCTGACAAATAATGCCTTTATAAGGAGCAAATCACAACTCCCAGCTCTGGAAGTCACCCGACAGCTGGGATCAAAGGGAAAACAGATCTGTTCCTTTTATAGCCTACACTTGCTCTGGAAACAAACACAGCGTTTAATCAAAGAGGACAAGTCTAACACGGCCTCAGCTGACTTCCACCTCCAGGGGGGGGAAAAAAACAGGGAGAAAGGAATGTCACCCAGCCCTGGCTGTGCTCTGGGCTCCCAGGTGGCCCTACCTGCGCGTGCTTGGCTCGCAGCTTGTTGAGGATGTTGGTGGCGTCGAAGCCGGCGTTGTCGCAGAGCTGGCGGGGAATGATCTCGAGGGCTTTGGCATAAGCACCGATGAGCAGCTGCTGCTTGCCTGGAATGGTCCTGGAGTAGTCCCGGAGGTACTTGGAAAGCTCCATCTCTATGGCACCTCCACCAGCAACAACAGAGTCGTTCTGGAGGGGAGAAGGAAACACCCTCATTCCAAGGACGGGGAAAGAGGGGAAAGCTCCGTGGCAGGGAGATGCCAGCCCATGGGAATTCACAGCCCAGGCTGCTGCCACCCCTGGGACTGCCTGATGGCACTGCTGGGAGCTTCAGGAACAAGGCAAGAACATCCAGGGGCAGCTCATCCCAGCCACTCCTGAGATAAGGGGGGATTTGGGGGCATTCCGAAGGGAGGGATGGCAGCTCATCCCTGCCACTCCTGAGATAAGGGGGGATTTGGGGGCATTCCGAAGGGAGGGATGGCAGCTCATCCCAGCCACTCCTGAGATAAGGGGGGATTTGGGGGCATTCCGAAGGGAGGGATGGCAGCTCACAGCCCCCTCGGGCTGGGAAAACTTCCCTCTCTTCCATAAAGCACCCAAAACTGAAGACATTTGCAGCAGCATCTTGCAGCCAACTTCTGGTGTTCACTCCCTATTTCATAAGGGAGATCAGGATGTTCTTTCTAAAGGTAACAGCTCCAAAACTTCCTCCCAGCTCCTCAGGACACGGAGCCTCAGGTCTGTTTTTAACCAGGAGCCACCACATTGAATTGTTATTTTGTGTAACCCAGGAGCACACACAGCTTGGCAGCATCACTCAGGACCAAGGACACATCCAAAGAGGCCTTCCTTTGGCACTCCCAGCCCACCCTGAGAGTCAGGGGACTGTCACCCCCTCAGATGGGCCACCAAAGAGGGAACAAGCGGCTTTATAGGCACGGACACATCAATCCTGCTGTTCAAACCTCCTTGAAGATCCACCCAACACACCTAGGATTGAGCTCATTTAGGGTGGGGGATGGAGCAAGCACAAGTTACAGCTGTGCAGGAGAGAAAGGAAAAGCCAGGCATGCCTGGAAAGCAGCTGGAAACGCTGCCAAAGCAACGTTGAGTTGGCCAAGGAACAGCACTTGAGTTAATCTACTGGATGCTCCTCACTGCCGGTCTCTCCAGAGACCTCAGCCAACCTCTGATGTGTGAAAAGGTTTCCAGAAGGAGTCAGGGCTGTGCCAAGTCTGATCAACAGCCCCAGTGCCAATCCAGCAGGGAGGCAGCTCCCCTGGCCCTCACCTTGATGGCTCTCCTGACTATCATGATGGCGTCGTGCAGGGACCGTTCCGTCTCCTCCATGAACTGCTCTGCTCCCCCTCGCAGGATTATCGTGCAGGTTTTGGCCTTGGGGCAGCCTGTGAAGAAGTTGTACCTGCCAAAGGTACAGGGCAAGAAGGGTTATTGTGATGGAGAAGTGGTGGTGCTGCTGGAAAAGGATCCACACATTGACACTCCATGTGGGAACAGAGGAATTCTGGACAGGCCAGATCCACGTCACTCCTGCAGCACTCCACCAGATCTTGGGCTTAGAAGGAGCAAAGCCAGGCAAAACACAAGTGAAATCCAGGAAAATCCACGCTCTTCCTGCTGCCAGGGATTTGCTGAACTGGTGCTCCAGTTTTCCCTTGGCAGGAGTCAACAGCCAGCTCCAAACTGGAATTCTCCTGCAGCACCAGGAAGGAGCCCAGTGTGGAGTCCCCACATTCACCTGCACTGAGTAAAGGGTCACTGTGGAGTATCAAGTGCCACAATCAACCCCAAAATGTGTTGCTTTTCCATCACAAATGAAGCAATCTCACTGTGCTTTCAACAAGTCACAGTAGAATAAATAAGTAGTTTCAAAAGAACACAGAAGGGGTAAGATTTCAATGAGATCTCAGCCTCAAAAAGCAGCTTTTGTATACAACAAAATCCCTGGTTTGTAACAACATTGTTTTCACACCAACACCCTGAAAGATGTTTGAACCTGTCAATGCTTCAACCCACTGCTGTTCAAGAGCTTGCAAGCTACTACAGGTTTACAGGTGGTGCATTTACCTCTCTCCCCCAATCTGGGTCTCCTCAAAGAGCTCACACCGGCCCAGAACATCATCTGTCAGGGCATTGACACTGGTCTGGATGGATCCACCACAGGCCTGCAGGGAACAGGGAGAAAGTGAGGAATTACCAACACTGACAATCACATTGATTTCCCAGCAGGGCCCCACTTGTTAGGGACAGCCCAGCTGTTCCAGCTGACGCAAATCCACCCTGCAGGCCAGATTCAGGAAAACCCTTTAATTCCCATCTCAGGCTGCACAAAATCCTCGACAGCGAAATAAGATTACGCAGCTTCAAAGTGCTGACTCACAGGCTCCAGAGTCCAGGAAATACACAAAGAAAGCTCAGGGAAAAAAAAGGATGAATGGTGGAATAGGCAAGAAGGAGGGACAATAAATCTCTGCTGATGTAATGAACAGACCTTCATCAGAGGAACAAAAGAACAGCGCAGATGCAATTAGTGTGTGATTGTTCATTCCACCAAGGAACAGCCTCGTCTGTCTATGACAACTTTAACCACACAGACAGAAATGATGTGATTTTCATTGTCAATCTTTGCAAGGAGCAGTGTGTGCAGACACAGCCTGCTGCCCTCCTTTGGGCACCACCAGCTTAGCAGAGATAACACCAAATCCAGCCCCTCACCATCATGGTGCGCTTGAGATCCTCCTCTGGCACGCGGCCGGCGCAGAACATGTCCCTGTCGGCGAAGTACTGAGTGGCCACGTCCCCGATGGGCAGCTTGGACAGCACAACTTTGGCTCCTGACTTGTGGATTTTGTCAAGTTTGTCATACAGGATGTTCCACTCGGCATCCACGATAGCCTGGTAATCCTGGTAGGGAGGAGGGAGGGACAATGATCAGGGTTGGGAATGTCGTTCCTACAGCAAACACTCTGTCCCCACTGGTTTGTGTCACTGCCCAAATGGGGACATTGTTTGCTTCAATCTGAGGAGGCTCTCTCAGCATTCCAAGCACTGCTGGATAAGCTTTCCCTGCAAGGCCACTGGCATAAGGAGGTCACCACACAGCTGATGGCAGAGCACAGACGGGGTACAAAGGTGTCCCAAACCTGCTGTCATTCCAAGTCTCCTTACCCTTCTCCCAGAAGAGGCAGCACCACCCACCAGGTGATTTCAAAGGGCAGGGATGGGCAGAAAATCCCATTTATCATAGAATTGTTAATGGTTTGGATGGGAAGGAACCTTTAGAGGACATCCAGTTCAACCCCACTACAACAAGCAGTGACAACCTTCCACCAGACCAGGTTATTCNGGTCCTCCTACCTCTTTTCCCACTAGGATAAGGAGCTGCCCATCTCACAGGGACGAGGCAGCAGGACAGGCTCCCCTTTGGCTCTTACCTCCACCGTGTTGACCCTCACTTCAGCATTGTCCTTCTCAGCTTTGAGCTCCAGCTCCACGTTCAGGAGGGCGATTTTGGGAGACTGGTACTTCTTGGGCTGCATCTCAAAGCCAGCATAGGAGAAGGTCTTCTTGAAGGCAACCCCGGCCACCAGCTGCGAGTCCTTGAAGGCAGGCAGGGATTTGTGTCAGGCTCAGCCTTCCAAGGTTCTCTCCACAGGGTTAAAAACTCCCACAGGAGACTCCCTGCTTCCAGAGGCCTCATTTACAAAGCCTTCCCAACACTGTCTCCTTTGATTAACCCACTTTTAGAGGAAATAAGCAGCAAGGATTTCTCTCTGCTCACAAAAGCAGCTTCAATCATTTCCTCTGTCCCCCTCAAGACTCCAGAGCCAAAAATGCTGCAGAGAACCTACAGATCAAGGCTTGGAGCAATCAGTTCTCTCCTTGATCTCCTTCCCATTCCCATTTCCCCTCTGAACATGGATACTTCTCATCCACAGCCCCACTCAGGGCTGGTTCTTTTTGCTCTGTTTTTCCAAGCTCCATCCCCACTTCCAGGATTGTTCTGCAGCAGGACAGCCCTGCCCAACCTGAAGTGAGTTCCTTGACTCCATGGCTGGGAGAGAATCAGGATCCAAATCTCCTATTCCACAGTGGCGGTTCCACAGCCAGGACCAATTTCCTGCCACATATCCAGTATTAAAGCACCCTGGCATAAACCACATATCCCACCTGTCCTGCCCACCACTTGATCAGCTCCTTCAGGAGGTTTTCCTTGCATTTTTCCCAACCCAATAATCCTACATACATTCAGGAGTTTTGGATCCAGAAGTAAAAAAACCTCCCACAAGAAAAAACCCAAAGCAGTTCATCATTTGCAAAGATACAAATGGAATTTGCAATTTGTATAAACCTTTAGCAGTGACAACATTCACTGCACAAGGCAGTGAGGTAAGAGTGTATTTGGCTCAAAAAACAGACTCTTTACCTATGGAAAGGAAATCCAGCCCTATTTCCTAAGCTTTTTCCTCACATCAACACCTCTGTTTCACCTGGGGAATTTCCAAACAGGCATTATCAATCCAGGCTGTATTTCTGCTCGAGCCAAGCCACCAGCAGAGCTGTGATCCCTGTCTCCCATCCCTTCAGGACAGGCTCCAACAGAACTTACTTCCAAAGCACCTCCTTGCACCTTCTTAATTCCGATCATTTTGAGCTGTAACAAGTCATCCAACATCATGACAGCGTCTACAACCATCTTGGAGAAAAACTCCTTGCTCTGGGAGATCAGCTTAGAGCTCAGGGCTGTGGCTGCACACTTTTCCAGGAGGCTTCTCTGCTCACTGCAGGAGAAGACAAAAAGGCTTGGTCACAATCTTTCCACAAGCCCAAAATGCTGTGTGGCTTCATTAACCAGAGAACTGTTTTGGTTGGAAAAGACCTCTGAGATCATTGGCTCCAGCACTGCCAAGGCCACCACTAATCCATGTCCCCAGGTGCCACATCCACATGGTTTTTAAATCCCTTCAGGGATGGCGACTCCACCCCTGCCCTGGGCAGCTGTGCCAGGGCTGGAAAACCCATTCCAGAAGATATTGTTCTCCATATCCAACCTAAACTTCACCTGGTGCAATTTGAGGCTGTTCCCTCTGCTCCTGTCCCTGTTCCCTGGGAGCAGAGCCCGACCCCCCCCAGCTCCCCCCTCCTGGCAGGGACTTGCAGAGCCAGAAGGTCCCTCCTGAGCCTCCTTTTCTCCAGGCTGAGCCCCCCCAGCTCCCTCAGCCCCTCCTGCTGCTCCAGCCCCTTCCCTTTCCTGGACACACTCCAGCCCCTCAGGGTCTCTCTTGCCATGAGGGGCCCAAAATCCTCTCTGACAGAACCAAAGCGCAGCTCCCTCCTGTCAGTGGGGAGAACAGAGTACATGTGCAAACCCCAAAATCCCAGTCTCTCTTTTAGAGCCTGAGTACCAGCCCAGCACTGACCAGGCTGATTGGCTTTTAACCATCCAAAACCAGGAAAACAGCAGGTCCTTTCCCTCATCCAAAGGCAGGAAGAGTTTCTAAAACTCCCTAAAGGCAGCACATCCTCTGATGTATTAACTCAGGTAGTGAATGTGCAACAGAGTGGGTGATACAGGAGACATCAGGGAAATATGGATCCAACTGCAGGATCTATCCCTAAGGTTCCTGCTGACCATGGGAACCACTGCATTTCCCATCACAGGACAGCATTTACCTTGGGTTTTTCAGCATTTTTTCAGCATTTGTCTTGCACAACCCTCTTTGGCTTCTTTAAGGTGGTTACTCCAAGTATTAGCAAGGTCAAGAACATAAAATCCAGGGAGAAAATGAACTCCAGTATTCTCACCTCAGCTGAAGGGATCCTGTCCTTACTCCTATGAACTCTCTACCTTCCTCTGTGCAACAGCTAAAAAAGGAGCTGATCTCCATGGAATTGCTGCGATTTAACACTGGCAACGAGTGCAGCAGGAGCTGCATGTCTCCACTGCTGCAAAAAAGAAATCAGGCCACTTATTTTAGTGCCCCAGCTCCCTCCCTGTGCACTGGAAGACACTGCCCTAATTATTCCCTGCAGCCAAGTGAGAGCACGGCTTCGCTCCCAGAGGAGCAGGAAATCCCAAATAATTTGGGAATAACCCCAGTGGGGTGCTGTGGCTGTTCAATCCGACCTCGAGCCCTCAGCCAGAGGCACAGGAGAATTCAGGAACACCCTCACTGAAGCCCAGGAACACAACCAGGTCATCTCCATGGAAAACTTACTCTTTATCTTCCTTCTTCACAGAAACTGCGATGTCTTTGATCTTGTTCACAGCCTGTCAAAACATGAGGCAACAGCTGGATTAATGATTTATGCTCTGACACGGATCACATCTCCAGCTTCTCTCTTTGAATTTCAAGTTCTCTTTTAATCCCTCCTCCAGCATCACTGAAGTTTCAAGGACTTAAGGTATTCCACAGTAATTCCAAGAAGCACAGCAATTTAAGAGGAATGGGAAGAGGTTCAGAGCTGCTCCACTGTTTTCAGCAGATATCTGGGAGAACACAGGGCTTTTGAGGGATTTCACCTCAAACAACTCAGCTTAATGGGACCAAGAGGCTTCATGAGACATAAGGTTTACTATGGAGTAGTGGAGATCAGGAGAATAGGAAGGGAATTTTCCCATTTACTCATTCTTCCTTGGGAAAAAAACCACAAAGGGAGCAACAGCGCTCCAGAAGTACCAACTGGTAACAACAGCTCCCTGACACCAGGAATGCAGCTCCTGTTGGCAGGAAGACACCAGGAGATCATTCCTGACACTCCCCATGCCCATTCAGCACTAAGTTTTCCCTGGAAGTGTGTCATTCTCCCCCTCTGGCCCAGAACTCTGTCCCCAGATGCTGCCAAGGCTCACCAGCTGCGTGGCTGTGCGGAAGGCACGGATGATGATCTGGGGATGGAGCCCTTCCTCCACGTAGGGCTTCACCTGCTTCAGGAACTCGGCAGCCAGCAGAGTCACGGACGTGGTGCCATCTCCAACCTGCACAGAGAGGGAACAGTGTCACCCACAGGCTGTGACAGCACCTGCAAGACCATGGAGGGCTGCCAGGGAAAGCAGATTTCAGGATTTTCTCAGCTCGCAGATTTGTGGGTGGATTCCTTAGTGATTCATGGAATAGTGGAATGGTTTCGGTTGGAAAGGATCTTAAACATCATCTTGTTCCAACCCCCTGCCATGGGCAGGGACACCTTCCACCAGCCCAGGGTGCTCCAAGCCCTGTCCAACCTGGCCTTGGACACTCCCAGGGATCCAGGGGCAGCCACAGCTTCTCTGCCCAACCTGTGCCAGGGCTTGCCCACCTTCACAGGGAAGGATTTCTCCTTTTGATCTGAGAGGATCACAGGATCATTTAGGTTGGAAAAGACCTCCAAAAGAACATCCAACCTCTGGCCCAGCACCACCTTGTCAACCAGCCCGTGGCACCGAGTGCCACATCCAGTCTTTCCTTGGACACCTCCCTGGGCAGCCCCTTCCAATGCCTGATCACCCTTTCTGTGGAGAAATTCTTCCTCATGTCCAACTTATATGCTGGTGCAGCTCAAGGCCGTCTCCTCCAACTCATCCCTGCCCTCTGGCACTGGGAAGCCATTCCCTGTGTCCTGTCCCTCCATCCCTTGTCCCCAGTCCCTCTCCAGCTCTCCTGGAGCCCCTTCAGGCCCCAAAAGGGGCTCTCAGGTGTCCCTGGAGCCTTCTCTTCTCCAGGTGACCCCCCCAGCTCTCCCAGCCTGGCTCCAGAGCAGAGGGGCTCCAGCCCTGCAGCATCTCCAGCCCCTCCTCTGGACTCTCTCCAGCAGCTCCACGTCCTTGTGCTGTTGTTCCCAGGGCTGGGGGCAGCTCTGCAGGGGCGTCTCACCTGAGGGGGCACAGGGGCACAATCCCCCCTGCCTGCCCTGCTGCCCTCGCTGGGGGACCAGTCCAGCACACGGGGGATTTGTGGGCTGGGACATGTCCAATCTCTCACCCACCAGCATCCCCAAATCCTTCTTGGCTCTCAATCCATTCATCCCCCAGCCTGGATTGACAGCACTCAGTCTAAGATTAAGATGAGCTGGGTCCAGACTGTGTCCCATTTGCAGGTGAACTCTCCTTTCTCAATCACCTCTATCCATAACACATGATCTTTGAAGTTTCCAAGCCACCCATCAGGTGTGGCTGAAACAGCATAAAACATTCAAAAGTTATCAGAGAAGAGAAGGGATCAATAAGGAAACCAGGATAAATCCCACCACTCCATGGGCAATTCCCACCAGTTACACAAAGCCCCAGGTTCCCATCCCACCTCTGCATCCTGGGACTTGGCGATGTCCACCAAGGTCTTCGCAGCGGGATGGACAACATCGAGGAGCTTCAGGATGGTGGCACCATCGTTGGAGATGGTGGCTTTGCCTGGGATTGATGGAGAAAAGGAAGACCAGTTTCACCACCA
>WBMV01008072.1:68423-89462 GCA_013396655.1 Campylorhamphus procurvoides
GGATGGATGGATGGACGGATGGAGGGAGGGAGGGATGGATGTGTGGATGGATGGATGGATGGATGGATGGGTGGATGGGTGAGTGGAGGGATGGGTGAAGGGATGGATAGATGCATGAATTGATGGGTGGATGGATGGACGGATGGATGGATGGATGGATGTGTGGAGGGAGGAAGGGAGGGAAGGAGGGAGGGAAGGGGGATGGATGGATGTGTGGATGGATGGATGGACGGATGGATGGATGGATGGATGTGTGGAGGGAGGAAGGGAGGGAAGGAGGGAGGGAAGGGGGATGGATGGATGTGTGGATGGATGGATGGACGGATGGATGGATGGATGGATGTGTGGAGGGAGGAAGGGAGGGAAGGAGGGAGGGAAGGGGGATGGATGGATGTGTGGATGGATGAGTGGATGGATGGATGGAACAGGCAAGCCTTTAGGAAGCAAAGGGACCAGAACCCCAAGACTGGTACCAACATCAGAGACCAACACAGGAATGGAGCTTGGAGCAAACTGGTCTGGTGGAAGGTGTCCCTGCCCATGGTAAGGTGGTGGAATGAGTAGACCCTTAAAACCCTTTCCAACCCAAACCATTGTGGGATCCTATGGTGGCACCTGGTGCATTTCTCCGGAGCTGATGGAAGTCACCACCCCTCAGGTGACACCTGAACTTGCCAGCAGTTCAGTGCAGACGCAGGAAAGGCAGCAGGGCCACATTTAGAGCGGTGCCGAGGCAAACCCAAAGCCTCCCCTTGACTCCGGGCAGCTCCTTTGGGACAAGGGGCACCAGCACCAGCCGCTCACCTCGGTAGTTGTACAAGGCATTCCAGAGGAACTGCGAAGACACCACCGGCCTCTCCACGAAGACAGTCTCCCCTTTGCGGATGTTCTTGGTGGCGAACAAGCCCTTTCCCTGCCGAGGGACAGGCGTGGGTCAGGGGGACGCGCCCGCAGCCGAGTCACGCCGGGGGGCTGCGGGCACCCCGCCATCCTCGGGGCACCCCGTGAGGTTCCACCCCAAATAAACTGGGAGGGCAGCGAGGGAGGGATGCCCAGGCGGGGACACTCACCTTGGCGCTGCTGATGAACCGCGCCTCCGCCGCAGCCCCGCCGGGTCCCCCCGCCGCGGCCGCCATCTTCGGGCGGCGACTTCCCCGCCCTGACCCGCCGGGCAGCGCCTCTTCCTCTTCCTCCTCCTCCTCCTCTCCTTCCTCCTCCTCCTCCTCTTGCTGCTCTCCCTCCTCCTTCGCCCCCTCCGCCCCTCAGGGGTCGGTGCCCGCCATCGCCCCCTCAGCCGAGGGCGGCCATCTTAACCCCCNCCGAAAACACCGAAAAAACACCGAACGAACACCGAACAAACACGGGACAAACACCCCGAGGTGCTCCCGCAGCCACCCCCGGGCCGGCCGCGGGTCGCGGCTGCCTCTCCGGTCTTAATTGTTGTTATTTCATGTCAGAGGAATGGCCAGTATAGCCCTGTCAGGCAGGGACACAAAGGTGCCCCCTCAGAGAGGAGATGTCCCCTCACAGAGAGAGGAGGAATTCCCACTGCCCTGGCACCCAAATCTGGCCCAACTTTCCCAAAAAAAACCCTTTAATNCGGCTGCCTCTCCGGTCTTAATTGTTGTTATTTCATGTCAGAGGAATGGCCAGTATAGCCCTGTCAGGCAGGGACACNATTAATTATTAGTAGTATTTAATGGCAGAGGAATGGCCAGAATAGCCCTGTCAGGCAGGAACAAAAAGGTGCCCCCTCACAGAGAGAGGAGGAATTCCCACTGCCTTGAACACCCAAATCCGACCCAACTTTTCCCCCCAAAAAACCTTCTATTATTAATTATTAGTGGTATTTAATGGCAGAGGAATGGCCAGCATAGTCCTGTTAGGTAGGAACACAAAGGTGCCCCCTCACAGAGGAGGTGTCCCCTCAGAGGGAGAGGAGGAATTCCCACTGCCCTGAACACCCAAATCTGGCCCAACTTTTCCCCAAAAACCTCTTCTATTATTAATTATTAGTAGTATTTAATGGGAGAGGAATGGCCAGCATAGCCTTGTCAGGTGGGAACACAAAGGTGCCCCCTCACAGAGGAGATGTCCCCTCACAGGGAGAGGAAGAATTCCCACTGTCCTGTGCACCCAAATCCGACCCAACTTTCCCCAAAAAAAACCCTTCAATTATTAACTATTATTATTATTGTTACTATGATTATTTAATGGCAGAGGAATACCCGGCACAGCCCTCCCAGGTGAGAACTCAAGGTGCCCCCTCACAGACGTGTCCCCTCAGAGGGAGAGAAGAAATTCCTACTGCCTTGAACACCCAAATCCGGCACGATTTCCCCCAAAAACCCCTTCCAAACACTCTATGGTGGCCGCTTTCCCCCTGCTGCCTCCCGCTTGGTGTTCTACAAATCCTAAAACCCACAAAAAAGCGCCGATTTGGTTGTATTTACTATTTCACTCGGCTCCTCCCGGGCCGGGCTGCGGGAGCAGCGCTGGGAATTTGGGATGATTCCATCCCCCGGGCTCTTTGGAGGGCTTTGGTGTCACTAGATGTCACTGTCGGCTCGTGGCAGGACGCGACACCGCGGGGGTGACAAGGAGGGAGCTGCCACCTCGGTGCCCTGGGCTGGACATTGTGGTGGAGCCGGGCACAGGTGGATCAATGATGATTCCTGGTATATTTTCATAGAATCATGGAATATCTGTGTGGGAAAAGCACTCTAAGATTGTCCAGTCTGACTGTTCCTCCAGCACTGACAAAGACACCACTGACCCATGTCCCCAAGTGTCACACCCACAGGGATGTCGCATCCTCCTGGGATGGGGATTCCACCACTGCCCTGGCCAGATGTGCCAGGGATGGACAGCCCTTTTTTGTGGAGGGATTTTCCATAATATCCAGTCTAAACCTCCCTGAGACTGTTTCCTCGGTGATTTATTCATGGAAAGGGTGGTCAGACACTGGAAGGGGCTGCCCAGGGAGGGTTGGAGTGCCCAGCCCTGGAGGTGCCCAAGGCAGGACTGGCCGTGGCACTCAGAGCTCTGGGCTGGGGGACAGGGTGGGCATCGGGCACAGGGTGGGCTCCAAGGGCTGGGAGGGCTTTTCCACCCTCAATGACCCTGTGATTCCTCTGCTCCTGTCCCTATTCCCTGGGAACAGAGCCCGACCCCCCGCCTGGCTCCCCCCTCCTGGCAGGGACTTGCAGAGCCAGAAGGTCCCCCCTGAGCCTCCTTTTCTCCAGGCTGAGCCCCCCCAGCTCCCTCAGCCCCTCCTGCTGCTCCAGCCCCTTCCCAGCTCCCCTCCCTTCCCTGCACACACTCCAGCCCCTCAGCAGAACTGGAGCTGCAGAGGTTTGGTCACATCCACCTGCAGGCACAGGTCCTTGTTCTCCAGGCACAGCTCCAACCTGAGCACCCCATGCTCACCAAACATCACCTTTTTGACTGCAAATAAAGTTTTATCTGTGCAGGAATGAGCCCAGAGGTAATAACTTGTGTTAATTACTTTCACCCATGATATGGGACCAACCAATTAAAAAGTAATTCTTTGGCATATATTTTGTCTAAAACAGTTTATTAAGGGAAAAAGTCCCCAAATTTTTTTGAGAAGGATGAAAATACATTGGGTTCAATTTTTCTGTTACTGATTTCAATTGAAAATTAAAGTGAGTAGTTGGAAATGTGTTTCCCTTCTGGTTTATTTTGACACCCATTCCATCTCTCTTTTTAAAGCACACTCGATTTTTATTACGAACCAAAGCAAATAAATAAATGACATAAAGGAAAGAAAAAAAGAGATATTTTTATAAATAACAATAGAAGAGTAAAGTGATATGCAGTGTTCTGGGACAGGAAGAGATGAATTAAATTATCCTGAGCTGACTGAATGTGGCTGGTACCCTGGGATGTGGTGGGTACCCTGGGCAGGTATTAGTCCTGACCCCTCCAAGCCCTCCCAGCCTCCAGAAATCCAGCTGTTAACTGCATCGAGCCCTTACAGATGTGCTCACCGATTGCTCCAGGTGCTGTTTCCCATGGCACCTGGGTGGATAATGAGGAGAGAACAGAGCAGCTGCCGTCTGGGCCAGAATCGGCACATCTGGACGAGGGGCAGGGGGTCGTCTGAGGCACCAGAGGTGTTGGAAAGCTGCTTTTTACAGCAGCCCCTGTCCCCACACCTTGGCCAGCTCTGGTGCTTCATTCCCTCCTGCAGCAGCACATGGAAAAGTAAGGTAGTGCCAGGAGATGGAGACCACCAGGTTCTCCCTACAGGTTTGGAAAGCCAATTAAATAAGGCACAGATACACCAAGGCACCGACAAGAGGAGGCACTTCTGTTCCCGGGGCAGGATCAGACCCTGATCATCTTATTGCAGGAGCGTTGTGGGTGGGAGGCAAAGGGCTCTCCAGTTTTGGGGTGGTTTTGGTTGTGGTCTAAACATTGAACATGGGAGTCAACCAGGAAAAGCAGACAGGGAGGGTTGTCACCCCAGCATCAGAGGCACCCTCTGATTGTCACCCCAACCTCTGCTTGAAACTGTGCCCTGATGCTTCAAGAGCAAACAGGACATCACCTGCCCTCAAGTACAACCAGCCTGGTAAATAAGCCCCAGGAATTATGGCACGTGGCTACCAAAGAGCAGCCAAATAAATTCGGAGGGTTCCTCCCCACTGGCTGCAGTTTAGTCCTGTAGCTCCAGCTCTCAGACTGAGAGGGTAATGTCTCACTTGGACCAAAGCAGCACAGACACATCCCCAGGCCATCCAAAAGCAACAGTGGCAGCTCAGCCTCAGCTGTTCAAAGCTCCACATCCACTGTGTCCTCCTCATGGTCCTTGATGTCCGTGGAGTCCGCGGTCGCAGGCTGGATCACCCCAAACTGGGACAGCTTTGCCGCCTTCTGCTCCATGCTCTGCTTTCTCCATTTGATCCTCCGGTTCTGGAACCACACTTTCACCTAGCAAGGAAATGGAGCAGCTTAAGCCAAGGTCTCCAGGAGCACCTTTCCAATGCCATGTGCTTCCAAGGAAGGTGTCCCCAAAAAGCAGAGTTCCTTAAAAAGGGGGACATGCCCCTTTCTCTGCTCGGGGAACAGTGAATGAGAACAGGAGGAGGTGACAGTATGGAGGGCAGAGCAGTGCTGGGAAAAGGACCAGGGGAAAGGGGGCTGCAGCTGCACTGAGGAGGTTCTGGCCAGGGGAGTGAAGGAAGCAGCCCCCGAGGAGCCCCTGAACCCATCGCCAGGACTGCAACTTCCAGAGGGCATGATGAGACCCCCAACTACCCCCTGTCCCCCCAGAACTGGCCTTGCTTTGCTCTCCCTTTTCCCCAGCTGAATTTAGATCCCACCACGGAAGATCACCTGGCTCCTTCTTTCCACAATAAATAAGCAGTTTGGTTTGGGAAGGGCAGGAACCAACTGGGAAGAGCAGGAAAATAATTAGATCCAATGTCATAAAAGAATACTTGGAGCACAAACTGTCTCCAGGGGACCAAAACATTGCAGATCCAGCAGTCCAACCCAGCCAAACTAAAGCAGAGCAGGTTTGTGCTCCTGAATGCTTTCTGTTCCACTTCAGGGATTAAGAAATCTTATCCCTAGACCATCCAAACCGATCTCTCCAGGCATATCCCTTCCATGTCACCTTGCAGCGAGGAGTCTCACGGGTCATTTTGCATCCTGCCCTCCTCCCACTGCACTTCCCAGCTGGAAAAGCAGCACAGGCCAGGTGCAGGATGGGTGCCACCCCCTCCTTACCTGAGTCTCCGTGAGGTGCAGGGTTGCAGCCAGGTCCACCCGCTCCGTGCCCACCATGTACTGCTGCTTGAGGAACTCCTGCTCCAGCCGCTCCAGCTGCTCTGGTTTGAAGACAGTGCGGACCCTCTTCATCTTGCAGGGCCCCCCAGACCTCCAGGGCCCAGCAGGGCTCAAAGAGTTGGTCCCGACGCAGTGAGACAACTCCAGACCTGTGAGAAAGCAGCAAAGATTGAAGGGGGTTTCACTAAAGGAACTGGGAGGAAGTAGCACCAAAAAAGCCAGGCATGTCCCTGCCCTGTCCCTACATGGATGATCTCATCTAGACAACTGTGGTGGTTTGACCCTGGATAAACACCTGGTGTCCAGCAACTCTTTCCAATCTTCCTCTTTTAACAAAAACCTAATCAGAGAAACACACAACAACTCCCTTTCCCATGAAAGGTTGGAGCAGATGATCTTTTGGAGGCCTCTTCTGTGATTTTACCCTCAGATACCACCTGGATGTGCAGCCAGGCCCAAAGAAATCTTACTCAGGAGAGCAGAATTTGACCTCCACCTGCACAGGACCTTTGCAACAGGATAATAAAGTCCATCAAGAGCTACAAACCACAAAAATCCCATCTCTGCCTCAAGAAGCCCCAAGTCATAAATTTCTAAAGTTTGGGGAGTTTATTCCAGACTGGCCCGTGCTTTTACCCTTCCCTTGGCACAGGGAGTCAGCGTCCAGGAATCAGGACACTGCAGGACCACATCCTGCTCCTCTGGTCCCAGAAAGTTCCCGGAGTGCAGGAGAATTAGCAGGACTAACAAGTGGATCTGCCTCTGTCTCCTGTCTGTCCGTGGCCTGAGGATAACCACAATGACCCTAAATTAACATACAATACAACACCAGGGGACCAGCCGGCACCTGACTAAGAGCAGTGGCATCTCTCCTTGCTAATTCCCTCATCCCGATCCAGCCGATGTCCCTGTTCACTGCAAGGGCTTGGTCCTTTAAAATCCCTTCCAACCCAAACCATTCCGTGATCCCATGACCCCCCTGCCCGGTGATTCCACTGGATTAACTTTAAGATAACTGTAACAAGCAACGGGATTTTCCATGTGGAAAGCACCGGATATACTGGCAGGATCAGGCCATTAATGCTTCCCATCATTGCTGTTCCAAATATTGTGGCAAGCCAAGTTTCTTCAGTTTTTATGGGAATACTGCACATAATGATCCCCAATTCACACCCACTACTTATCTCTCTTTTAATGACTGATGTTGTCACCTTCTCCAGGCACAAACCAGCACCTTGACCTACTTATTTCCATTAATTAGCTGCAAGTTCTGCGTGTGTTTAAGGATTTGTGGGATGGAGACGTGACAGCTTAACAGCCGTAATTGCACTTAAAACTATTTTCATCATTAAAATCATTTCACCCGTCACATTATTTTTTTTCTATTTTAATACTGCGATAATAACCAGTGTAATTTCCAACTTGAAATGCTGTGTGGAAATAGCTTTGCCAATTGTTTCACTATGTTTTCATACCTGTATGTTTGATGTAATACAGAGATTAATACAACTGTGCAGATGCTGCCTCATGAAAGAAATAATATATTAAAAAGTTATGCTAAGTGGGGAAAAAAATCTTAAATACTTTTGGTGTCTGAATCTTGTAGCATTAGAACCAAATCACAAGTTCCTTATACACATAAAATGCGGGCCTGGCTGCAGGTTTTGCCTGGACAACAGCGAGATCATGCTCTGAATGCTAAAAAAAATAGTTAATTTCAAGAAAAATATTCAAAATAGAGTTATTTTGATAAAATAAATTAGTGGGTTTGCTTATACAGTTAAAAGTGAAAATAGAGCCTGATGGATCAGCCAGTATCGTCCATTACCACTGTGTAAATTTTACGCACAGAACAACAAAACCTTTTTCCTTAGATGCTTTTGCATTAAATGTAAACGGTGCGCTTTGATATTCTGCAACAGTTTCTGGGCTGGGGGCTGGATGATGGGTTAGTAAAAAGCAGTAGCATCTTTTAGGAATTAACCACGGACTCTTCATCGAAGTGTTCAGAGGCACCGGCCGTGCTAGAAATTACCTTGCAGCATGAAAAACCCCAACAGATTAAAACGTTCATTTTTGGTCTCGCTGTATCCATCACTTAGAGGCGGAAAGTAAGGAAAGTTTTCCCTCTCCCTCCTTCACGTCCCACAGCTCCAACCCAACGCTTCACCTCGGGCTGGTCCGGAGGTGCAAGGAATTCAAACTACACCTTTGGGGTGACCCAAGTCCCGCTGTTCCCGCGGAGGTCTCTCCCGCATCCCCTCTCCGCGCCCCGGACACGCACCCACCGCCCCGCCGGACCCCTCCGCTCACCTGCACCGGCCCAGCCCCATCCCCAGCCCCATCCCCATCCTCCGGGCAGCGGCCCCAGCCCCGACCCCGCTGCCGGAGCGGGTCCCGCCGCGGGCCAGCGCGGGGGAGGTGGCGGCACGGACGGGGCGGACGGGACGGAGGGGACGGAGGGGATGGAGGGGATGGAGGCAGCGGGACCGCGGCGCGGCGGCTCCCGGGCGAGGAGCGCTTCGATGTGGAAGGGGGTCTTGTGTGTCTGCGGGCCGGAGCGGGGGCACGGCGGGCTGTGCAGCATGGCCGGGCCGGTGCGGCCGCCGCGGCCCCCGCAGCTTTTATGGGAGGCGGGGAGGGCCGAGGGGAGACGCGCTCCTATGCAAAGCGGCGGCGGGGGCGCGGCGGGGGCTGCACACACCCCCGCTGGCCTCCAGCGCACCGCCACCGACACCCCTGCTGCCCTGCTGACACCCGACAGGCACCTCTGCTTCCCCGCCGGCATCCCCAGCTTCCACACGGACCCTCCTTCTGCCCCACGGACATGCTTTCTAACCCAGCATCACCCCCATAGACACCCCCAGAGGCGCCCTGCTTCCCCACCAACACCCCTCTCTACCTTCAGATTCCTCCAGGGACACCCCTCCTTCCCCACCAACATCCCTCTCTACCTTCAAGCTCCGCCAGGGACATCCCTCCATCCATGGACACCCCCATGGTCATCCCTTCTTCCCTACCAACCCCTCCAGGGACCCCCCTCCTTCCCCACTGACACCCCCGTGGTCATCCCTGCTTCCCTACCAACACCTCCAGGGACACCCATCCATCCATGGACATCCCACAGACATCCCTTCTTCCCTACCAATATCTCCAGGGACACCCCTCCATCCATGGACACCCCCACAGACATCCCTTCTTCCCTACCAATATCTCCAGGGACACCCCTCCTTCCATGTACACCCCCATGGTCATCCCTTCTTCCCTACCAACACCTCCAGGGACACCCCTCCTTCCCCCCTGACTCCCATGGTCATCCCTGCTTCCCTAACGACACCCTTAGGGCTGTCCCCCCCAACACCCCTTTTACACTGAAGTTCCTCCATGGACACCCCTCTTTCCCCACTGTCAGCCCCATAGATGCTACAGATTCCATGCCAAAACCCCTGCAGGCACCCCTCCTTCCACACTGACACCCCCATGGACACCCCTCTTTCCCTGCTGTCACCTCCACTGTCACCCACCCAGACACCTGTATCCTCCCTCACAGGAACCTGTGCTCCTTCCCCTTGGACCAGCACGATGACACCCCAGGGACACCCACATGGGCTCCTACAGCTCCCACTCCAACCCCCATTCCCAAATTCCCCCTGATGCCCCCAGGCCTCCCAGGAGCACCCCCACCATCCCCCTGCCCACTCTCCTCAGGGCACAGACCCCGTGGGGCATAGAGAGATCCCAGGATGGGCTATGCCAGCCTATCCTGCCACTGTGCCAAGAGGATGTGTCAGTGTGTACCTGGCCAGGTGTGCCAGTGTGTAGGTGTGTCTGGGACATGGGACAAGCCCCTCAGGAGCTCTGGTGCCATCCCCGTGTGACAGCCCTGGAGCCAAGCTCATCCACATGGTCCGATGGGGAGCTGTGGATGGCACAGACCCCTCTCCCAGGTGTGGGCCCTGCTCAGATCTCACCGAATCCACCCTGAAAATTCACTCTGCTCTGTGCAAACATGGAGAAATCCCAGAGTTAATAAACACAGAGCAAAAATCCCCTGTGGTTTAATAATCCAGCATTAACCACCTCTGCATGCACAAGCTCACGGTCCATATCCTGTAAATCCTGTCTTAAACAGGCGTTCACGCCATTTAAACTTTCTTTTCCCTGCCCAATCCATAGAAATAATTATGAAATTCTCTGTATCTTTGAGCATTTCAAAGCAGATGGAAAAGATGGGAATGCACGGGCAGGATTATCGTGAGGAAGCACCCTGGTGAACGGGATCCTCAGGGAAGAGGATGCTCGCAGGAGACAAAAGAGTCCCTCAAGTTTGCCTTTAAGACACCTTTTTTTTCCCTGCCTTTTAGCATCCTGTCTTCCCCAACAGCTTCCAAATAAGTGAATAAATACAGCTGCTGCTTTATTGCTCCTTGTCCAAACAGGCAGCCCCGATCCCGCCGCCGTGGAACCGCGGCCTTAATTGGAATCACACGTTCAAAGCTGGGCAAGGGCCGAAGCCTCTCCCCTAAAAAAGAACCACCACGGGAAAAAAAAGGCTCCCTGGAAATTCACAGAGAGGGTATAGGATTGAACCTGGGCATCGTTATAGAAGTTTTTGGGATGTTTTGTTAAAAGGTTAAATAAATTAACTGGTTTTCCTCTTTATAGTAAGTCGTGACTGTGATTCCCGTGAAAAGTGATGTCGGAGCTGCCCCGGTTATTGAAGGAGCAGATCCACGTTGAGGTTTTTGGGATGGGAGAGCCGTGGCCAGAGCAGGGGGATGGATGGATGGACAAGGAGCCACCGGGATGGGGAACCAGCAGAACCACGGGCTGCCTTCTCCCTTCGGCTCGTCCCGCCTAATGACGCGTCCTGGTTCCCATTAGCAGTGTGTGCTCAGCTAATGCATTTCGCTGGGAAAGCTGGAAATTTTCACTCGCTGGTAATGACTTGGGAAATGTAGCACCCAGCAGCCAGGCCGAGCGGGGACCCCCCGGCCACACCAGCTCCAGCCCCTCCAAGTTGGAGAGATGAAAGGATGGGATCCGATCCTCTTTTTTCCTCTTTTATTTCCCCTTTTTTTGTGATGGCTATTTTATTTTAATCATTCCATTTTACTTTATATTATTATTATTTTCCAATTCACTATGTTATCTTAATTATATTGTATTCCAGTTTTGTTTTGCGAGAAAATAGAAAATAAAAGGGGAAAGGGGGGGGAGTTTCTTAGGAAAGGAGTGAAAAAAAAAAAATCCCAACAACAAGGCAACAACCCAAAAAGCCCCCAAAAAGCCCCCAGCCCTTTGTAAACA
Source organism: Campylorhamphus procurvoides (assembly GCA_013396655.1). NCBI lineage: Eukaryota > Metazoa > Chordata > Aves > Passeriformes > Dendrocolaptidae > Campylorhamphus > Campylorhamphus procurvoides. Next base: position 79,554 of record WBMV01008072.1, read on the forward strand.
TCCCCCCTGAGCAAAGGGAAGGAGGTGAAAAGCATTTCCTGATAACTCCATTAAAGAATGAGGCTGCATTAACATTCCAAGTCCCTCGACAAGAGATGAAAGTGGGGAACTTGAGTTCAGCCTCTCCTCGCTCCAGATGTTATTATGGGCTCCCTGAAAGGTTTTTTTATTTCTTTTTTTTGCAAAGAGACAAAGATGTTGCCTACTTCAAACGGGGCTAATTGATGCTAATGACTATCAGATAGAGGGGGGGCCTTTTCCCCCCTGCCAAGGGGAAAGAGAGAGCGCATTTTACAATCCCCCCATAGAAAACGCCCCACTCTTCAATCCAGGTTGGTGCTTTAGGGATTTTTGTTCCTCCCTGGCTGCTGCTTTCCCTCCTCCTCCTCGCTCCCCCCTCCCCTCCCCGCTTCATCTCTTCTGTCCCCCCTTCTTCTTGGGCACCCCGCGGCTCTCACTTGTTTGCCCATGAGAAATTTCACACCTCGCCTCTCCGTCGGTGGGGAGAGCCCTTGGCTCCATTTCCATCCCTCTTCCAGCCGCCAAACCAGCCCAGCGGGGACAAAAGAAGGGGCGCAAATTTCCCCGAACCCGCAGCGAGCACACGCGAAAACGTGACGGGGATTTGGTGCCTCCGGAATCCGGGCCGTGAGGCTTCGGGGTGGATCAGCATCTTCTGGATCAAGAGCATCCTTTCAGTCGCATCCCATTCGGGAAGAGATGGATCCTGGGGATCCTGGAGGTGATTAGACAGGCTCGTGCTCATTAGGATAACTAGCCCCGTATCGCCGGCCTGAGGAGGCTGAAATCATGAGCTTGCGTCTTTTAGTCTTAAAACAATAAAAATCCGCTTAAAAATGGCATTCTGAACACTAAATTCAGCTTTTAGCCTTGTGTCATAGTTTTGGAGCCGCTCCTGCTGTGATAATCCGTAGTAATAATAAATAATAATCCCTAGTAATAATAATTTATAATCCATAAACCAATAATAGGCAATCCTCAAATCATGTCACTCCCTGAGCTGGTGATTTGCCCCTTTCCAAGGCAGATCCCGCTGAATCCTCCAGGGAGAGGGGAATGGGGATTAATCTGTGCAAAAGAGGTTTCTCCAAAGGAGGATAATGGATGCATGTTCATATTCCTTGTTCATAAAGCCTAGAAAACAAATTCTTTTTAATTTCTGGGTGCTCTCTGCACTTGGAGCACCAGGAGGTGGGTGCCAAAGTGCCAGCCTGCCTTGGCTTTCTCACCTTCAGCCAGGTCTGGGGAGCTTCAGGGAGCTCCAGAACAAAGTGCTCTTGGCAAACCTCATCTCCTGTTTGCAGGAGGATCCAAGTTGCCTTCTGGATCCCTGGCACCCCTCAGTGTCCCATTGCAGCCCCAAATTGGGGTGAGGACAGGAGGGATGGCACCACCCTGCCCTCTGAGCGTGTCACAGGGCAAGGGGAGCCCGGCTGCAGGTGACAAGAGCAAGGCCACCCCCAAATGTCCCCCTAGGAGAGCCCAGTGTCAGTAGCAGCGTGGGATGGAGAGGAGAACTTGGAAACATAGGAATTTCCTAGAAGAATGTTATCCCAAACGCCGGCCTGCAGAGAGACCATCCCCATTCTCTCCATCTCTGTCACCTCATTTTGTCCCCTGCTTGTCAAACCTCCCCGGGAGCCAATTCAACATATCCAAGGCCAGGTGGGACGGGGCTGGGAGAAACCTGACCTAGTGAAAGGTGTCCCTGTCCATGGCAGGGGGTGGAATGGATGACCTCTGAGGTCCCTTCCAACCCAAACCATTCCACCTTTCTGTGTTCGTGCAGTGGAAAACTATGCCTGGAAAACGCGAGGCCCTTGGTTGGTGCTGCAGGGGTGAGGCAGAGGACGCCACCCTGCCCTCCCCAGCCCCAGACAGCCAATACACACCCCGGCCGCCCTTCAGACACCGCTCCCCGGCTTCATTGTCAGGTTAATTTGGGCTAATGGCCTGCAAAGCACCTCAGCCCCATCCAGGTCTCATTAGCACTTGATAATATCAAGCATCCTGAGGAATTACGGCTTTTCCTCCTCCTCCTCCTCCCCAGGGCACGGAGTCCTTCGCCCAGCCAGGGTTGATTTATCACCCAAGGCTGGCATGTCCAGGCAGCATCCCAGTGAAACCCACGCTAGAATGAGGCTCAGCAGGTCTGGATTCTGCCCCAGCCTTTTGATGGGGAGATATCCCTCATCCAAGCACTGTCCCACTCCTCGGTGTCACATCTGGCCTCATGTCTCAGCCAGATGTGAAATGAGGGAGCGGGACCTGCTGCTTCCCACCACCCTCACCCTTCCCTCCACCTGCCTGGAGTCGCTCCAAATACAGCGCGGGTTGAGCCCATGGGTGAAGCCCACGGTGTGGCTGGTCTAGATGAGCTTCAGAAGTCCCTTCCAACCCTCTAATTCCATGATTTCCGTGGGGCTACAAGCCAACTGACAGCGAAGTCGGGATGACCCCCCAAAAATGAACTGACACCCGAGGTCTTGGAGGATGCTCCGTGGTCTTCCCATCACTCAAAAATCTGAAGGTCCTGCTCAGAGAGGTGACAATTGCAGGTATTAAGAGCATCCCGAAACAGCGCATTTAAAATTAATTGGGAATTATAAACAAACTAAGCATTGAGGCAGGGCCGGGCCAGCCCTGAGTGCACCATCAGCCCGCTGCTCCCTTCAATTATCTTTTTTCTCCCACATTGTTCTCTCCTAATGAGGAGACTAATGACCAAAGGATGGTTCATAAGTGGTTCCCAGACTCTCCTTGCCCAGGGCAAACACCGTCCACAATAGGATCACAAATTGCAGGGAGAAGCCCCGGCTGATCACATCAGAAACGGTGCGGGGATTTATCTCTCTGCCTTAACAATAACAGTATGTTCTTAATCGCCACTCCAAAGGGACAACTAGCGGGGGATCTGCCCGGCCCCATCATTAAAAGCTGGCAGCATCTTTGCTAGCGCTGCCCCTTTGTTCATCTTTCATTATTCCAATGCTCCGGCCCCGTTAATTCCTCTCCATCTTATTAAATCAATAGAGTTGGAGAGGGGGAAGGATGGGGCAGATCCAAGGGTCGGATCCGGCTCCAATCTCGGCGGGGGTGCCGAGTGGGAACGGGATGGGATCTGGTCAGCATCCCGTGTGTCCAGGGCTGGGCTCCCCCAGCTCCTCCAGCCGGGGAAACTGAGGCACAAGAACATCACAGCCTGAGGGAAACCCAGGAGGAGGTTTTGGCACAGTTGGGAAGCGCTTTGGCTGCCAGTCCCACACCTGCCTCGAGGATCCCTGCATTTATCCCATAGGCATCGGCGCTTCCTTGTGTTAATGATTTAATCAACTCCCGAAATAAAATCACCCCGAGCAGAGTGTCTGGTGCCAGAGCCACCCCCTCCAGTGAAATCCCAGCCCATCCACACTGGGATGGCACAGGGACAAGGGATTTTGTGCCACAAGCGGTTTGCAAAGAGATGGTGCAACTTTCATCTTGTCTCCCCCCCTCTTTTTCACAACAGCTCCTTTCACCAAAACTAGTTTAAATACAGCTTTTTCTTTTTAAACCCGACGATTTTGGCCACTGCAATGCTCACCCCTTGAGGGGAGTCCTTGGTCTCCTGGTTTCCCTGCTGCTTTTCACCCCCTTCCATCCTTATTTTCACTCATCCAGGAGAGAGTTTAATGTAAAAATTTGGTGTCTTGGCTCTTTGTGCAAGGAAACTCGGGGCAAATTCATCACAGAAACCCTGCAAAGGATGGGATGTGGCGGTATTTCCTCCCATTGCTCGTGATGTCTCTTTTTTTTTTATTTATTTCCACTCCAACCAGTCAAAGCAGCCTCGGGAAACTTATTTGATGTCTCAATCGGGAATTAAAGGGGAGGGAGATGCAGGGGAAATGCTCCCTGACCATTTAACAAGATTACACGATGAGCTGGAGCCTGGAAAGACGCTTTGCCTTGAACCTCTGCCACGGGCACCGTGCCCTTCCCGGCGCCCCGACCCTTCCTCGGCACATGGTAATAATCCCATTTGGCATCCCAGGGCACGAAGGGGCGATCGGCCGAGGGGAATGGGGCTCGCAGGTCCGGGAAGGGATGCACAAGGTGCCTGGGAAAGCGGCTGGACCACGGGAATTGCAGGGCTGGGGAGCTCCTGCTGGTCCAGCATCCAAATATCCCATCCTGCAAACAGGTCCTGTGAGTCTCCATGTGCTCAGCAGGGATAATCCCGGCAGGAAGGAGAGCAGGGAAGGGGTACCTGAAGGACCTGCATGCTGCAGCTCCACCTGGTTATCCCTTCTCCTCTCTCTCCATCCGAATCCCATCCCATTCACTCAGACACCCATTTTCACCTCACCCCACATTCATCCCCGGTCATCACCCATCCATCTCATTCACTTTGCAGGCTGTTCCTGTGGGAAAACACTTCTCCCTGATATATCCTCTCACCCATCCCATTCCCTACCTGTCCTGGGAGGCTCCTAGTTATCTGTGGAGAGAGGAGATTTGCGGGGAAGGGCTCAGCGCTGCGTCTTTGGCAGATAACCTTTATCCCCTTAATAAAGCTGCTGAATTCTCACTTCCTTTTAATTATCTGTCACTGAAAGCCACCTCGGGTTTTGCAGACAGGTGAAAAACCAGTGTCTCTGAGAAAGTCATGGTTTAGGAAGGGACTGTCAGGGTCTTTGGGATGTGTGGGGAAGTTTGGTGAGGACACAGAGCTCTCGTCCTTTATTCTTATTCTTTTATACACAGACTTTCCTGGGGGATGAGGGGAGCCAAGGCTCTGTCCCAGGGGGGTTGGTCCAACCCAAGACCTTTCCAAACATTCGGGCTCCGTTTCCCGCAGTGCCAAGTTTGATACCAATCCATGTTCCCCAGTTGATCTGGCAGGAGCTGGGCTGAGCTGCAAGACCTCCTCTTTCCCGGATTGGGGAGGGAGATGCCTCCAATGGGAAAGAAACTACATTTCTATCCCCTCTCCCTGATGTCCAGGCTGGCAGGGCCTTGGCAGGACATAAAATGACCTGGGTGAATCCAGTTTTTCTGCAAACCACCAACTCCACCCCATGATCAGTGTCAGACCTGGGGGTTTGGCTCTTCCAGTAATCCCTGCTTTGTCCCACGTAGACAAAGTCCCTTCCCCACCCTAAAGAACCTGCAAACAGGTTAATCACTGAGTGAGAGGGGGACAAAGGCTGGCCTTCGCTGGCACCCAGCTGTCCCGAGGGAACACAGCCATCCTGAGCCCCCAAGGACTGGCCATCCCCTCGAGGATTATCCCTCCCCATGAGAAAAACCTTCAGGTCAAATCCCAAGGTGCCAGAGGGACGTGGCTAGATTAATTTCATAAAAAAGTATTTTTTCAAAAACTCAATCAAGTCCTGCGGTTTTAATTAAACCATTCCCTGGTCGGACAGCACCGTGGGAGCATCCCCTGGAGAGGGAATGGGTCCCCCACGGCTGCCCAGGAGGAGCCCGGTGCTGCCGCAGGCTGAGCGCTACCAGCTCCCAGGGGATTAAAGGTGTCCTGAGAACAACTTCACTCTGGCAATCAGCTCGGCCCCCCGGCCGGGCGATATTAAAACACCCCCGGTAAGCCCTGTTGTCTCGGGGCCGACTGCAATAAACTCCCCGGCCCGGGAGATTAGCGGGTTAAACCCGCCGGCGCAGCTCGGGCTCCCGGCAGACATGTGAAGACATTAGCACAGTTTGGGCTCTTTGAGATGTGCCGGCTAATCCGGGCTCTGAAACAGCCGGGACAAAGGGCAGCTTCCGTCACAGCGTCCCCTTGTCCTGCCACCAGCCCCTTCTCCTTGCACTGTCCCCTTTTCCATGTATCCATCCCCCTCGCACCAGCCCCTTCTTGCGCTGTTCCCTTCTTGCATCCTCTCCCATCTCATATTGTCCCCCTCTGCTGGCATCATTCCCCCTCTCCTGGCATCATCTCCTCCTCCTTGCACTGTCCCCCTTCTCTATCCCATTCCCTTTCCTTACACATCCCCCTTCTCTTTGCACCATCCCCTTTCTAATTGTTGTCCCCCACCTTGTATTGTCCCTTCTTTGCATCACTCCCTCTCCCTGCACTGTCCCCCCTCCTTTCACCATCCACTTTTCTCTGCCTCATCCCCTTTCTTTACACATCCCACTTTTTGCCCTGTCCCTTGTTGCACCATCCCCTTAATTTTCCTCCCTTCCCTTACTTTGTCCCCCCCTCTCCTTGCACCACGTTTCCCACCTGCCCAAATAAACCCTCCACCTTCATCCCTTCTTCCTCCAGCTCCAAACCCAGCATAGACACGGAGAAAATCTTCTTCCAGGAGCTGGTGCTGCCCAGCTGAGTGCCCAGATGTCCCCATTGCTGCTTTTATGTAGGAGCTCTGGGGTCCTTGGTGCTCTCTTGCTTTGCATCCTTCAAGGAGCTCCCCAGCTTCCCATGGATCCCACTTTTAGCTCATTCCCAGCCCAATCCTGTTGGATTTGAGACCTCTACCTAATCAGGGGCAAGCAATTAAAATAAAACCCTGGCTAATCCTCACCCAGGTGCCACCCCATGTGCCCAACTCACAAACCTCCCACCAATTTTGCTCTCCAGGTGTGTTTTCTCTCCTGTCCTGGCCCCCAAATCCCTGGAGAGCAGGATGGCAGCACGGGGTGGGATGTGTGAGCTGTGGGCAGAGCAGGGGGTTACACTGAAGGTGCTGCTGACAGGGAGATGGATGGACCATGAAATGAAGGTCCTCTACAAGGACCTGGGGGTTCTGTGAAGGTCCTGATCTCTGAGATATCCCAGCTCCCAACACCTTTGGGATAACCTGTGGGTGGGGATGTGCAGGTGACCCCTACTCCCCCAAATCTTACTCCCACAAATAAGCCCTCACCAAACACTTGCTGCCACTGCAGGCATGAGTGTCATCCCTCCTCCCCTTCCTCCTTCTCCTCCTCCTCCAAAGATGAGCCCGAGTCACATAAATAATTTATTTTCACCCTCAGAGCAAGGGGTGCCCTGTATGTCCTGTCCTGTATATATTAGATATTGCCAGCTATGGTACAGTCATATAATACACGTGGAGAAAGGGCCCCATGGGGCCACTCAGCAGCCCTTTGGGACAGCCTGTGCAGGTGCTGTCCCCGTGTCCTCCTGCCTGTCCTCTGTCTCCACTGGGATGTCCTCCTTGTCCTCCTCGCTGTGGTGGCTCTGTGAGTCAGGGCTCCTCTGTGGGGTGGCCAGACCCATTTTGGCCAGTTTGGCTTGTTGCTGTTCCAGGCTTTGTTTCCTCCACTTGATCCTCCGGTTTTGGAACCAGACTTTCACCTTGGAACCACAGAATCACGGGATCATTAAGTTTGGAAAAGGTCTGTGGGATCATTGATCCCAACCATTAACCCATCACTACTAAACCATGTCCCCAAGTGCCACATCCACATGTTTTTGAACACTTTCAGGGATGGTGGTACCACCAATTCTCGAGGGAGTCCAAAAGTGGTAAAGCTTGGCTTTCGAACTTGGTTTCATCACAGATTCCTGATCTGCTGAACCCCCAGGCTCAGGCAGTTCCCACTCCATCCCCAGCAAGGTGGAAAACTGCCCTCTGCAACCCAGGAGCTGGGCCTGCCAGTGGTGGAGAAGACCCAGCCTTAAGATGGACACAAGTTCACGACTCTTGGACAACCCTTTGTGACTCAGTTTCCCCACCTGGAATCCTCCACCCTTTTTAAGGCAGCAAAACCTCTGCAATTACCACCCCACAGGGCTCCTGCCCCAGGCTGAGGGTCCCATCCCGGGGTCTGGGAGCCTCCCTGGTGGGAGCAGGTGGGGCTGGAGGGTGGTGGGGCTCACCTGCTCCTCGGTGAGGTGCAGGGAGGAGGCGAGCAGGCAGCGCTCGGTGCCCACCATGTACTGCTGCCGAGCGAACTCCTGCTCCAGCCGCGCCAGCTGCTCGCTCGTGAAGATGGTCCGGACACGCTTGGCTTTGCCGCTCTTGGCCTTGAAGATGGGGAAGCAGCACTTGGAGATCAGGAAGCCTGGAGGTGAGGGAGAGAGGAGGGGGTTAAGGTGGAGAGGAGCCCTTGGAGGGCTCTCCTCTAGAGTGGAGTCACTCCTTGGGAGGTCCTTTCCTGGAGAGACAGAAGGGGATCTTCCAGTTTGGAGGTATCCCCATTGAACAGGGTTTTTTTGGAGGGGGTCCCCTACTTGAAGAGGTGGGAGAGGGTCCCCCATTTGCTGAGGATCCCCCTAGAAAGTTGGAATCAGGTTCCTGTTGGAGAGAATCCCTTTGAAAGGAGTCCCCATGAAGAGGTGGAAGGAGCTTCCTCCTTTGGAGATGTCCCAAGAGAGTTGGGCATGGAATTCTCCATCCCCCCTTTCAGTGGCCCCCTTGGAGAGAAGAAAGGACATCTCTATTTGGAGTTGTCACTATGTAAGAGGTGGATTGAGGTGCTTGTTGGAGACATCCACTTTGGAGGGGGTTCCCTTGAGGAGGTGGAAGGACATGATCATTTATAAATGTCCCCATGGGAGAAATTAATTCAGGTCCCCATTTGGAGACATCCAGTGGGACAAAGTGGACAGGACCCTCTAGAAGAGGTCCCCTTGAGTGGGGTCCTCCATTTGGACAGCTGGCCAAAGGTACCCCCTTGGAGTGATGGAAGGAGGTCCCCAGTTGGGGATGTCCCCATGCCAGACAAGGACAAAGGTCTCACTGTGGGACATCCCTTTGAGAGGGATTCCCTGGAAAGGGTGGCCAAGCAGCCCACCCTTGGAAAGCTGGAAGATGATTCCCGTTTGGAGGTGTCCTCATGGGAGATGGACAAGAGTTCCTCTAAGAGAGCTGGACAAAGGTCCCTCCTTAGGGAGCTGGAAAAGGGTCCCCTTTATGGGTGTTCCCTGGGAGAGGCAGATGTGGGTCCCTTGGGAGAGGGATCTCCCTTTGGGGAGCAGGAAGGAGGTCCCCATTTGGGGTTTCCCCTGGAAGAAGTGGCTGTGGGTCCNGATCCTGCTTTGGGGAGCAGGAAGGAGGTCCCCATTTGGGGTGTCCCACGGGACAGGTGAGTTGTAGATCCCTCTGGGAAAGGGGGCCCCTGCTTGGGGAGTAGGAAGGAGGTCTCCATTTGGGGTGTCCCCTAGGAGAAGTGGATGTGAGTCCTCCTGGGAGAGGGATCCCCCTCTGGGGAGTAGGAAGGAGGTCCCCATTTGGGGTGTCCCCTGGGATAAGGGATCCCCCTTTGGGGAGCAGGAAGGAGGTCCCCATTTGGGGTTTCCCCTGGAAGAAGTGGCTGTGGGTCCCCCTGGGAGAGGGATCCCCCTTTGGGGAATAGGAAGGAGGTCCCCATTTGGGGTGTCCCACGGGACAGGTGAGTTGTAGATCCCTCTGGGAAAGGGGGCCCCTGCTTGGGGAGTAGGAAGGAGGTCCCCATTAGGGTTGTCCCTCGGGAGAGGTGGATGTGGATCCCACTGGGAGAACAGATCCCCCTTTAAGGAGCAGGAAAGAGGTCCCCAGTTGGGTTTGTCCCTCTGGGAGAAGGAATCCCCCCCTCTATGGAGAGCGGGAAGGAGGTCCCCATTCGGAGTTGTCCCTCGGCAGAGGGGGCTGTGGGTGCCCCCGGGAGTCGGGATCCCCCTTTGGGGACCAGGACGGAGGTCCCCATTGGGGTTTCCCCTGGAAGAAGTGGCTGTGGGTGCCCGTGGGAGTTGGGATCCCCCTTTGGGGACCAGGACGGAGGTCCCCACCGGGGCTGTGCCCCCGGGACCAGCGCGGGGGGGGTCCCTGTGCGGGGTTTTGGGAACGGCGGTACCTGTGACCCCGAGCCGGGCGGTCCAAGCGGGGTGTCCCGCGCAGCAGTCGGTGCAGAGCGGCGGCAGGAGCGGGGTGGGGGTCGGGGGGGACCCCCAGGGCG
>WBMV01008073.1:0-71920 GCA_013396655.1 Campylorhamphus procurvoides
CAGCTAGTATTTGTTTGCTTGGTGGTCAACAGGACAGGAGATCCCTAGAAAATTCACCTCTAAGGTTAATATTAAGGTATTGGTGTAAATTAGCTGGACTGGAAACAACACGCAAGAGTTAATNGCATTTGGCTGCTCTATACTGAAAAAGGGGGAGAGAGATGGCCTAAACATGAATCTTTGCAATTAAAACCTTCAGAGATGGTATTAGAAAAAAAAAAAAAGTAAAAGGAATTACTGTAGCACATACCATCCTGCTCCTCAAACCCAGATAACAGCCAGGGAGAAAAGCAGCCTCCCCCAGCCTTCTGAGCTGAGGAGGGGGGGCAGGTCTGAAGCCCACCGGGGGAGCAGTGATGGACAGATTCAGCAGCAGGCAGGCTGTGAGGGGGTAGGTGGAGCCGAGCAGGTTGGTACTGCCTCCGGGACCACCCCAGGTACAGCCCTGGCTCAGCCCCTGACATCGGACTGCCCCTCGGGCCAGAGGTTGCCCCCAGCAACCTTGGCAGACAGGGGGGCAGTGTGGGCAGCAGCCAGCACTAGGATGGTGGTGAGCAGGAGCACGGGGGGGGATGGAATCCTCCCTCCCTTCCCTGCTCTGTCTCTGTGCCATGGACACTGCCTTGGGACTGAGTGAAGTAATGCTCTGTGTTTTGCCACCCCTGGCAGGAGCAGAGGAGCTTCAAAGACTTTATTCACAAGCACAACTGCAGGTAGAAACATCTGTGTGGGCAGAGCGATGCCTCTTTGGAAAGAAAGGGGGGAGCCCTGGGCTCTCTCAGAGCTGCACCAGCTGGCAGCTGCAAGCAGAGATGTGATGCCCACATGGGATGGCCCTGTGGCCCAAAAGCGCAGCAGAAACAGCTGTGCCAGTGACCCTTGGGAAGTATATCAGCCTTCTAGAGACACTCTGACTGAATGGAATGGCTTTAGATCAGCCTGTGACTTCCAAAGGTGGTGTGTATACAATGATCAGGCTTTGAATCTGGAATCCAATTAGGATAAGAAATTAGAACACCTTAGCAGGTGCAGGTCTGGCAAAGATCATTGTATCCAAACTGAAAAAGACTCCAGAAGGATGAATGGCTAATCTAATTTGAATAATGCTGTCTAAACATCAGACAGTACAGTGACTATTATATTTCTCTTTTATTTTATTGTCTTCTAGGTTTCATTTTACTATTAGCATATTTACTATTAGATTGGTTAATTGGTAACTTCCTTTTAGGTCTGAGTGAGTTTTCTTCTTTACAGGTGGTTTATGAGAAAGATGATATAGTAATAGAATTGTAGATTTATATTGTTTTTAAGAATTAATCTGATGTAGAAAGTATTAGGTATGCTGTTTTGCAAAATAGAGCAGCTATAGATTTTTTGCTGTTAGCATAAGGTCACAACATGAAAAGTTAACAATAGACTGGTAACATCATGGGTTAGATGATTTGTTTAAGTTGTTTAAATGGTTTGTTTAGCTTGTACCTAGCTGCAATAAGTACCCAGTTATTGTAATGTTTATCACAGTTACCAACACATGAAAATGCTATAGTCAATAGCCCATTTGACACTGACTAATTTTTGCCTTAACATATGCATATACATTTATGGTTATTTGATTTAGTTAAACATAGAATAGTGATATTAGTTGTTGTAATATTAATAATAGTATTGGTACTTTGTATATTGTAATGCTTGCTAAATATTGTACAATGGTCTGTAAAACAGTCAGTCAATCAAACCTGGCTTGTGCCAAATACAAAAAAGGGGGAATTATGGAGGAGAATGCTTTGGAAAATAAGGGACATGGACGAGGTATGCCAACCTAGGCCTGATGAAAACAGAGGCCTAAACGTGTCTGCTGACTGCCCCTACTACAATCAAGGAGACAGAGATGCACGCTGTGTTTCACATCTAAGGCTTCTGTTCCTGGAACAAGTGCAACAACAAGAGACTGTTACAGATAGAAGAGATGTGTTTTAAGTTACTCTTTTCATATGTATAGTGTATGTAGTTTATATTGCTGGTAAGCATGAATCAAGTTTGGAACCAAAAATTTTGCAATTGGCCCTCGGCAAAAATGTCATAAAAATTATTGATGGATTTGTATAATGAATTTGGCAAAAATCTGGAAGGAAAATTCTATATCAGCTAACTCTCACATATGTCTCATTAAGCTTTGGAAATATCTACAGTGAACATGCTTCATGATTACCAGATAGGACCTGCTGGTTTCAGTGATTGTTGTAGTTGTATTATTAATGATGCCTTTTTGATCAGCCTGTTGCAAGGGCCCTGCAATGGACTGTCTGGGCTATCTTTTTAGCACAAATACAAAAAAGGGGGAATTGTAGGAAATCAACAGGCTGTGGATTTCTTCACAGAGCAGGAGTGACCTTGGCCAGTCTGCTCTGTGCTTGTGAAGATAAGCACCTGCAGAAGCTGAGGGAACTCAGAAGACAAGTACAGAGACAGCAGCTTGTAGCCTATAGCCAATGAGTGATTGTTTATGCGTCTGACCACCAGTAGTGTTAATGCACGTACGCTTAGAGAATACTATAATTGTAGAAACTCCATTAATAAAGTGAGCTTTGTAGTTAATCCATATTGGATTGTCTGCATGCTCCATAAGCCCGCCTCCGGTACATGACTACCTATGACCAAACTCCAGGAGGAATTCCAGAGAAAAGAGATAAAAGCTAACTTGTGGCAAGCTCAGACATTAAGCAGAGGTATAGAGCTGCCAGCTAAGTCTGACAAAGTTTGCAGAAGTCCCAGGTCTTTTTATTGCTGGCCGGTAAGGAGACATTTTTTCACTTCTCGTAGTAAAAAATAGGAGTTTGCCCACAGGGATAAGTTGCAAGTGATAAGTTATGAATTTGTGATAAATCAGGAAAACACATTTTCCCTATGGCTTGTGGGCGTAGATAAAAGTTGCAGCTCCATCTGGATCTTTAGTTGCATAAATCAGCATTTTCAACAGGGCCTAGAGACATGAAATTGTGGTCTAAGATTTGAAAGGGTCCTGAATTTCAAAACTCAGGGAAGCAAAGACACCAAATCTTTCTGCCAGGAGATGCCAAGGCCTCTTGCAGGAGAGCTGGAGGACTGTCATTATAGATCCCAGATGTATTGCTGGTATGTAAGGTTGTCTCTTTTTCTGCTTATGGCTGTCAGATGCTTGTGACGGGCAGAGCATGACTGGCTGTGCAATAAACTCCATCCATCTCCTATATGTAAGCCCTGTTTGTCGTGTAACTCCTCATGTGCTAGAGATACCTGGATTTTGAGCACCTGAAAGGTAATCTTGGTCACAGGATATATCTGGTAAAATGCAATGTGAAGAGAACTCTGATACAGAAATAGTCATTGGCCAACAGTTACCCCAGGTAAGGGAAGCTGCTGTGGGAAATGGACTATAAATCTTAGAAACAGTTTTGATAGGCCAAGAGTAACTGTGGAGCAAATGTGGCTTCCTGCATCTATCAATATAGAAAAATCTGTAATGCTCCAAATCTTTAGTCACTTTAAAAAGTGACTCGAGGATCCAGAGTTTTGACAATACCTTGCCCTTTGTCTTTGGCTGTGCAAATCCTTCATTTGGGAGAGAATTGTCATAAAAGGACTAAGTCCTGTAAAATGATCAGAACTTCATTAACATTTTAAATGCTTTTTTTCACTATTTGAATCCCTGTCACGATGACTAAAATTTTTATAAAAAAATCCAAACCTTTCCACTATCTTTCATTTTAAAAATGAACACTGGATAAAGAAGTATTTCCCAAAGTGGTATTTTAATTAATACATTTTGCTCTATAACTAACTTCTGGGAATTCAGATATACTTGCACAGAGGGACTTTAAAATTTAAATATTCCTAATAAGCTTTTTCTTACAGTTAACTCTAATTGAGGACTACAGACAAGAATGAGTACTCTCCTACTAAAATAATTCCTCAGTTGAATTACTACAAGAATGCCTTTTGTTCTTTTGTGGCTTACAGTCACAATTTATATTCAGGGTTGGAGTATTGTGATTTTGCTATCAATCATTTTAGCGACCTTTTTTTTTTCTTCTTTTTAAGTACAGTTTTAGAGTTTTGTTTGCTGTGGTACAACCAAATTAGACAGAACAAAACCAGAGACCACAACAAAAATTGGTAAGCAGTGGTGGAGCGAACAGTTTTTGCTCTTTCAAAACATGAATTGCTCAATTTGTAAAACTGAGTCTAAATTGGAAGTATCAGAGCAATTGAGTTATAAAAATACCCAAAAGACAAAGAAAAGAATAGTTTAAATTCTAGGATGCCATGCTGTTAGGTATATTTTCTCAAGCTAAGTAGTCAGCAGCAGGAAGAGGCCAAGGACTATGACTTTATCACTGGATGTAAAACCTCAGCTGTTTTCTTATTTCCATATATTGGCTTTTTCAGCCTATATAACGGTCTTCTATGTTGGGATGCTTTTTTTTTTTTTTACAGTTCTACTGTAAGCAGGTTAATTCTTAAAAAATAAGTGGGACATTCAGAGTAAAGAATGTGTAAACCAAGCAAGCTGACTTCTAGTGAATCCTCTGCACTGCTTGTGTGTAATTTCCAACATGCTTCCACTCTTCAGCTTGTTGGTTTAGGACACAATCTTGTTTTCTAAGGCATGGCACAAGACAAAAGCAAGAGATTATTGAGAAACAAAACAACACTCCAAAGCTGAATCTGCAAAGCCGTTTTATATGAAAGAGTTGCACAAAGCACTTTATGTGTTTCTCTTCCCTAAATGCTCACTTAGAAGATGGACTTTGCTGGGTAGGCATGTAAAAGGTGGGTGCATCTATGTATTGTACAAACAAATTGACCACTCAGCTGGTGAAATATTCTACTCTTCCGGAACTCACTAAATGCCTTGCATGGCAAATGAAATTGAAATTATACATATGTACCATGATCCTGTCAGTTGTAATTTGATAGCATATTTCTTAACTATTCAGAGGAAACCATCACATTAAATCATAATAAGACTGGAATTTGGGTCTGAACTTAGATTTCACTTGAGAATGAAATATTCTGAAAGAATAGAAGAAAAAGTTTCCTTTTTTGTTTACCACCTAAGATACTCAGCTTCCTGCCATTTTCCTTCCCAGAATGTGATCTTGTATTCTCTCTATTCTTTGACAAAAACCTAGACAGTGCATATCATCCCTTTTCATGTTGTGAAATATGACTAAATTTGCATGCTTGCAGTTCTTCCCCTTGAGAATACATAGACACTGATTTACTGGTAAAAGTCCTTTAAACAAATAATTTTTACCTAATAGCTTTGCAAAGAAAGAACACAAAGTTTTGACTAGTTTTAGATGAACTTCCAGTTTCATCTAATCCAAGTGTTCTTAAGTTGGATGTATTTTCCTTAAGTTAAACAAAGAGCCCAATAAGGAATTCTTCAGGTCTGTTTTAGTTGTAGCAGATCTCCAAGTGACTGTCTCTTAGTATTTTTCCTTCCAAAGCCACAACCTCTCTGCATATGTATCTTTGCCCTTTCTCCCTCTATCTCTAACTGGTAACATTTGTGCATGGCCATAGTGAGAATTTCCTGTGCCTCATAATGATTTGTGATTTTTCCCCAAATGCCAGATATCTGCATGCTCCTTGTTTTCCAGTATTAAGGTATTTCAGTGATTACATTTACTTAGAGTGTGGGATGAAAATTGACTCTCCAGCCTTCCTAACACACAACTCAATGAGGTATTCCAATAAATTGCTTTTCCGGTATAGATCAGTATAGTGAGAGTTATTAACAAACTTAAGGTTTTCATGGCAAGTGGTGGCTCTCAGTCTATTTTTTTTCCTTTTATCTTTTTTTTTTTTTTTTTAAATCTGTGATTGCCGTCTGGTGTGAAGTTTTCGTTTACCAATCTTTGTAAAAGCTTACCAAATAAACACAGGTTCCAACAAGAAATATTAGTCAATGCTTTCCCTTTGAGGACTGGGCCTGTCACACTGATGGCATCATGCTGATCTATATCAACAACTGGGTTGCAGCATAGTTCAATTTTTTAACCATAGAAATCAGAAATAGAGGGGACACATGCTAGCTCCGAATAATTTTCACAGCTTGTTTTTAAATACTTCGTGCTATTTAACAAACTGTAGAATTTAGAGGTGCAAGAATCCTTTATTATTTGATTCATTGGATAGTATTTGATTAGACATAGCTTCTCTTTGGCTTTCTTATTTGGTTTAGTGTGAAATTTCATATTGGTTTAAAAGATTTACATACATTGGTCTCATAACTGCAATTGAATGAAGGTTTCTATTTTTATCCAACAGTATGAGACACACTTTGAACTCAGAGCCTGAATTAAGCTGATATTTTCTCTGAGTGTAAAGAAACCCTATTTGGATATAGAAGCTGTTACTTATGAAAATGATGGCCAGCAATTACAGAAAGCTTTTGATCTCAAACTGTTACTGACACTGGCAAAATAAGAAATGGAAAGGGGAAATGAAATCACACGTAAAAAAACCCACAAGCAGAATGAAGAGTTGAAATTGTCCCCTGTGACTCTTACTCACAATCATCTTTCTCTTGCTTGAAGAAAGTTAAATACTTGCAAAATAAAAAATTAAGTATGGGATTTTGTTTTTCATTTAATATTAGATGTGAAGGAGATTTTGAAAAAACAGTATTCTACATTAATTATAGCACTTTATGATGGGCTTTTTTTGTTTGTTTCATTTGTTTTCCTTGTGCCACTTTCATGATATTCATGATAAGTTTTTGATTTTAAATGGGATTCAATTTTAGTTTTTCAACAGATAATATATAAAATATGGTTAAGACAAAAACGGGCAGGGCAAAATTCTTCAAATAAATATTCTTTATTTTGTATGTCTGTACATCAGTATCTCTTCTGTGCCTCTTCTTAAGTTTTTAACCCATGAACATATTTTAAGTGTTCAGTAGATTTTCATGCCCATTTGGGAAGGTAATTTAGATCATTAATGTATCAGGTGGTGCTAAGTATTGTCAATTAAAACGCAAAGGACTTATCAGAGGTCATGCCTTAACATAGGCAGTAATGAGAGAAAAAAAAGAAATTTTGCTGGCAGGCACTGCTGGTTTTCCCCTTCTTATTGATTCCTTTCTTTGATTTTTCTTTAAATGCTTTTGGAGAACTGATTCTTTGAAAAGTCTAGTTAAAACTGAAAGGAGAAACAAGGAAATCAAACTGAGCTTTAATCCCACTTTTGCATTTTTGAATACGCTTTTTGTGTGCATCTAACTGCTTCTAAGCCAGCACAACCCTTTTATAGCTCTAGGATACTGACTGGATACAGTTCCTGAAAAATTTGAAATACAGTGTCCTCTTACCTGCACTTCATTTAATTTCCACCACTGTGAAATTTTTGCTTTTTTGCGGACTTAATTCATTAGCAATAAAACAGAAAGAGCTTGGTATTTCAGATTGTGCTATTTCCCATGTCCTCTGTCCAGGTCTTCAAACATGTTTCCAGAACTTTACTCTCAAGAATTCCTTCCACAACTTCAAAGTCCTTGCTTTCCCCTGGGTATTATTCCCCTCACTGGTTCCTGTGTTAGAAGCAGAAACAAATGAGGCCAGCTTCTCATTTGCAATTCTGGTCTGGCTTGGATGACTATGTCTATATTATACCTTGTATACACTTTATGCACCTAAAAAAAAAATTCAGGAGAGCAGCCAGTATACATTTGACAGCTTGTACCTACCTTTTTCTGAAACCCAACTTAAGCTAAAGTGGCATACAAACATGATTTGACGTTGTGAAAGGAGATTCTTGGGCATCTCAAAGTACCTGAAGTTCTCTCATCTATCTAGTGTCCAACGTAAATTTACTGTATGCAGTTGGGATAGATGGACACTGTTTAACCTTGCTTGGGGAGCTGGGGCTATTTGCATGTCAGATAAATATGTGACTAAGTGGGTTTTAAAGTGCATGCTGTACAAGCAGACAAATGCAGAGTTTTGCTTAGGGCATGGTGGTTGAGTCACTATAAAGCAAGGCACATTTATGTCTTATAAGTCAGCACTCTGTATACCTGCTGAATGTAGCCTTTAGCCCATATTTAAAGATAGTTATACCCTCCCTAATAACCAGTCCTACAACATCAAGTTCCCTCAAGTCTTTATGCCTTTGCCTTTATGGCAAAGAATGAGATTGGTGTTCTGGACTGCACTGATAGAACACTGCCAGAAGGGGAATGGAGGAAATCCTGCTGCTTCACTCAGCATTGGTACTCAGTACTGGTGAATATACACTACACCTGGAGTACTAGATCTCATTCTGGATTCCCCAGCACAACAGAGATATGAACATACTGGGCCTTCCTCTGGGGGGCCATGAATTGCTGAAGGGTTTGGAACATATATCTAATAAAAAAACGCTGAGAGAGCTGGGCCTGTTCAGCCCGAAGAAGAGGAGGCTCAAGGGGATCTCATCAATATGTATAAATACCTGAAGGCAGGGGGCAAAAGGTACAGAGCCAGGCTCATTTCAGTGGTGCCCAATGACAGGACAAGGGGCAATGGGCACACACCAACACAAAGGAGGTTCCCTCTGAACATCAGGAAGCAGTTTTACACTGTAAAGGTGATTGAGCACTTGCACAGGTTGGACATGGTTCTGGGCAGCCTGTTGTACATGCCCCTTCCTGAGCAGGCGGGTTGGAGCAGATGACCTCCAGAGTTCCCTCCCCTCCTCAGCCACACTGTGATTCTATAATGCATTCCAAACATGAAAGTTCAGCACAGTTTCTGGCAGAGTCTGAACATCCCCTTGCCCTATTACTTCCATGTCAGCACTACAGGGTATTATGAATGACCACTTAGGTCATTCAGTTTCCCTACATTCAGACCCTAAACTTATTGGACCATGAACCTTGGATTCAAATTGCCATTTTCATTCTTCCCAGTTCTGTACTTCCCTCTAAGTCCTCCATAGAAATCTCAAATGTAATTTCCATCAGCTGATGTGTTTAATCATCCATTTTCTTAATCAGTCATCTTTTGTGTATGTTATAGTTGTTTCTGTGCCAATTCAGTTAATATCCCTGATGCACAAACATCTGGTTATTGCTAACAAAATTATTATTATTTTTGCCAAAAGGGAAACAAAAATTAAAAACAAATGCTGCCACTGATGTTCTTTGAGGCAATTGTCTTTTTTCTTGTCAATGGTTTATAATTACTTTGTAGTTATTTTTGTGTATAACAGATTTCTTAGTTCTAGAAGAGATGAGGTCTTTGTTTCATATCTATGGAGGTATTGATCAGCATGCAGTATTCTACTTGGTACGGCAACTTACAGGAGCTCTGCATTGTTGAATTGCACTGTGAATTCAAAAATGTGTACTTGCTATCAAAATAACATATGAACACTCTGTAAGGCAAATTCTCCCCTTTTTTGTTTGCTGAAGAGAAATTATTTCTTTCTCAGTCCCATCATAAGGCTTTTGTTTGTAGCTTTAAAACTCCTGCCATTCGCAGTCTGAGGAAACACCATTGTAACTGAAAATGCTGTTTAGTTATGAAGCATTCCCATTACTCTTATGGATCATTAAACCACTATGAAAACAGCAGACGCTGAATTCAGCTACAGATGATATCCTTCTCCTTCTAATGGTAATTCTTTGTGGAGTGATATTGGCAGATGCGAGGCTTGCTAAATGTATAGAAATTCATGCAATATGACTTGATAAGGAAACTGTTTTAGCTTCATTTTTAGAATGAGATTTTTTTTTTCCGGAAATATTCTTCCATTTTAGTAATCATCTTTGGCTACAGTTCTCTTAAATGAGCAGTAGAAAGCCTTTTTGCGAGGGAAAGGATGTCCTTAAAGGTAAGAAAAATTTCCTGGTCCAGCTGCATGCTAAATAATAAAGATTGAAAAATACTGTCCAATCACAAGTAGGTGACTCAGTTTGGGCAAACATTGGCGTTGAATATCTGAACAACAAAACAAGCTTACCCTACATTTTTCTCATAGCAATTCCATAATTCCAGGAATATCAATAATAAAAATATATAGATTCTTCTCTATGCTTGAGAATATATTTGAAATATCAGTTTTATATGTTTTGATCATTCTGTCTATGGCTATTCTATTTGCTATGGGGTTGGAAAAACAGGCTGAGAAGTCTTTTTTTTTTCATTAAGTTTGTTCTTTTTAAAAATTATAATATGTAGTTCTGTATAAAAGAACAAAATATGTGCATATTATGGCTAATACAGAAGTTATGTGGAGTCTGGTAAATATATTTGTTAGAGGTTTTTTTATTTCCCTTTCTAAAGAGGTGAATGAGGATGTGGCTATATTATTTGTCTCTGCCTTTCATTTTGCAAGATGTGAAAATTCTTTTCCCTTAATAATAACTGAAAAAGTGGTATTCATTCTTAATAGGCTTGACCTGAGTGCTTGACTTTGTAACTAAAGACGGTTTCACCCACATAATTGGTGTAGAAAAAATGTGACCCCTTGAGTATTACTAGATGCTAAATCTCACTTTTATCCTTTCATGGGTTCAGTATGTGCTTCCAAAGCCATAAGCCTGAGATTTGACCTCAAATTCTTACCATTTCTTACATTATTCTGTGACTCTTGTAGTTGCTATGCAAACCTCACCTTCATTTCAAAGAGGATTTTGGTCTAAGCAGTGGTGTAGAAATGCCCATGTTCTTTATTCAAGGTAAATGCCTAAAGTTGTAAAGGTTCAGCTCAGTTAGAAAACTTGTAAGTAATAGAGAGTGAAACACAGTGATGTGGCCAAATGCCATTTCAAAAATTGTAGTGCTACTTAACAACCCTCCTGACATTCCAGGCAGGCCCTGACAGAGTACTCGTTTTCCTTTTTATACAAGCTATTGTAATATTACATTGAACAGGAAAAGCGTTCACACCCAGGGCTTTTTAGTAATGCATGAAGGAATTACTACATAGTTTTCTCATTTCTACATTGTTAAATTGACCAGTAAAGCTTAGTAAGGCTTATCGTTCTCTATAAAAATCTTACTAAAGAGTGTCAAAAAGCATAACTGTAATAATTTTCTATAGCCTTTTCATTAGGAATTCCTTCCAAATTTGTTATCCTGTCCACTTGGTCAGGAACTGAGAACAGATCTCTCTCTGCAGTAGCCTCTTCCATAGGAGACTTTATGAAAGTGTTAACAGTAAGGCCTGTGCTGCTAGACTGAGTCCTTTGGCATCTAAGCCTCTACCCAGAGAGGACGTTCTACCTGACTGGCACTGCTACCTCTCCTCTCCTCTCCTCTCCGCTCCTCTCCTCTCCAGTGCCCAGAAGTTTAAGATTTCATTATTTTGGGTACAGAGCACTGCCATATGGGAGAAGCTTTGTAAGTGTTCTTTCCTTAGTGCAATACAGTCAACAAAAATGCTTGAAAACCCTGATAAGAAATGTTTTTTTTGTAAAAAAGAGGAAGAAGAATCTGCCTGATCTTTGATTAGCTTAATAGGCATCCAGTTGCTAGGTGACTTCTATATGCTATACTGCATCCATCTGACTTGTGACTGTCTATATAAAGGATGACTACAAATGGCTTTCTGAAACTTTAAGGATCTCACTCCTTAACTCTGACTTCAGGACTTAAAACATGAAATGGGACAAGGTGAAGTGTAAAAGAGGGAAAGTTCATCTACAATTATTCACAAAAACAAAATTCTGACATCTGTACAATTCTTGGATGATGCTTCAGTCTGGGATGTATGACTTGCTGTTGGAGAGGTCCAGTCCTAGCTGGAACAGAAAGGTAACATGTTCTGTGACCAGCAGGACTGGTCAGGAGAAAAAGCTCAGCATTTCTAGAACTGGAGTTGCTAAGGACACGCTTCAAAAAGAAGAACCAGGCTGGGAAAATCAGAGGAAGGGTGTTCACAGAAACAGCAAATAAGACCTGTTATTGCAAAGCAATCTAGCTGTCCTACCCTTTTCTTAAAAATACTAAATACCAATTTCTGTAAACCAGAAATTGGACAAGGAGTGTGTTCATCAGGTTTTGAGAATCTCTATGCACACTGTCTGTCTGGCTGCTGTATTCACTGTCCTTGTAAATGTTTGAGTTTCTGATAATTCTCTGTCATCTCTTCAAAACATTCAAACCATGAAGAATTCCTCCAGTAGATCTCACATGTGTTACTGTAATTATTACTGTAATTATGTTTAACTTGGCAGTGTATGATGTTGTCAAACTTACCTTCCTTTTTATATACTTTGAATGAACAAAAAATGTTCCACAATGTACCGGACATCATATCTTAGAAAGGATCTGGTCTGTAGGGTCTAGTCTGTTAGAATACTGAACATTTAAAGTGTAAGACCCAGGCTTGTGCCCCTCAGCCCCACAGGAAGGTAAAAATTTTGTGTGTGTACCAGCTCACTGTTCTCACTCACTCTAATGGTTTCCATTAGAGGTAAATTGTATCTGCTGTTCTAAAATGCCTGTTTTGGGCAATGAGAAAGTCAGGTGTACTGAAGACATCACTTGACCTCAGCAAATATCATTAATAAGTTCCAAAACGCACCATGTCTCTGGTAAAGAGGGTTTAGTATACGAGGCCTTCCTCTTTTCCTTTCCCAGTAAAAAAAAGAGTGAGAGTGATGTAGAAAGGTGGCATTACTCATGTTCATGGGCATGTCAGTCACCAGAGTAGGGTTGTCCTAAGGATAAGACTTGAAGGCACGTAGAAGATATCTGTTGCTGAAGTATACCATTATATAAAATTATTTGCAATGTATTAAATATATACACAGAGTGATTTTATTCCCCTATGGATTATCCCTTATAGATTTCACCATAGTTCTAGTTAGGTGATTATTTTGTGAGAAACTTTTGCAGACTCAAGATATGATGAAAAAAAATGAACAGTATTATATAATAATAATAGCAACAATAATAATAGTAATCTCTCTTCATGACTCCTTAAAATCTCAAAGCTGAATGTCAAATAATATGAGAGGAATGAAAATAATCAAGATTTTGCTTGAAGAATTGGGTTCTTGTTTGTGTTTCAAATGTATTATTTGGTCTTCTGAACTTTCAGAGCTATATGCCATTCTCAGATGCTCCATACAGCTCTGACACTGTAAGCAGTAACAATATTGTAGTTATATCTTTAAGGAAAGCAGTGAGCTCTGAAATATCTTTGCTGGATTCTGCTAAGGATAATTTTTTAGTATACAGACATTTTACAAAAGACAATTTTACATTTTACATCCTTCTATTAGAAGGAACTCCAGTCTAACTTTGGGCCCCCCCCCCCCCCCCCCTCCACACTGATGGACCTGAAGCAGTAATTTTGCAACAAACACCCTAGGAACAAATACATCTATGTGCAGATTTAAATCCTGTTAAAATATGAATCAGATATGCATAGACTTGATGCAGAAATCATATGTTAGAGTCAATTCCTACTCTCAAAGCCAAAAAATAAGTGTAATATTTACTTCGGCATTATTATTCAAGATTTACATCATAGAACCTGAATTTGGCCCGGCAGTCTCACGTCTATTCAGGAACAATGGATTTTAGAGGGATGGAGTCAAGGGAAAATGTCCACCTGTAATTTTCTTTTTTTCAGATGACCAGGTAGTTTCAGTGTCTAACTTCATCAATTTCTCTATAGCTATAGATTTATGGTATATTTTTCTGTCACATATATACCTATTTCTATGCATATAAGATAAATCTTTCTGTTAAACACAGCTGTATAAGTTATCTTTTTTTCCTGTTATTTTTAAATGCATTTTCTTGGTGAAGAGTAGGTCTATATTTTTAAAAGTCTTGACAAAGTATTTGTTTGGAATACTGTAAAAGCAACTCCCATGTCAGTAAAGGACTGACTCCAATGATTTTGTAGATTTTTTTTATTCCTCTGAACCTAAATTGTATTCTTCCAGTTGTATATTTCTCTTGAGAAAGGATGTTTTGGGATTTTTTATGAACTAGCAACACCATACATGAGAAAGGCAGGTTGTGTTATAAAAGCAAAGACCCTAGGATGGGGAAGCAGTGAGTAACTGACAGCTTCAAAAGCAGCTGTTTGTCACAAAACTCTCTCAAAATTAACTTGGAGTATTAATGCCAGAAGGAAATCTGCTCCTGTATGCTAACACCTGGTTGAATAATTACGTTTAAGGAGGTTTTATCATTCTTGTTGTTGGGGGGAAACTGTTGGTTATATCTAAATTTCAGATCAGTTGGGGGGTTTGTGATCTCATGTGAGAGCTGAAGACATAACAAGAGTTAGACTGTGCGCATGAGGAGGATGCAACTAGTGCAATTCTCTGTCCTTTGAGGATGCCTAGACTGACTCTGAATTATGGGCATAGAAATGGGATCTGCAGGAGTCATGTATGTAAGTATGTAAAGAAGAGCACAAGGTGGTGTTTAAGACATGCTTGCCAAGGATGTAAATCTCTGCCTTTGGGCTTGGGGGTGCCTTTCTCTTCTTTGGCTTGACTGCTCTATTAAGTATGTAAATTCCTTTGAATAGTTTCCTTTGAAGATGAGATTATCAATCCTACTCCTTTTCCTTAAAGAAAATAATCAGCATAGTTTTGGACCCATTGTGAAGTAATCTAGTGGTTAGGGCATTCATCTGGGAGAAGGTAAGCCCTTTAATTTCTTTTTACACAATGGGGAAATGCTTTAACAGGAAGGCTTGAGACTCTCAGCACTAGAATACTTTCTTGCCTAGAAGGTAGATGATGGAGATTCAAAGCCTCAGACAAAGGATGGGAATTATTTTAAACCTTTGATGTCATGGATCAAAGCTTTATTCTTCAAACTATTGTGGAAACAGGCCCTATTGCTACATCCTTTGATAAAGTGGTGTCCTAGCAAGGATGACTAAGACACAGTGTACTGCCATGAGCATCTGGCTCTTGTTTTCTCTCATTTATGCTTGAAGTGATTTCTTTAAAGAGCAAAATGCCCCAAAATTACACAGAATCAGAATATGCTGAGTTGGAAGGGACCCACAAGAATCATCAAGTCCAACCCTTAGCCCTGCATGGAGCCATCCACAAGAGTCACACCCTGTGCCTGAGAGTATTGCCCGAACACTTCCTGAACGCCTTCAGGCTTGGTGCTGTGACCCTTAGTTTCTATGGTTTTCTACAGGAAAGGGGAAGAGATCTCACCTTCAGCCACAAGGGAAACAGCATCTGAACCTTGAGCCATATTTAGGTGCCTTATTTAGGGTTTTGAGTTTTAACTTTAAAAGATCACTGGTAAAAAGTGGTGAATAGCTGCCTAGAAGAGTAGGAACTTGACTTTCTGGAAGAATTAGGGGTTTAGGAGGCTGTTCTGAGTCTCATACTCAGTGACTGCCATACTCAGAGCCACTAAATGAGCTTAGTAAAAAAAAAATCCCTGTGGGAGAATGCTTTCCTTTAATGTTTATTTCAGCTCTCTGGTAAGGATGGCTAAGAGATGATAACTGAAAGAAAGGGCTAACCTTTTCTATGTGTGAAGCTTCAAGGTTATATGCTGCCTGTTCACTTCATGTACAGCGCATTTTTACTTCCTTGTGATGCGTCCTGGCAGACTGGTTCATGGAAATCACAGATTTCAAAGGCCAAGCTGTCACACTGCACCATGAAAGCTTTTAAGATAAAATTGCTTCCTTGTCCTGTAACATATTTGCAAAAGGCTTGGTGTATTATCTTTACTGGAATATAAATGCTAATGTGCCATTACAAAGACATTTGAACAAAGACAAAAATAAACTCATCCTGCTTGGACTATTTAGGTATTATAATCCTCAAGAAAAATGTGTTCTGCTTTTCTTATTGCTGAAACTGAAAAACAAAAGTGAATTGCCATGTGATTGTAGTTACGGACGTGTGTGATTTCTGTGCTTGAGAAATTGTACTGTTCTACTTATTACAGCTTATAGAAATATGTAATGTGCAATATATACTTATAATATCTACATAGATCTATATATATATATAAATGTAGTTAGAAATCTCCATATGATTATCTAATGCAAATGATTAGATGTAGATATAAGAAAGATATATAGGTATAGATATAAATGCATATTTTATATTTTAATCAATATCTTATTGATGATCTGCATGGTTCAAGAAAAAAGGTAGTAAGAAAGGGAGCCTTTCACTGGTCTGAAGTTATTCACTTCTTAACTGGGCAGAAACCTATTACTACTGGCTGAGTAGTGGGATAGATTGATTTTCTTAGTCAGTATGCCTACATATTATGAAAAAAAAGCCTAATTATGATCTTTCTTAAACTCTTCCTAAGTATTCTCTGTTCTGTAGATGAAAGAGCAGAGTAACAAAACCTGAATTTTTACCTTGAAACTAGTAGCTACAGAGGGCATGTGCTTCTCTGAAACTGTATGTTTCCTATATAAAAATGTTTAGAAAGCCTTATTTTACTCAAAAAGACCCAATGACATAATACTGAATGTATTAAAAGTAGACGTCTCAGGCAGTGTATTCAGTCTTCAGAAAGTGGCAAAACAAACTAGATAGAGAAATGCCAGTATATGGTACAGAAATATTGAAAAAGGAAAACAGTTTAATAATGTGTATGAAAGATATACTGATAAAAATGTAATAGATTACATGTAATTGTATTGAATTCTATTAAATAACATGTTCAGGTTCAGACATTACCACTGATATATTATTCAAGTCCTTCTTTGCAGCGCTACTCGAATGTTCAAAAAGAAAATAACATAGTATAGATGGAAAGTAAATTCATTTCAAGTTGGCTTATATCTTCTGTCTCTTTCTACCATGCGAGTGCAAAAAAATATAACATAAAATGCAGTATGAATACATGTTGTCCTGTCCCTTTTAAATAAAATCACTGGCACAATCCAAACTACGCCTTTCTTCATATATGCAAAATGTTTTCAAGTTTTCATATAAGAACAATTTTCAAATTCATATCAAATACTACTGAAGGTGCTCTAGGATGACACTACTTGAGTATGGGGCTTGGACCAGATGACCCACCTTAAGGAGTGGGTCAAGCCCATAATCTAATCATGTAAAAGGTGCAATTACAACACTTTGCTTGTTTAATTTTCAAAGATTTTTCTCAACACCTTAATCATCCCAGGTTGTTTGGACCTGTTTCGGTAGATTGGTTTAATTTTGAATCCTCTCATTTGAAAATACACCCCAGTGCCACCAGGAGGTGCCCGTGTGCTATTTATCAGTTACTTTCCAGGCTACTTGCTTTTTTAAATTTTTTTGGTGGGAGGGCTCTATAGCAATGCCACAGTGGTAGCAGCTTCTATAAGATCATCATTATTATATGCTGTTGGTGTTTGCACTCCAAAACAAATTAGGACGTTGTGTTTGTGTTCATAGGGAGTTCTTAATTCTTTCCAGGGATGAGAGAATTATAGAAGAAAAAGACCTGTTAAGTCATCCATCTTCGGTTCCAGCCTGCCCTGTTCTCTGAAATATACTGTATAATGTATTGAATGAAGATATCAGCCTGTTGCTAGGGAAATGATGACTATAATCAGATGTTACACAGTCTACATTTTGACTGCATTGCAGGATCAAAGATGAGGCTTTGGAAACAAAGATTTTTTACTGAAACGTGTAAGGTGTGTCCTATTTGTACTTGCGTCTAACTTCCAGGAAGAAAGGAGTCTATACTTCAAAAAGCTAAATATCACAATATTTTTATGTTGCATATTCCCATTTGGTCTGTGATGTTTAATTGGAAAATATATAGTGTAGTTTCAGTGCAAATATGGGCATAACATATGTACAGATCCATAGGATATTACAAATGACTACAAGGCATCCTATTACACTTCAACTTAAAGCAGAACCTTTTTTATCACATGGAGAGTCAGAAATATACATTAGAATGAATAGTAAATCTATTTTCATTTGAACATCAGATAGGAAGAAATAATTAGTTGATACAATATGATCAGCCCTGCCTTGTGATAGAAGGTATGGTTCACGTGTACTCTACAGGGTCTCTTGAAAATCCTGTTTCAATCAAATTAAAATACAGTGTGTTGCAACAGTCACAAACACTACCTGTAGATGTACAGTCAGATTAACTATTTCTACTTTTTATTGCATCTTCTAACCAATATGTTTTGATAAAGTGCATATCATCCTTGTTGAAAAGAAATTAGCCTGAAAAAATTTCCAAATGTTGTATGATTTATAGCAAAACTTCTGAAAATGTTAAAAACTTTTAAAGTTTGCCAGATCTAATTTAGTAGTCACACTTCAGTGAGGATACGGTTTTCAGTTTACCTCCTGTCCCCGCCCCATCTCTTACCTCTCCCTCCCCAAAATCATGTGTAGTGTTGGTCTTTTATATTAATCTCTAACTGTAATACCATTCCAGAAAAAAACCTAGCATGGCCTCTTCCAGGAGCAGTTATTGGATTCCCACTAGTGACAGCAGTCCCAGGATATTTCTAAGTAGATCCAAAGGACTCATATATGTCCTTTTCTATCGATAAAGAGGAATACTAAAGCAGCAGATATCATTAAAGTACATGACTTTAACTTTCAGAACATGTATTTTTAAATCAATACCCAGCTAATCACAGAACTGAAAATAATGTGGACAACAGAAAGCATTTTACAGGCAAGTGAGTTGACTGAACTGATAGGAAATGCATTGGAATGTCACTAAAAATGAATGATAAAACAGTCCCACATTAAAGGTGTGGCTAATACACATTGGCTAGATACTTGCCATTTGAGGTCCCAAATAATAACTGAATTTTACCAGAAAAATGCATGGGTTTGCTGATGTACTCATTGCCATACTGAATTTCTTTGCATAATCATGTGTTGTTTTTTACTGAAAAAAAAAGAGATAAACAAATGAAAATATATGAGTAATGAAATGGATCTGTCAGCATGCAACATGGTTAAAAAAAGAATCATGTTTTCTTCTTTACTGCCTTGGAAGCCTCTATTTCTGTGTTCATACTTAAAAAGTGTTTCTGTGTAGCTGTTTGCAATACCCATGTTTGACGAGCACAATGAGACTTAATTTACATGCTAATGCAACAACCAGATGCAGAATAGATCACCTCACCTACTTACATATATATTATTTGGGCCACATTAGTACTGATTCAATGAGAGATAGCTTTAACCCAAATATTGGTTTGCAGAGCTGCTCTAGATTTCATCTCCCTACAAGTATATCCCTCTCAGACAATATGTCGCTATTTCCTATAAATTACTGCCAAGTTTGTTTGTTTTTTTTTTTAAAATTTCATGACTCATCCTTTTGTATGTTAAAACCTGATTAATTTTTCAGCATAAAATGGTGCGTTTTTTTCATGGAACTAGCGCTAAGGATTAATTGATTAACCACTGGTATAATAGATGTATTATTTAACAAATACAAAACACTTATCTGTCTTCACAATTGAAGGAAGGTGGTATGAATTTTTTACAAATATTTTTGTTTCAGACATTTTGGGAGCACTCAAGATCATCTGCCTCAGTCAAACCTTTATAAAGCTATCACCCATCACACCACACTCATGGATCAGAACCAGAGAATTTAACAGCAAATAGGATTGAAAGTGTATAGTGATGTCAAATTTGCTAAAAGCTTACCTTAAGAACTCATAAGCAAGTCATCACTAGCATCACTTTTTTTATAAACACTTGGTTTCAGGGTACTGAAGTACGTGTTGCCTGAAAATACCATGAATTCATTTGTACACAGATGTCTTGTGTTGACAAGTCTGTCCTGCCCTCCGTCCTAAAACATCAGCAGCTCCAAGCCATAATGTAAGAATCAATGTAAAAGAAGCGTAAAGTTCTACTGCTTTCAGAAGGCAGAGATACTTTTTGTAAGCATGAGCGCACTATATTTTTGTTTAGCTTTACTCTCTGCTTTTAGGATTTGTTTGTATATAGGAACCAATTCAGTACCCTGTCATCCTATTTGTCCAGATCATTGCTTGATCAACATTTTCTTTCAGACAGATATTGGCAGTATGTTACATGATAGAGTGGAAATGTACCAAACATTCATAATGATCATTTCTGTCCCTAATCCCTCAAAGGAAAAAAAGTTCAGCTTGAAACTGCAGAGAACAGTGAGAATGTTCCTACTACCTTGACTTCTATAATTTTATTAGCTGTTAAATGTTTCCACTTTTTGAGAGCATCCTGTGTTCCATTGTATTGGGTCTGACTGAGATGGAGCTCATTTTCAAAGAAATCTCTTTCATTAAAACTCAGTCATGCTGTGCTTGGTTCTCAAGGGTAAGTGTCACAGATTTGTGGATGCATCTGTTCTAGAGCACTGCTGAAAACCTGAAGCACGTTCTGAAATCAAAATATCACCTAAAGTTGAATAATTTGTCTGTTTTTTAGCTATTACCAAGACATCCTGACTGTTGTTCATCCTATGATGGAGGAAGCTATTTTCTGCATTGAGGCCCACCACCTTACTATTAAGAAAATATATTCTCCTTATATTGATCGCCTATCTTCTTGTATTCAGACTTCCTTCCTGGCTTTATTGCTTCTCTCATGATAAGAATTTTGAAACAAATCCCTCTTTGTTCATTGGTCAGAAAGGTTAAGCGAAACAACCTTTGCACTACAAGACTTTAGTCACTCAAATATGCAGAAATACAACACTCCATATCCATACTTCTAGGGTATTGTCTTACATGAGGAAAGCATAAGACAGAAAATAAACAAGTCAGAACGAGAGGCAGAGTGAAACAAATAAACAAAGCAGGACAAAAATACAGCAGTTCAACATAGGAATACTGCTGAGGTCAGGCAAACTTTGTCAAACTTTGAGGTTATTATACTGTGGTCAGTCTCAACAGCAGATCTCAGTCTTTCCTTTGCACAAAATTCACTGATGTTTCTGAAACATAAAACACAAACATTAAACACAATTGAAATTCTTCAGTTTAGCTGAGAAAAGTATTCATACTGTAGAAATTTCAGCTTAACCTCTTTGGTAGTTGTTCTTTCTGGGCACCATATAATTTTCTATTTGCACTCATACCAGAATACACTTTTTCCCACTTCAAAATTGTGGGAGAAAACCAAAATCAAAAAACCAAAACACAGCAAGGGAAATTACACAGCCAAGTAGCAAATATACTGACTTTTCTTCATATTTATTTAATAATTTTTGTGTGGAAGGTCATGGTGAACTTTTGGCTTCAAATGATAACTGTGTGTGTGTGCTTGCTGCTGTCTTTTAACATGTGCTTCTTGAAGCACATAGCCAACATTAATGGAAATAAGCAGAAGAAAGAAATGCCAATATTTCTGTCCAATTCTAGTTCTAAAACCCAAGTGTTTCAAGTGGACAGGGAACCTAAACCCTTCAAGTGGAATGCTTGCGTACATAGTCATAAACTTTATTATGGAAAAAAGAACATAAGAGACTTTTTAGGTCCTGCAGGGTGAAGGATGCACTGAAAACACCAATCTAAAGAGACAGTGTAACAAAAAACCCAAAAAAACCCCAGCCCATCACCATCCCACTGAAGTAACGTTTAAGGAGTATTGTATTATGTTGATATTCCAGACCTAACATTGAGTTTATATAGACTTTTGGGAAGATCTTTCTAGGATAATCATGTATTAAAAAAACCCCATTTAAATATTTACCTGTCATGAAGACAATCAAATATAAAGAAGACACTGGAACAGAAGCCAGACTGTCAGACTTATTGAAAAAGATAACTAGCAAAAGGAAAAATAACACAATCAAAGTTTGGTTCTGCCATCTTTGTCCCGGTTATATGATTTGCAGAAGTATGATTTACAGTTATATGATTTACACAGAAGTAGAGGTGTGAGTATACTTCAACCAACTCTTTTGTAATTGCTCTGGTAATAATAATACTCAAGATACAGTGCTGTGACTTGGCACAGACTAACCACATGTTTACATTAAGTGAGGCCTGCTTATAGATGCTACAGAAATACACCAAATTAAGAGAGCAAGCAGAGTTCAAGTGATAGAGGAAGCATTGATACACTTTTTGGGGAAGAGGAATATAAACAGGACTTACTCTACTAAAATTATCAGCATTACATTCAATCACAATGAAATATGTTTCAAAAACCAGCAAAGGCCTCAATAATTTCTTCAAAAACAATAGAAAATAAGAGGAAAAATAGAAGAAACAGGTACAAAATAGAGAGGAAAGGCTGAAGTTAATTTTATTTAACAACACAAAAGAATTGAGAAGGAAGGAAAGTGTACTGAAATAAAGAAAAGCACTGAAGGAAAATAAGAAAAACCATCACTTTAATGTACTGTAAATACTTATTTCACTAGTGCCTCTTTCCGCAACATTTTTTTGATGATGCTTCATAGATCGTCAATAAAGTAACACTATAAAAAAACTCTGGAATCTTATTTCCTTCTAGAGTTTGTGCTAGATTGACAGTAAGTAGTCCATGACAAAGGGGCAACCAGTTCAGCCTGAAGACTTGATGCAAGAGCAAAAGGGAGAGAATTAAAAAAAAAAATCAACAATAATGTGTCAAGTTTGAAAGGAACACCACGTGAAACCAATGAATAAATAATTAGTTAAAGGGTAACAGTATTTTCAAAGCAAATGGACTACTTCTGTTACAAAAAAAGATAGGGCATTTGACAGCTAATAAGACAGCAAGGCATTCAGCTTCCAAACACTAAAAGGTGAGAGTTAATATTACACTGAGCCACAAGCATACTGCTGGCTTGTTTTTTATTAACATTAATAAATGATCTCATAATACTGATCAGAAGTGGGGTTTTTTTCTCCACATATCTCACAAAAGATTTTCATGTGACAAGTACTATGATACATATGGTAGAAACAAACAGCTGTGGCCACAAGAATGTTTTGTTAACTGATGATTAATATATTCAGGAAGCAATCACACTATTCATTAGTAAAAGTTTACAAACATTAAAAAGTGCATAACATTTGAAACCAACAACACAAAAATATATATAATATATATACTATATATAAAGAAAGTGACATCACCTCCTGTTAATAAAAGAAAACAAATCTTCTGACCTTGTGATTGGTGCTTGTGTGATTGCCATGGTTTACTATCAGTCACTCTCTTCACTCACCATAGTCACACAGAGGTGTGGCTGCCCCATTTTGCAGCATTCAGCCTCATGTATGGCCTTGTCTATCAGGGCAGGATGTGGGGAAGAAAAGCAAGAAGCAATAGCTACTGCAGAACAGGTTATTAATTTGCAGATATTTTAAGTTATGTCCTGGATGGACAAACTATCCTGGTATTTTGATGAAGGTCCAGTTTGGACTTTCATTTTGGAATAGCTGAAATGGGAAAAAATCTAGTCTTTTGGGTGCTAGATGTCAAGTCTCCCGGTTCCCTTCCCAACTCCAAGACAAAAGGCTGCTGTAGTGGATTCTAGCACTTGGCTGTGCTGGTGCATCAGTTACAGGCTACTGGTGGGGTAAACTCAACAGCCTGATCAACTGAGGCAAAGGCAAGGAATAGTAAAAACTAGTCCCCCTGTCTGGATCCAGCCCATGATCCACCAGCTAGACTACCCTGCATTCTAAAACTCATTTCAGAATACATAATTGGCAATAACCTATGCCAGCTATTTTCCTATGTGTAAACAAGGCCCATCTTAGACAATGTGAACCAGAAAAACCTCTAGCACCATGGAATTTGTTTGAATTTTAACCCATATAAGGTTATAAACGTATTCTTAAAACTACCATAACAATAAAATACTTGGACTAACATTTTAAAAAAATATCTCAGAGAAAGATTAAGAAATTGGGAGTAAAATTAGAAAAATGGGGAAGAATAACATAAAAGATTCCATTTGAGTCTCTGATATGCAACTAACTACAGGTGAGTGGCAAAACTGTACCAAGGACACAACACACGCTCAAGTATTCACATTAACAAATCGTTTTGAAGGCTCATTTAGTAACAAATCAGAGTGTTGCTGAGTCATTTACGTTTAGGCATGATCAATTTAGCAGTTGATGTTTAGATCTCTCATGTGCACATCACCACTATATGCAAAAAACCAGCCCTTTCAAAACGCGTGGTAGAAAAATTCACAGTAACAGAAATATTCTTCATAAGCAGTTGAGAAGGGGCAGTGTGGAGCATCTAAGTTGTACAATACAAAAACCATTGTAAATAACAGAGCTGTAAAACAGATGCAAAGTTCTAAAAACAGTGCTTTCTTTACAGTTCTTATAATGGGCAAACACTTTGGCCAGAGAATTTTAAACAATGAGGATCACACAAGCCTTTGCTTATGATACACAATTAGATCCTCTGACATTTCAAAGGCCATTTGCTACAAGATTTACCTTTTCTACTTTCTAAAAGTGCTCCCATCGAGTAGTCATTATGAAGGGATCCATCTGATAACACTATCCCAAAAAAATCGATACATGTTCAACCATTGCTAATGACAGAGGTAGAGAGTCTGTCTTCTGTCACAGCTTGTACCCCCATTTTTAGCATTGTGTTGAGTGGGTTCCAGCAGCGAAGACACATGCACTTTCTTTTCTAACTGCTTGCTCATGGAAACAAATTTGTTCCAGCACACTCTTGTAGTCTGAAAACATCCAGCACCTGCTCCACTTGGTCAAAGTCAGATGTCAGCTTTCTTGTTTTGCTGCCTCCCCTTGAGCCTCGCCGGTTTGCTCACTTGGATTTCGTTGTGCATCTCCTTCTCCTTCTATAACACAGAAGAAAAGGATGAGTAATCCACTCTAAAATAAACAGGTCTTGCTTCCAGAACCCTTGTTCATTTTCAGTTTCAAAAACAAAATAAAAAGAAAGTAAAACATGAAACCCTTTACTACTAAGATAGTTATACTTTGTTTTTAAAGGTGTCTCTTGAGATGCAAATTCCTAGTTACAATCGCCACTATTATTTTCAGTAAAGATGTAGTTAGAAATTAAAGAATGGAACAAAAGCAGTAGTATTTTTGAAAATTTATTCATTGTGATACTACAACAGTATAAGATAAAAACCCTCATTGCACCAAGTCTGAATGGAGTTTGCTACAAAGAGCTGTAACTTCAATAAATGCTTTTGTTTAAGCTGTATTTGTTCTGTGTGTCTGTTTTCAGCACCATGTCCCACAGCGTTCAGTCCAGCTGTCTCACTGCAAACTGAGGAACAGAACACATCCTGTGTACAGGAATAATGTTAAGACATATGCCACCTCTTGTACCTTGCAAGGATTCTAATTCATACTGAACTGGATCGAGAAAGTAATTAAGAGAAGAAAATTCCATGGCTATGTTGTAAAGTTGTCTAAATAGAGATAATAGGGTCTCTTAATAGGCACTATTAATAGATCTTAGAAGAAAGGTAGGATTATCAATGTAGATATTTATTTCTTCATTTCATATCACTTTAGACCTGCACTTTTATTTCTGTTTCTAGAAATAAGCACCATAAAAACATTCTT
Organism: Campylorhamphus procurvoides; assembly: GCA_013396655.1. Taxonomy (NCBI): domain Eukaryota; kingdom Metazoa; phylum Chordata; class Aves; order Passeriformes; family Dendrocolaptidae; genus Campylorhamphus; species Campylorhamphus procurvoides. Next base: position 25,495 of record WBMV01008073.1, read on the forward strand.
TTTTCTGTGTAGAAGAAAGGGCATATTGCTAATGGAAAAAAGTTCTTTATGTTGCAAAGAACATTGCAAACAGCTTAGACATGAGAGCTGTGTTTTGTGCATGCACTGAGTATTTAGGCAGGAAAATGCTTCAGACAGTATTGTGAATTATCAAATTCACCCTGATGAAAAGTTTAATAGAAAACTGAATAACCTACAAAACAGTGAGTTTTCTTCTGTTCGTTTTGGGTTGAGTAATAAAGTAAACCTCTGTTTTCCAAGGCAACTTGTCAGAAAATGCCTTAGTTTCATCTCTCAAATTAGGAAGGATTCCATGAGGATGGATCTATGTGCAATTTTTACTATTGAACAGTCTTGCCCAAATTGTCCAAACAATTTCTACAAAGCCTCTTACATTTAATTCTGATACTGCAAAATTCCAGATGAGTGGAATCTTGAGGTTTTGGTCCTTTTTTGCCTCCTCTGTCCTCCACTTATGCTGACTACTAGGAAGTCTTTAATATTCCTTACACTACCTGGATAAGCCAAATTTTCCTGGAAGAATTCTAATTAACAAACAAACAAAAAACTTTGTGTTTAAAAGAAATTTATCCTGGACACAGTGCCTAAAAGTTTTACTGCCTAAATGTTAAACATAAAGCACAAAGCTCCAGAGAAGGAGCACTACGGTCCTAATGTACTTTTAAGACTTCTTAAAAGAGTCTTCTAGACTCACTGAAAAAACTCATCAGTCTAAATCCATTTAATCTATAATACACTGTCTTGATACTACATGTTTCTTTCTGCTGGTAGAGCTCTTCTGCTAAAGGCTACAAAATATGTTTACAAAAATAAATTTGGTTCTAAGTTTGGAGAATCCCAAAACTACCTAAGCACACTCTTGAACTCTTCTTTTAAAACATGATGGCTATAAACTCTTAAGAGTAAGATTGCAATTCTTACACAGCATTTTGAAACCAGTAGGCAGTATTAAAACAGGAAACAAAACAATACTCCACGTCCCCATACAGTTGTGCAAGGTGGTAACCTGGCAACAGTTACTAGTCCTGCTAATGTGCAGCTTTTAACTCATTTTATTTCCTGTAACGGTACTGTTTCTACAGTCTTTAATCAATATTCCCCATGCTTATGCCTCAAATATTTCTACCATGACCTAAAATCACTTTTAATTACAAATTTCTACAATCAGTCCTTCATTGCATTTCTGTATGTCTTTAACACACTATTATCCCCATTTTTTTGTAGACGGTTGGACCACCACAACTTTTACAAGAAGGTGTCCTTTCCACTTATGTTCTGTAGCACCTAAAAAACAGTAGTTTGTTTTAGAGATTAGGTCTGCAGAGACTGGTGCTCGTTCTTCATTGTACTTTTTCCTTACTACTTCATTTAGCTATGATTGCCTGTAAGATGATCTCCATACCAGGTTTCTTGGACTGCCTTGGTTACCTTGAGAGTGTTGAGCAGGTTGCTGATTTTCCTACTAAAATATTTCCTTTGCCTTCTTTCTTATGATTTCTGTTGCAGTTTTCTACCTATGAGATGTACCTAGTGTTGCTTTTACTAAATTTAGATAAAACGTATTGACACAGAGTACTTGGAACCTGTATTTTGAGGTTTGGTAAATACGTCCATTCCATAGATAATTGCAGGTTGTTAGCTTGTTATGGACAAAGAAAACTAGGACAGCTGTTTTGAAGAGAGAATATTACACAGTAATTATATGTGCCATACATAATTATAAGTATTACAAGTAAACTCTTCATGATCTGTTGTTGGTTCATTGATGAGGGGATTAACCCACACTCACTTCAGGTAACAACGAGTGCATGACAGAAATACAGGGTTTTTGAATGAGGCCTCACTGCCTGTCAAAAAAGTCCTCTTCAAAACCTTTCTGGTATTTTACAGGAAATCTGTCTGCAGGATTTTCCAAGTGAATGTACTAAACATGCTTGGGTAGTTTAATTTATGTCTGTTTTACAACCATCTTTTTTTCTTTAATATCTGTCTTATCCTGCTCTGCCATTACTCCACACAGTTGAAAGGAAATGTACTTGCAGTTTTGCAAGAAAAAGCGTGTAGCTGTAATAAGTATAAAAGAGAAAGAAAAGAATCAAAATTGGATGTCTATATTTATATAATTAGGTAGTACTTAGCATAAATTGTTTGACATGCACCTTGAAAGAAATAAGATATAACCCTCAAACACGTGTTTTCCTCTTAATCCTGTCAGGTGTGATGCATATATGCATCCCACAAGCACTAATATATTCTGAACTGGGATTTGGAATGCAAAACATTTTTTAGCCTCCCTTAGTTTGGAAATACATAATGGGATAATACACTAATGCTCACATGAATGCTAGCTAAGACAATGCCTTTGCCAATATTTTTGGTTTGAAGGCTTTTACTCAGCACCTAGATGTACTAATAATACAAAATTTAAATATATTTTTTGTATCTAATAGAAACTGCATAACCTTCTGAAGAAGTATGCAGACATTTTTGTTTCTACTATCAAAGGTAATTTTATGAGCAGCTTTGTACACTTTTCAGCAATGACTAGGTTACCCAGGCTGCAAAAGGGATCTCCAAGAATTAGACTCCTGATTTATGTATTAAAAATTAGGCTAACAGTTGTTTAAACCATTCTCATCACTACAGAGTGAACTGCAGGTACAAAATGCGTATCAACATATATTACAGGCACAGTGTCACATTCTTTTTATAACTCACAAAAGAACACAGTTCTGACTTATAACCACTCCACAGCTTAACTTAAAAATAGGGATTGTTGATATCATCTAAATAGACAAGATCAAAGACAATTTTGCTAAGTGTAGATTTGAGACTGAAGAAAATTAAAACAAGATGGAAGGTTGGCATTATGCATTTCGAATGGCACCTACTTTCTATTTTTCCAATATTTTACACCTATCCACACATTTAAATAAATAGACACACCTACACACATACTAATAAAGCTATTCTTTAAAAACAAAAAATAACAGCAAAGTAAAGGCCGTGCCCAGCTAGAATTGCATGCATCTAGAATCTATAGGTCCCAAACTGGCAACTGCAGAAGGAATGAGTTAGGATATACCTCAATCCAAAAGCCAAAAAAAGAAGCCTCCACTCAAAACAGCATTGCAACCACCTGAACATCATGCTGCCCATATCTCACTGTCCTGTGAAGAGTCTGCCTCTCAGAACTCTTGTCACTGTCTCTGAAAAATGGATGTGCACAAACAGGGTAGCTGCCCATCAACAGCTTCTTCTTTGTTGCATTTGTTTTCTTCTGCTATTACTAAAATAAGCAAAACACCTCTGAAGAGGTCTAAAAAGGGCTTTCTAATATCCCTAGGATCTACTCATTAACCCCCTCCCACATAACATGAAAATAATTATACAGGCATATTACTATTTTTATTTAATGTAAGGTCTACTGTCCCTCTTTCCTCTCCACTGAAGGTGCACAACCATTTAAAAATATTGATAATATTAAAGGTAAAATAAGATTTATGATTGCATTACTATTTATCACCTTAAAAGAAGGACAAACTATTAAGAAAGGAGAGAGAATTTGCTCAGAAAAGATCCAGGTAAAACAAACAAAGTGCATCGCTATTGCTCTATCCTTTGACAGCAGAAAAAAAAATAATTGCACAACAACGTTTCAAGCAGCCACATGGCTTCTCCTCCAGGCTTCAAATCAGAAAGCTTCCATTAAAGGATATTATGAAGACTTGGGTTTTAATAAAGGCTTCCTTATTTTCTTCCTTATACTCTATTTTCCATAAAATTTATCGTGATATGGCCCTGCCACTAGGCACTCACTGCAGAATGACTTTCTTTTTTCAGTTACATGGACTTGCAAGTGACCACTCTTTCCATTTATGAGACCTGGGATTCCTATTGCAGGCAACCCCTGCTGATTAGAATATATTTTTGCTGCTGAGGGTCAAGAGAATAATGTGTGCACATAAACTGTGCTTTGTGTAATAGTCTTCTCACTTTAGGTTAAAATAAATGTAACAGAAGTCCAAAATGTACTCACCCGCTTTGTTTATATCAAGCTCTGATAACTTTAAGGCTAGTTCACTAGAGTTCCCACCCGAAGAGGACACAAGTATGTCATGTAATGCATTTCTTCTACCTGTTCTTCCTGAAGCGATAAAGTCTGCATATGTAGATTCCACATCAGTCATTGCTAACAAATATCCACATAGCAGTACCTGGATGGAAGGAAAAAAAGAAAAACACCACCACTTAGACCACCAGAAAAACCAGACAACAGGAACAGAATTAGAAGGTTCTTATATTGGAGTAGATTGGCTAAGCAGTAAAAGAAGATGCCTCAGTCTTGAAATTTGGAGAAATTAGAGGAGAAAGAGAATTGAAAGCAAAAAAGCTGTGTGTATTTTATGCAATCCATATTCAACAGTATTTTAAACAACTTCATTTTCAATGCTTCATAAAGTGATAGTGAGTACTTTATAAAAGCAATGACCTCAGCAACATAATTTCTTTATAGAGTTGTCTCTGCTTTTAATATTAGCTGGAATGTAGGAGGTAGGTAGGGGGCGGAACAAAGTTCTTTTCTGCACAAAAAGCAGAGTGTAACAAGTAAGAAAGTACAAATCGATTACACTGTTGCATGCAGAACCCTGTGCTCATACACAGGCACAGTTATGTTTTGTATATTTTCTGTTAGTATTTGGTTTAGCATTTCATACAGACCTCTTCAGGCTCAGCTACTTTATTTTGGTGGAGTAGTTGCCCCAAAGCAAATGCATTACCATAACATTACTAAGTGGAGACATGCTAACACAGAAGGCAGAATAGATAAACTGTAAGGTAGAGGTTAGAAGGCAGTGATCTCTAAGCTAGATATAAACTCAGAGCTCCTTTTCATTAGAAAATAATTATTTCTTGTGTCATGGAATAATGTGATGATGTGCAGTAACGTAAGATCTGCCAAAGCTACAAGAAAACTCCTATTTCAATCTCAGGAAGAGAAAGATTCCCACTGGAATATTTGCTATTGTTCTACGCTGTTAGAATTTTTTTTGTCTTAATTTATAAAATGTTAAATTCCGATTGCATTGCTTTTACTGTAGTTCCACTAGTACTCATCTAAGGTTTCCTGCAAAATGCTAGGCTACAATGCTTCAATATAGCTTCCCTCAGGTTTTATGTTTTGATGCCATAGGGGAATCAGGGAAACATTCTGCTAGAGCAGTACTCTGAAGAGGAGAAACACTATGGAAGTACGGAACAAAACCAGCACCTCCACAGTTGTACACTTCCTTCATTGCTGTGCAGTATCTCTCTGTTTTTGCAAATTGCAGAGAGGACCTGGCCATCAAAGCAACAGAGCTGCATACAATGAGAAGCTTTACCTACTAAAGTAGCCAAAACTTCATATTTGCATATAGCACATTAATATTTTCAATTAGTTCCTACTGCAGGTGCTGGACACTGAAGCAACCCTTGAAATCATCACAGAACTTAACAGGAGCAAAAGGCTCAGCTTTCTCTCTTTAAATAAGAGAAAAAAAGGCCTCATTTTTTATCAACACTTTTTATTCTAAAAATAGATACAAAAAAGACAACGGCCAATCCTTCTCCGCTCTCAACTCTAAATAACTTCACAAACCCTGTTCATTCCTCCACTGCATTCCGATCCTCACCTCCCCAACTTCAGTCAGCTGTATGAGGGTGTACATATGATGTGTCTGAGAAGCCAAGAAAAGGGTTCTACACCATATTTTGTTTAGCCTAAATATAACCATATCAATTGCAAGACTGGCTGACTTGAAAAGAAGTTCACTGCCAGTAAGCTTTGGTGTCCCATGCCAAATGCTGAACAAGGCTAATTTTGCCCCTGTGAACAACCCCTATGAAACAGGAAACTGCTTAAAAAAAACCAACCAACCAACCAACAAAAAAACAAAAGCCTCAATCAAAAAAAAAAATCAACCCACAAAACCTAACAACAAACACCTAGGGAAGGAAAAGAGGCCAGCATTGACTGAAAGCCTGCTGGATCCACATAAAATAGTGCAGTGCCTCTGCTTAATATCAAAAGCTTTCAGAGGCATGAGAGAATGTGCATTTCTTCCCATGAACTGTCCTCTGATTGAAACACTGCAAGAATATTGAGGCACATAAGAAGTTCTTTGCCCAAGGTGCAGACACTGCAGTGCCAAATGTATCAGACATGCAGTAATACAGCATATAACTTGCAAAGGTGAAGTGAGGACAGCTGTGATAAGGTTAGAAAAAAGTTTCCACACTTATCTGACCCATTCAATGAATAGAATCCACCAAAATCAGAAGATTTAAAGATTTTAAGGAAAAGTTAAATTTGTTCATGTCTGTTATTGTAACTGACCTGTAGAAAAGAAAGGGCAAAACATGAAAGCAATCAATATAGAGGTTTGGATTTTGTCATTAATGTAGGACCAGTCCAAACTCACTATAGCTATCACCCCTGTGAAGACATTCACTTCATTTTAGCATGGAAAAAAAAACCCTCCACAGGGTTGTTTTGAGGGGCTGTTTTGTTGGGTTTTCTTTGTTTGTTTCTTTGAAAGCTGCATATGAGTTATCAGGCATATGAATAATCAGAGAAGACTATGAGTGAGGTAGAACAAGGTGCAGGACTGTAAAGTGTGCAAAATGAGCCAGGTTGTACTCTGTGAGCAATTCCCTGGACGTATAAACTGCACTCCACAGACTATGTTTCTGGACGATTATATTCTTGAACCATTCCATAAAATACAGACAACACCAGGGAAAACCTCAAGCTTATTTAATTTTATATATGAAACAAGCAATAAAGCCATAGGAAAATGTGCTTTTAGAGAATTTTATTGTAAATATTCATTTTCTATAGGCTCAATATGGCATTACTAACAACATTCTGATCAAAAAGAATGTTATCAAACATACGTTTATTACACTTCCAAGCTTTCTTGTCTGTGTCTTCTCCTAAATATCGAATACCATTCTGTTTTGTATTGGCATTATCTTGAGACATTACTGCATAAATATGGCATTCTACTAACATCATTCAAGAGCTCCCCTTCCAACGAGTGGCTCAGTGCCCAGCCGTCTGTACTTGTTCACTGAACCAGTTATTAAGGAATTACCATTCACTCTAAAAAGATTTTTTTCCCTTCAATCTCTGTGAAAGGAATGGAATTTGCTAATAATTCTGTGAAATATAATTTGCATTTCCTAAATAATTGAATTAACAGGTATTCCTGCAATAAAGATTGTAGTCACAATTCCTCTAGTTCTACTATTTTATTTTTTTTAAAAAGTTGCAAAAGCAGTACTCTGCTACATGGTATTAAACTGAAACAAGAGAGCTGCAAACCTCAGTGCTTCTGCTGACTGAACCAGCATGTAAAGAAAACAGGTTTGTGAGTGTAAGAACTAAGGACACCTGCTGCTGCAAGATTGGATTCCTTGGTAACTGATAAGATACTACCCCCTTTACAGTCTCCCCCAGCTGTGCTTTGTCTTTCCCCCCATGTAGAGTCACTATGCCTGATAATGGGTTAGAGTTTGCAACACAACCCTCGGGATTTTCATACAGCATCTTGTATTTCCTCAGATTCTTAGTTTTATAAACTTCTAGAAATGTGGGTATCTTACACTTCTGTCCCTTTTCCCTCCCAATTCTTTCCTCCCAAAGAGAGTTGTGCTGAAAATTATTCGGAAAAACTTAAGGAATTATGGAGGATAAGAATGGTAGGCACAGTTACTATCTTAGATTTTAGCCACCGTATCAAGACATGTCTGTATTATTAATGAATATTCTGTATAACATATACTGCTGCACCTCTAAAAGGCCTATGCAAACAAAGAATTTCTACAGGTAAGCATCATAAGGGGTAGAATTAGTATCCAAAGAATGCAGAAGGAGAAAAGAAGGATGCCAAAGATAGGTTAAACAAGGCCAAGTGCTGAGTCCTGGCCTTGGATCACAAGAACCCCAGGCAGTGCTACTAGCTGGGGGCAGGGTGGCTGGGAAGCTGCCCTGTGGAAAAGGACCTGGGGGTGCTGGTTGACAGCAGCTGAACGTGAGCCAGCAGCGAGCTCAGGTGGCCAACAAGACCTGTGGCATTCTGGCCTGTATCAGAAACAGTGTGGCCAGCAGGACCAGGGCAGTGATTGTCCCTCGGTACTCAGCATTGGGGAGGCCACACCTCAAGTGCTATGTCCAGTTCTGGACCCCTCATTTCAAGAAAGGCATTGAGGTGCTGGAGCAAGTCCAGAGAAGGGCAACGAACCTAGTGAAGGGTCTGAATTACAAATCTGATGAGGAACAGCTGAGGGAGCTTGGGTTGTTCAGCCTGGAGAAAAGGAGGCTCATGGGAGACCCTATCACCTTCTACAACTACCTGAAAGGAGGTTGTGGTGAGCTGGGGGTCAGTCTCTTCTCAGGAGAAACAAGTGACAAAATGAAAGGAAACAGCCTCACCTTGTGCCAGGGGAAGTTTAGATGGGATATTAGGAATATCTTCACTGAAAGGGTGGTCAGGCTGCCCGGGGAAGTGGTCAATCACCATCCCTGGAAGTGTTCAAAAGGGATATAGATATGACACTTAGGGACTTGGTTTAGTAGTGAACACAGTGATGTTGGGTTAACAGCTGGACTTGATCTTAAAAGTCCTTTCCAACCTTAATCATTCTATGACAAGAGCAGTATAATTTAACAGGTACAGAAAGAATCAGCATTTTCAGAAATTTACCAGAATACTCCTTTAACTCCACAATCCAGTTTGTGTTACATTTTCCATTTCCACATTATATATAAAAAAAATATCATCCCACAAGTTTCTGAAGGTAACTCAAAATTCTATAATTTAAAAAAAAAATTCCTAAAAAGTTACTGATGAGTTCACAAATGTGATCCTGACTGCATTCCATAATCAGTGAAACCAAGTATTACACAGTGCCACTGTTCTCAAGTTTGGGAGGGAAAGTACCGAAACTATGTAGCATACTAGCATGAATTAAAAATCAGTGTCTATACAGTTTATGGGCTAGAGGCATCTAAAGTTGTTGAAATTAGTCTGTTTAAGGAATTAGATACCTAAAAGAAGCCCAAATGAATTTTAAAGTACCTTCACTAATTGATATTCATTATGATTTTAAGACGAAGGCAGAACAAGAGCGGGCACTTGACAAATGGCTTGTCTACGGAACTTGGCATATGCTGTTGGCTAGGACAGGAGAGCTGCCATTTTCTTGGCAAACCTGCAGTGTGAGGCTGAGAGGTATGATCCTTCAATGTCTACTGCCCCTCTTTCTCCATGTGTCCTTAGTGGAAGCATAGAAAAAGGGATTTTCAAATAAAACTCTCCCAGGCTTTGGCTGCTAAATGTTGTATCACGATCAGCACATTATTTAAATGTAATTATCTATATTCAGCTTTCATAAAGGAACAAAAAAAAAGAGAGAATTTGTCATTTAATAGCATGTCTGATTTAGAGAAGGTGTATAATTATGCTTTTAAAATAAATTTTGGTTCCAATTCTAGCCTTAGCTTAGAGACAAGGCTACAGGGCTCTTTCCAGTGAGGGTATAGATCTGTTCCACAGCAACCTGTACCTAGATTTCTATCTCATGCATGTTCTTTTGTGTTGAAAGCAGAAACAATTTAACAAAAGTATCTTTCTTCCACAGAAATGATATCTATTGTACTATAAAATAGTTTGCTTCTGCAAAGGCACTGATGAGCAGGAAAATAGCATTAACACTTGAAAGCCAGTTAAAGGAAATATAAATATCCATGCCAGCTATCAAACTGGCCATATTTTAATCTGCACGTAGAAAATCCCTCATGTAGTTTTTCCTGTCTAATGTTTCTGAAGTGATCAGCTCCGTAAAATAGTAACGCAGAACAGGTCACTTACTTCTGACAATTAGCATATTTTTACAGCAAACATACTATATGTAGCGATTCTAGTACTATTAAGATCTTAGTAGACATTAGTGGGCAACTCAACTGGTTAAACAATGAAACAGAACAAAGAAAATTACCATCTGATATTTTTTTACCAGAAAAAAAAATAAGCTCATTAAATCTGCTTAAGAAAAGCACTAGGAAGTTAGATATCCTTCAGCTCATAATCTACACAAAGAGATCATTCACAAAGACAGTTGTGTTATCTAAATTGCAGTTTACCTAAAGAGATCTACAGAACTAAAAGCCAAGTAGTTAAATTCTTACTACATCCTTGCTCAGGCAAATTTCCTAGTGCCTTTAAGAATTTGGTGTCTCATCTACCACTTAATTTGAGTTCAGAAATTCAGTTCTATCTTCCACTGTTCCCTAAAACTAGGCAGTGAAAGAACAGTAGCAAATTAAAAAAAAAAAAGGCAAACAATTAATGAAGCAATACTGAAGAGAACTTGATTTTGTAATTATAAATAGCCATAAATGTTTTGATATTTTGAAATTAACACCCTATGGAGAAAACTAGTCACAGCATTTAAATATCCACAAAGGGACACTAAGTTAGAGAACAGAAAAAGGTTACTTAGAATAGTGATTTACCATCACTATTCACTGCCTAACCTAAAGAGAACACCGAGTGGCAAGCAACATGTGTTTGAGAAAAGAGATATCTATTGCTGTGTGACTTTTTTACTTGCAGTTTTTGAACTAACCTCTTGGCTTGTGAAGGAAAGGAGGGAGTTTAAGCACTACTTTTCAGGATGCTCTGATATTCTCTATGAACAACTAAATCCATTGCCATAGCACCTCATAGTCATAGAAATGGATAAGGGCCTCAAGCCAGATGGGAACCTTGATGCTCCTCAGGTGACACATCTGGCAGCCCTGCTGAGCATTCTCACATCCATCTGAGCTTCAGGAAGGCTGATATTTTAAGGTTCTGGGAGAATGAGGCCAGGTATGCAGCACTGCAATTCATTTGTTTAGAATGGTATAGTGCTCTGAATCAAGGAGCACAGTTAACACAATATTGAACAAATACAGGACATTGTTCAAAAGGATTGGTTCAGCCTTCAATTTTCAGCCTGTCCATTGTGGTCTTCCAAGCAATCCAGCAGCACTTCTTACAGAACAGAGAAATGGAATAAGCCCATGAAGAGTAGGATGACACAAAAGACACACTCGACAGGAAAAACAGGCTCTTCCTCAACGGCTGGATTACTGGAAAAGACCAATATATTGAGGATTTATAAATGACTGGCAGCTTGGAAATTCTTTGTGAAGAAACGACAAGACTTGCTGCAGAAACGTGAAGTCTGCATCAGGATGTTTAGTAGAGGGGATGGGGGCTGGGAGGAATTTGTGTGGGCTTTGCTCATGAAGCATCTTCATATCTTCCTAATCCTGCTTTTAATTCAGGATTCATGCTATAAGCTAGTTTGTTATCTCAGACACTTCTATCAATAGTAGCAACATTCACAGCCAGTGCTTTAAAGGTATTGATCAACACAGGTCCCATTAGCTGAGTCTTTGATGTGTGTTCTTTAGAATTTCATATAAGCACTGTAGTGACTATTTTTGTAACAGCCACGTCTCCTTTAGTCGCTGCTAAATACGATGGACTTCATATTTATGCAGCTTCATGGGGCAAAAAAGAACAGTCACAATCAGTAGCCTGCAAACATTTTAGGCCAAACTGCTGTGAGCCACTGTTATCTGTACAGACAACGTTCCACTGAAAAAAATATACAGGTTTAGCAAATTTTGAACTGAAGTTCTGATAGCAAAATAGTTCCGTGAATTACCTGCAGACCATTATGAGCCTTCCATAAAATCAATGCTACATAGGCAATAAGGTGGAAGCCACTCAGGTAAAGGTTTTTCTATCAAAGAGAATTCCAATTTTTGTCAGAAACTTAATGCTATGGAAGGAGCTAAGAATCAGATCCATTGGATCCAGAGAACGCGGTTTGTTCAGCCTTGAGAAAAGAAGGTTTAGGGGAGATTTTATCACTATTGTCCAGTGTTTAAAGAGTTGTTACAAAATAAATGGAGACTTTCTTTTTACACTGAGTCACATGGAAAATATGCAGCGTGATGGGTACAAGTTACTACTGGAGCAATTCTGACTGGACATGCGAGGAAAATTTTTCACAAAGGAAACACTCAGCCATTGGATATTTCCAGGGAAGTAGTGGATTCCCCAATACTGGACACTTTTTAAGATTCAGCTGGACAGGGTGCTGGGCCATTTTGTCTGGACCGTGCTTTTGCCAAGAGAGGTTGGACTAGATGATCCTTGAGGTTCCCTTCTAAGCTGGTATGCTATGGTTCTATGAATCCCACTCTAGACGACCTAAAAGGATTCTGGTCCACTGAATTTTTAAATTCAGCATACATAAAATGCTTATCCATGTAAGACCTATTTTCCTCACTATTGTTCTTTATTTTTACTTGTAGTTATATATCTTGCCAGATATTGCTTTACTAATACTAATGCTTCCAAGGTCAAAGTGAAAAAAAAAAAAGAAAAAAGAAAAAGACTTCATTCTCATTAAAAACCCCAAAACTAAACAAGAAATGGCACACAGACAATATACAGTACATTGTGGTATACTTTTCCAGTTAAATGGGAACCAGCGGTGTTTTTCAACACATAGCTTCACGGTGCAAGGCAGTCTCCATTCATTCTTAAGGGCTGAAATACTCAGCTGAACCACAGATTTGATTGGCTAAACATCCCTAAGTAATTTATTATAGTTGTTGCAATTCCTAACAGCAAACCATGAAATTAATATGAATATTCATGCTCTTTATTACACACCAAGAAATATAAACCATCTCTTCTGTATTCATATATGACAAATCTGATAAAATACATAACTTTTTTTGCCTGCTTTTCATAGTTTTAAAATGTCAGTAAAGGTAAGCAAGAAGATATTTAGCTAGCACTGCCAAGACTTATCTATGCATGTGCTGGGTTGGGGGGATACGATGGAATTACAAACCCACCATATGGGTGTGAACAATCAGATTTCAGGTGGGGAGATAACCCCTTTTGGATGGTATCTGTCTGCAGGACAAGACCAGAAAGAAAAAAAACAAACATATGGAGATGAGAAGAAAGCAGCAATTGCCTCATATATTTCAAGAGTTCACTTAGAGAAACCAATTTACAATGAAAAAGGCAGACTGACATGGACTTTTCCAGCTGCTCTACCAAAAGGCTCCCAGTGGCCTAACTTCACACAGGACCACTGATCTGAACGCAGGGCTTGGCTCCCCCACTGCAATGGCTTGCTCCCATTTCCAAGTTAACTAAAGTTTGCATTGACAAAATATTCTGCATTCTGTCAATTTGACTGATATGTTTACAGCATCTACAACAGCAGTCTGCAGGTAACAAAAGCCTTTGAAAGGGAAAGTATGCAGTTAGAACAGCAAAAAGAAAATGTCTAGATAACAGTATCATGACAGCATTTCTAACAGCATTTATAACAGAATGATGCACCAGCATTTTCATAAGGTTTCTTCCAGACCTATTTGCTAGGATTCTTAAGTTTTTCAGTACAATGTGCAGTCTGGCTATCAATATTCAAGACATCTAAATGCTCCACAGTTTAGTTATCCTTAAAATCTTCCTAAGTATTTAAATACCCAACTGACCCCTTCCAAGGCACGTTCTTCAAATCTTTAAAATAATGTAAGCTACAAGACAGAAGCAATATTTTTTGTATTACATATCTTTTCAGCAATTTCTGGTGGAGTAGCTCAACTGTATGCATGTGACTACCTTTTAAAATCATGCAGTCATGACTCATCATGAAAGTGTGTGTTGGAGCATCCAGAACAGAAGGGCTTGAGCTTATTACTCTTTCTTCTCGGGCAGTGGCAAAAACTGTACTGGAAGGAAAGGATGTATTTTTTATTTTTGACAGCAAATTCAACCACAACCTTATATTTCCAAATATTAAATATTTGCTTCTACATTTGCTTTTAATAAAATAAATTATCTCTTACAAAAATAAAGCTGCTATAGTATAATATGCTTCTGTTAAATAGGTCTCAACATGCAAGCTTGGTTTTGCCAAAAACACCACCATTCTTTTCAGTGTTTGAAAAGATAAATACCACTGGGCTAGCCTGGAGACCTATGAACATGAGACAAGCAGCTTTTTAATAATGTAAGTTTTTGAATATCTTTGTGCCACAATACATTAATCAGTATTTTATTCCTGGTATATCTGGTCAGCTTTTTTGTTTGTCAGTAATGAATTGCCTTTTCTATCCAATTTTTTTTTCAGTGTCAGGCATTTAAAATCTATTTTACATTTGAATTAGTTTTCCCAGCCATCAGACAACCTCCCTTTCTTTTAATTACTATCTAGAAGCTACAAAAAAGGGCACAATTTGGCCAACAACATTTCAGATTTTTTTAAACTTAAAAGCAGTTCATTTTATTACACCTCACACAAGAGATTCATATTTTATACTGTATATCATTTCACTTTGGTTTACTCTTAGTCTCAGCATTACGTTTTTCAAGGTTTCCATCATTTTTGCATTCCGTTCCCATGTGTACACTGACTACTGTAGAGACTAAGGACTGCCTGGCTCTGTTGCTATGCAACAGCATAGCCTACTTAGGGCTTCCTGAAATAATTGTCTCAAATGTGCTTTTTTTAGACTTGTTTCCAGCAGGAATACTTTACAGACTCTTAATAATGGTCCACTGATATTATCACAATGTTAGAGACTGGTCACCTGAGAAATTTTGGTAGCTACACAAGATAAAAACAAACAAACAAACAAAACCAAAACCAAACCATCAATGTTATTGCTTGCAAAATTCAGGCACATACCTACTGCATTAACACAGGGAAGGTAAGTATCTCAAATATTTCTATATGTTTGGCAGATATTCACCAGGTATATGAGAGCCATATATTTATCAGAGGAAAAAAATGTTCATAATTGTTCTTTGTTTCACTCTATTTCATTCAAGGGGAAGGAAAAAAGTTCTCTATTAAATATGTCACCACGCAGGAAAAAATAATCTTCTTTATATTGCCTATTATAAATTTAATAATCTAATTTAATAAACAGAAGGAACATATATGCAAATATTCTGTATTACAATTCATTATCAAAAAGTTGATTTTAGAATTCTTTAGGACAAGGTTCAAAATTTTTAATATCACATTACAGATGACACAAACTGGGTCTGTATTTCCTTTTTGAAGTACCTTCAAGTAGCCCCTGAGAAATTGTCCTGTGAAACCTTCAATATTTCCAGCCTCAAATAGCAATTTTGTTACAACCTTCTAGTGCTACTGCTGCAAGGGTGGACCAATAAGTTTTGTTTTCTTGTAGTTGTCATAATTGGAAATCTTAATTAATCTCTGTAAAAATAAATAGAGCATTATAAACACAGGGCTCTTAATAAAGCATTGATCAATTCCAGAGGGCCGAATGCCTTACAATGCACCAGGCTGACAGATCAAAGGAAGGAAGTTTAACAGTACAAAATATTTTGATGAAAGGAAATATTTTACCTTATATTCTTTTCTCTTGTTCACCTTAGCATGTTCATCAGCAGTTGTGTCTATACAGAACAATGTGTCTATTCCTCCAAAGAAAACAAGAGCCAGGTTTAAATTAAGGCCCTTGCAGAGGTGAGTCCATCTGCAGTCTTTTAAAGGAAGGGGCCGGGGCGGGGGGGGCAAGAGAGCAGCAATTTCATATTGTTCGCAAGATTTGAAGTCTTAAAGATGACTTTTTCTTAAACAGGGTAGAGTGTGGTAGGCAGAGGTATGGGCTTCTCAAAACCAAATGCATGAGGTGATATAAAGGGGTAATTTTCCATATTCATATGCGTAACTGCATACACTCATAATAGCCAAGCTATCCAAGAATATGATTCAGCAAGGTTTAGTGAGTGTGACTCTCACAGAGTGATGCATTTCAAGTCTCTACCCTTAAAACCACATAAGCAGTACAGCTCAGACTCAGATTTGTAACAATATTGTTTTGAAAGCAAAGAGATCAAGACCTGAAGAGCAGCAACACTTGGAAGGATCTTCTTTATGGCAACCAACCCTTTTGAAACTTGAAAAATTACACAGGATCAGGTGGAGGAGAGGAAAGCATTAATAAAGAAATCTTTATAATGGTGAAACCATTTATTAGGTGCAGGTTGCATTTTATACCTTGCAGTATTTATGGGGATTTAGAAAATAGGCCAAACAATTTTTAATCTAGACCAAAAAAAACCAAACCCTCTTACATTTACCATGATATGCTTCAAGACAGGAACCTTACTGAGCTCTTTTTCATGTCCATGTTTAAAAAACAATCTAATTAAACAGAGAGGAAAAAAGCAAAAAAACCCTTCTTGCTAAAAAGTCCTTTCTAACCTAGGATCATTTTGTACCCTTTAGATTGAAAACTATGTACTCAGAGTACTGTGACAGGTTTCCATGTGCTGGAACTAGATGGAAAAAATAAATGGCTTGCATATACTAATATTTATTTAGCAATTGTGCTTTATTACACAATCTGTTCATGGCACGTAGATTTGAAATGCATTTTTGACGCAAACCCAGGTACTCTGACAAACACAATATCCAACAGCAACCGAGGAAGATACAAGCTCTGCAAACCACAGCTACTGAAAACAGTGTTAGTTACAGATTTAAATTTGTGCAGTCCCCAGTTTCAAGCAAAACTAAAGCTCAAATTCTTAATTCTTATCCCTCTAATGTCCCAATTCTTCATCTATGAGAAAAAAGGGCCAAATGAGGAAGATAACAGGGTGGACAACTTACAAAAGCCAGTGGTGAAAGCATATAAACAAAGTAGGATTTTCTGGGCCCTCACAGAGCTCATTGAGTTCAGCCAGCCATAAAAATTGGTCAATCACTTTAGGAGATGGCCTTTAAAACCCACAAACAGTAGACATTTTACGTTCATGCCAAGAAAAGTTATCCAAACAAACTAACACATATTCACTGCAGATTAAATTCTGAATTCTACCTTGCAACTTTCCCTTTGCTGAACACTAAGAAACGTTAGAAGACCCTAAGAAAAATCAGAACATACTGTTCTTCCCACATGCATAAAACCAATAAAATGCAATAAGGTGTAAGCCATGTTGCCATATAAGCATAAACACACAGGTATGAGCAGAAACAGGATAACGTACAGAAACACTTAAATAATTCCTGAGAAGAATTCATGTTGTCAGACTACACAAGTACGTCCTTATTTGAATAGCTTACCAGAGCTCTGAGGCAATGCAAATCACAAATTCCCTCCTTTTTTCTACCTGCTGATGTATTGTGAATAATGGAAGGATATACCAGCTGTCTGCTTACAATAAGAAAACATATGTGGGCAGAATATTTCTTAAGACTTCCAATGCTTAAATCCTGGCAAAGGGAAAAACCTCTCAAGAGTAAGAATCACCCACAGATGTGAATTCCTGGATACCATTTTTTGCATAAAAAGAAGCTGTAGGTATAACATCAAAGAGAAAGAAGATAACTACATTAAAAATATTGCTCAAAATCTAAAGTAACAAAAACCACACACATACATATCTCATAGTCACTACATAAGTTCCTTGTTCAAGTAAAAGCTAAACTTTAGCAATAATGGGAACAAAATTGAGAACCAATGAAAAGACATATAAGCAGAACACAGTAAGAAAGTGCATGAAAACAAAACCAAATGGACTTTAAGACCAAGCAGGAAGAAACAATCAACATGAAGTACCTCCTGCCAGAGAAGAGACTTTTTCTTATAAACATTATTCCTCCTGGCAAAGATCTTGGGATGCTGACAGCTAGCTCCAAACCTCTACCCCATCCCAACTAGAATAGTCCACCTTTGAACCCAGGAAAACATGTGAAGGACCATTTTAAAGTTTAAAAAGATCTGAAATGTTGTTGGCCAAATTGTGCCCTTTTTTGTAGCTTCTAGATAGTAATTAAAAGAAAGGGAGGTTGTCTGATGGCTGGGAAAACTAATTCAAATGTAAAATAGATTTTAAATGCCTGACACTGAAAAAAAAATTGGATAGAAAAGGCAATTCATTACTGACAAACAAAAAAGCTGACCAGATATACCAGGAATAACACCAGACAAAATTAGTAGAAACTGGGAATGTTTCTATACAACAGTTAGAGTGTTCAGGATCAGGGAACTTTGCAAATGACCTTACCTATCCATGTAAATATACGGATGTATACCTGTTGAGATGGGTATCATCAAATATTCACTCCATCTGCATAACTACTTTCATGTAGACATACTTACCAGTAGAGTCTGTGAGCTTAGCAGATTTTTTATAAGCTGTAAAAGAACTGCCTCACATCCCAAACCTTTAGTCTATTTATTTGTAAAATAATTAGCTTTAAAGAACCACTTGTGGTGGGTTGATCTTGGCTGACTGCCAGATGCCCACCCAGCTGCTCTCAGTGCAGCCCCTCAAGGGACAAGGGAGAAAATAAGATGAAAGAATGAAAGAGGGTTGAGATAAAACCAGGGAGATATGTTAGCAATAATCAGCACTAGCAAAAGGGAAAACTAACTTACTGCCAATTAAAATAGGTTTGGATTGTGAGAAGCAAAGATATGTTAAAGCAACACCTTCCCTCCACACCAGTCCCCTATCCTTCCCTGACTCCACTTTACTCAGGCTCAGCTTTACTTCTAGTTCCTGACTGCTCTATCTCTTCCCTATCACCCAGCAGCCCAGGGGGATGGGGAGTGGGAATGTGCAGTCACATAGTCCATAACAGGTTCTCTCTGCTGCTCTTTCCTCACTCTTTTTCCCTACTCCAGCATTGGTCCTTCCCATGGGCTTCGATGTGGACCAGAGTTCCTTCAGGAAACATGAGGGAGCTCTGCTGTGGCGCACAGTGGCAGGTAATACCTACCACTACCTACCACTGCAGTCTCTTCCACAGGTTGCAATGGAATCTGTGCCTGGAGCACCACCTCCTCTTCCTCATCCTTCAATCTTTGTGTTCCCTCTGCTATGTCTCACTATCGTTGTTTCTTCCTCCTCTACCTGTGTGGTTTGGATTTTTTTTATTCCCTTGCTTAAATGTGTTTTCCCAGAGACACTACCATCCTGGCTGTGGAGCTCAGCTGTGCCCTGCAGCAGGTCCATGGAACTGACTTGATCTGTCTGTGTTCAGCCTGGGGCAGCCCTGACCTCTCCTCGCAGAGGCTGCCCCTGTGGCCACCTCACTGCCAACACCTACCCACCAACAAAATTCATATCTGTCAGAAGATAGTAAGTGGTCATAAATGACCACAAGAAGCACTTACTGTGCTTTCCAGTGTCTTAAACTTTGCTATAACTGCTGAGACTGCTCTTCTGTTGCTTTCTTTCACTGAAGACTGAGAAATCACAAACACATGAGGATCTCACCCCTGGTATCTCACAGCTGATAGGAGGAAGTCTTTTTCCAAGCAAAGGTTATGTGGTAAGCATGTTAAGAGCATGAGATAGATAAGGCACTGTTCTCTAGTCACTGGCCTATACCGTCACAGACCAAGAAAACTCAGTGCTTTCAAAGCTCATGATGACTGTGGCCATGATATTCATAGACACTGAAAGCAACGCATTTTTCCACAAGACTGTAGCCCCTGTTTTACACAAGAGAGGACAAGGAATCTTTTCTCTGTTATTTTAAGTAACTTTTGCGCAAGATTAGCTTTGACATTTTTAGGTTTCTATACCAAGAAAGGTAGAAGAGGCATACACACCAGCTTTTCAACCTTATAGACTACTTCCAAGAAAGCATTCACTATAGAAACATAATTATGTTTTTTCCAAGATCACACCATATTATTCAGTTGAAGTAATATCTTTCACAAGAGCAAGAAGTGCCAAGAATGCAAGCACATTGCAAGAGGTGACATGTTTGTGGATTTGCTCTAAGCATCGGTTAGCTTGTTTATAAAGCAAATACTCCCCAAGAACAATAGGTAAAAAGACAACACTTGTCCATATGCCAGGTTTGTGTGAGTAATTACAGTACATAGAGACTTGTATTGTCAGTTTCAGGAGACTAACATGAGATACTACAAAGGATCACGTGCTTCAGAAATTAGTATGAATCAACCTTTGTAAAAGCAGTTTTGGGTAAGTAATGAATTAAACTAGCAAACACAAGATTCTTATCACTCCTGAGAATTTGATTTATTGTAACACCACCCATGAAGTTTGAAGAATGCAAACTTCAGTACCAAAATTTGATGAAGAAAACTCCCCTTAGATTTCAGCTCAGTCAGAAACTAATTCATACTGTAAAAAACATTAAGGGAAGAAATGGCTGGGAGGAGAAGACAATGACATTTTTATTTCTACTACTAAGCAATTAATGCCCACATTTTCTAATATGACTATTTACAACTGGAATAAAAACTTCACTGAACATTTGCGTCACAGGCAACTTTAGGTAAGTAAATATTAACTTTTAGTGCAATATATTTGAAATTTGTAGTTCCAACTACCAAAAATTATCTTTTTTACCTTTCCCTTTAAAAATTTTTTCCATTGCTCCTACATACCTTATACTTACAGCCTCCTCATGATCCAATAGAAACAGCACCAGTATTTTCAAACAAATAGCATTGATGTTTGCACAACAGATAACATTCCATATTTGTTTTCAACAGACTCCAATGAAATCAGAGCCAAACTAAAAATGGAAAGACAAGATGTATCTTCAGTCCAGAAAAGCTTTACAGCAGTCTGAGTGAAATAACATTCAGATAAAACACATCTTAACTATACCATTCTCAGCAGTCAAGTCTTTCGGCTTTAAATCATTCTTTCCAAAATGCTTCTCCTCCTAAGCAATTTGCTTGTTAACTTTGTTGGGAATATCTTTAAAGTATGACTTTCAGAATCAAGCAATATATTCTCTCTTTTGTATTTTGCCACTTTTCTTGCTCAACCTCCTATAAGGGATTACATTAACACTTAAATATTAAAATCAATGACATTTAAAACTATTTATATTATTACTTATGAGATATTAAGATTTAAACATGCAAAGCACTGAAAGGACAAAAAAAAGAATATCAAGAATCTGGAAGGCTAACTGAAATAGAAAACTATTTCTCCAGATGTGACCTTTGGATGAAGACTCACAAACTCTGGGTACTTCATTCCTATGTGAAGCACTGCTGAATCTGCATATTCTGACATGTGTCTCCTCCTTTCCACAGAGCTATTTTGCATGATGTGATTACTGGAATAACACTTGTAACAAGACAGCAGCGATCTACATGTGACAAGATGTTTTTTGTGAATCGCTACAAATCTTTTAGCCATTTGACTTGTATGCCAAATGAGACAAACTTACCTGTAAAGTCAAAAGGAATTCAGTTACTTTCCTGAAACCCCACATATATCACATTACATACGATGATGATTGTTAGGTTCATTAAGGCTATTTTAAAGTAAATTATCCTCTTGTTTGGCCTACCTCAGGATACCATTTAAGGGACTACAAAAGCTAGTGGGTCCAACAGAAAGTAAAAACAAACTTAATCAAATTCTACCCAAAAAAACTAAATGCAGAAGAATTTTTTTTTCCTTTTCTTAAAAAAAACATGCTACTGGACTGCTGAGAATGCATAAAGATGCACAGATTCTCTGAGTCTGACAATTTAAAAAGTGCTATGCCATCCTCATGACAAAAACTGTAGCATAGAAAAAGGCATTCAATATATTCACTTTAAGAATATAAGCAGAAAGGAGGGTGCTTATTCTTAAAAAAACAAATAAAGCCCACACACTACCAAGAAAAACAGAAACACACCTCTTCCACACATCATGCACAAGACCAAACAAATGCTTCTTACCCAATAAATTTAGTTGAAACATTTTCAGTTAACTTTCCAGTTAAATGACAACCTGAATAAAAAACCCCAAAGAGACCACCACATGAAAAAAACACAGATAAGCTAAACAAAACAAACCACCACCTGTAATTTGATTAAATACAGATTATCATTACACTGCCAACAAAGGCAAACTGCTTTAGTTTGATTATTAAGCATGTAATGAAAGGCTCCACTAAGCTCTAATGTTACTGCATAAAGTTTTTATGAAGCTGCACAGTTTTATGTCTTTCAGATGTTACAACAGTAAACAACCAAGTATTGCAGAGCAAAACCATACAACTCAGGTAATTTTTGCTCTGTTCAGCTTCATATTCCTTCTTCTACATTCTTTCTACTAGTCTTGGGCACTCTAAAACAACAATTTAGAGTGGCAGAGGAGCTCCAGAGACAGAACCATTAAGGAGAAGGTTCTTAGAAACAAAAGCCTCATCAGGTACATCTAAAAGAATAAGTAGCTTCAAGTCAGCTCACATGCTTCATCAATTACTCTCAGTAGACTATTACAAGGTTGAATATCTTTTTACTTAAAACACAGAGCCAAACCCATGTTATGTCACAAGCCTATTTTTATTTGATATGAAGAAGTCTTGAAAATATTGTGCTAATCATTGTTAACACCAAATAGATGAGCATAGAATTCAATAGCTACAACCCTATGATAGTTTTAAGAAAGCAAAAATTATAAGTAGATAAAACCAAAATATAACAGTGCATCATGAATAGACAAAAAAAAACAACCAAACAAAAAAAAACCCAACCAAAAAAACCCCCACAAAAAACCCCATAACAAACCCCCCACCAATCCTCCCAAAAAGCCTTGAACTACTGCACTCTTTGCTTGATTTCTGTTTCTTGTGTCATTCCCCCCCAGTACAATATGAATGATACACCATTATTAATTTAAATTAATTTACTTCCTAGAGTTACTTTATGTTTCACAGATTTCAGCATGTGATGAAGCTGTTCTTGAATATCTTCCATGTGGGTGGATTTTATACAAGGATAAATTTAGTTTGCAATGCCTGTTGTCACATATCTGTGTCTTTCTGCACTGGAGTAAGGTACATTAAACAATGGCAAACTCATTAATACCTAAATATATTTTATACCGGTGGTCCTCTGCTTGGACATGGGTTAGGGATCCTTGAGACTGAGGACAGTATGGATTTCAGGTCTCCTCCTTCCCTGACATGAGGCTATTATGTGGAAAATGAACAGTGAGATTCCCTTCCTCCCCATCTCCACATTGAAGGTTTTTGAGTTATATTCAGACCCTGAGTCAGAACTGATAGGTCTGCATAGGTACAACTACTAAAACACCAGATCTCTTTGAATCACAGAAAAACTCTGTCTGGAAGGGAGAACTGGAGATATCAAGTCCAACAACCATTTGCTCAAAGCTAGGCTAACCTCAAATGTTAGGGACTTCAGATGAATTTTGAGTATCTCCAGGGCTGGAGGTTCCTCAAGCATTTTATTAACCAGTACCAGTGCTAAACCATTTTTTATGTGAAAGATTTTCCTTTCATGTAGTTGAAATTTGCAACTTGTTACCATTGCCACTTATGTTTTTGTTGCAGAGCTCTAAGAAAAGTCTCTATCATGTTCATAATCCCTCGTCAGGTAGTGTTGTTGAATCAAATCTCCTCGTAGTGTCCTCTCCATACTGAACAAACCCAGTTCTCACTGTCCCTGCTTGTATATTATGTGCTCCAGCCTCCAATGGTTTCTCTAGCCCCCATTAAACTTGAGCTGGCATGCCAATATATCCCTTTTGTACCAGTGGTCCAAATGACTGTGATGGCACACTGCTACCTCATTCTTAATGAGTTTAGGAGCAATGAGTTCTCATTACCAGATCTTAAACAGTCTTAGGTGAGACAGATGGTATGCAAATGCAGAGTCTGGCTAGCAGTTCTAGATGCTTATCATTTTTGAGAGAAATAGGAAAGATCAGAATTTTGAATTCAGTCTCCTAGAAGGTACATTAGTTCCCAGATATTTTCTTGGCTCAAGAGCTCAGTCTCATTAAAACCACTGTAGAAGTGAAGGATGCTGGTTGTCAGAAACATTGTTTAATCCACAAGCAGCATGTTTAAAAAGTTGTTGCTATCACCATGGCATAGGAGAGAGAAATGGAGACCTCGATTTACACACACACACACACACACACACACACACACACACGTACATAGCTGAGTCTTGGCAAGACTACTCCCTGATGTTAGTATGGCCTACTGTAGACTTGCTTGATCCTGATATATAGTACAAGTAACTAAATATTTTCCTTTTAGTCACATATCTGCAGAGAGTTTGTAAAATCAGATTTTAGCTTTCTGTTTACTGGAGGCCAGATTTAGACTATGTATCCTGGTACAATGTAAATTGCTAATATTAGAGGCCAAAGTCATTAATATATGAAGGATTAAACTATGACACTAGTTCACAAAGAGTGAGACCTCTAACTGTACACAAGCAATCTGTCCTCTCAGCTCCTGGTCTCAGGCAGACTGCCTGCATATCTGCTTACAGGCCTGAGACTTCAGCACACTGCCTGCCTGAACCAGCACTGAAAGATGCAACCGTGAGATCAAGACAGCATGTTTTAAATTACAGCCTGTGTAATTAGGCACAGTAAAGGCCACCTTCTCTTCTGGAGAAAGACCTGTTAATTACTCTGCTGACTGCCTTCTGCTGCCATTTCTTGTCCTGAAGGACCAGCTGCCCTTTTCCTTACCCTTCCTTCTGCTCAGAGTCTATTTCCCCTTTGGAAAGGGGAACCAATATCTATCTACCGCTCCCCTGCCCACATACCAATATTCAATTAGGAACATACCCCCCTGATATTTTTAAGCCCCAAACAGTGCTATAGATTGAGTAACCATAAAGATGTGATTAATTAAGGTTGCAGAAAGTAGAAGTATAATCCGATACAAAATTAATGCAAAGTGTTCTCAGGATACCAGCTTTAATTAACTTTACTGGAAAATTTTCACTGGCTGAATTCTCATCAGATTCTAGCCACGCAGTCAAAAATATTTAATTTCTCAAGAGAAGATGAGGATTTGCATACTTAATTCCTAAACTTACAAGAACACACATTCTCTGGCCTTGAGCTTAATGATAGTTGAAAGGCTGCTATGTATTTTGCATCTAACACATATACATTTTCTATCTAATAAAGTCTTATATATATATATATCCTACCTACAAGCTGGATAGCATACTGCATGAGGCAAAACAATCTCCATTATCAACTGGCCCACAAAAAAGCCTTTAGAACAAAGAGGTCAAGCAGGGATTGAAATAAGATTTTATTTTTAAAAGCATTTTTGAAGTAGTTAAATAAAAAAGTAGTAAAAAATTGTATCTGTTAGCAGCATCTGGAAAAAATTACTTAATAATTCATTTTTGCCAAGAAGTTTCCTCATTACTATGTTGGAATTAAGAACTTTTAAAGCCCTTGTTTATAAACTACGAATTTGTAAAGAAGCTAGGAAAAAAAGAAGTAGATGTATAGTATGAAACAATCACTCAAACATATGATCTGAGCCCAGAGCTGACCTTCATATTTGTCCTTTGAGAGCAATCAAAAAGAAAGAGGAAGGGTACAAGCACAGAGTGATCTGGAACTGCTAGAGGCTGGAGACAAAGGATTCTGCAAAGCCAACTCTCATATGGTGTTCTGGCCACAGCACTGAAAAACAAGTAGTTTATAAATTAGGAGGGTTTCGGGTTTTTCCCTTCCCCCCCCCCCTTCTTTGTTTGTTTGTTTGTTTTTAGTTTAGTTTTTTTGATGTTGTTGTTAGTAGTTTTTGGTGTGATTTTTTTAAAAGTTGCTTCTCAGAGATTCCTAAAATGGTCTTACTCATATTAAATGGTGATCCTTTTTTTGTGTGTATGTTTCTTCATCTTGTGTTTCTGTGCCATTTTCAATAATTAATTTGAAAGACCCAGTCAGCATCCTCTGACTGCAACTGATACAAGAGGATCTCTTCATGCTACTAGACAACATGCATATAACACAGCTGGCAGTCCTCTGTTTTCACAACAGTCAAGTCTTCATTGTATCTACTACAAGAGGAATAGGGAAGATAATGGGACATTAAGCCCCCCCTCTTGATTTTTAGGCAACATGCTGACGTCTGGAAGTACCTTACCCTGTTGTAGATGGAACACGGAACTCTAAAGGGAAACAGCCTGTACCAAAGTTTAAAATGCAAAAAGGCAAATAAAACAAAGTTTGTATTGTCTAGTACAAACAAAGTAGAAAGAACCAAGACACACAAAGTAATGACAAGTAATTAATGGAGTGTAAAACATTTAAATGAGGCACACAAAGTGATGGAAGTAAACAGAAATGTTGTTTCAGTGTTTCAACAGTTTGATAGTTTTCCAGCAAGAAAGTGATCATTTTAGTGGATTTAATAGATAAATTTGCAATGAACAGGATCACAGATGCATTACATGTAAACAGTCAAAAAAGCACTAGTCATGCAGGTCTTTTAAATGGCCTGGGAGACCCCAATCTTCTCTGTGTTGCCTTTGAATTCAGCTAACAGACATGCTTTTAAGGTATTTTAAGGTATTGTTGACATATTTAAACATGTTATAAACATGCTATATTTAAACATTCTGACTACCAATACTCTTGAACAGTAAATTTAGTTTGTATTTCTTTGGTTTCAGAGTTTTATTTTACAAGAAGGGCCTTTGTGTGTCAAGGTAAGTTATCAATAGGTAATTTTTTTTCCATTGGTAAAAAATGGAAACTGTATGAAATTATGTAGCTCTCCAGATATTCATGGCTCTTTAGAGCACTTCTGAATTTTGTTTTGACTTCCTGCTGTAGGAAGAACTTCTGTCTTGCTTTTATTTCTTGGTATGGGGAGAGGTCAGAAAGAAGACAGAAAGGTAAGGGAACACTACGTACCACCATGTTTCCTTGGCATACATGAAATAGCATTACAGTTTTCACAGAGTAAGATGCACTACTAAGCCTATTTCTTTCACCGAAACTTGTAACCTCCAAAATACATCAGGGTCTCTTTGACAGGAACATTTTTTCATTATCAGTGACTTGCATTATTTATAATCCTGTCCTTTAAAGAGATACATACAAAGTATATTGGTTTTTTCTACTGTTTTGCCTGGGATTCATGAGATCAATAAACCTTGGTAACTAAATCATTATATTTTCATTTCTTTATAAAAGATATTATATTAGCTTTCTTTTGACTCCTGTAATTTCTGTGCTACTCCAAAATATTCAAGTGAAGAGTAGAGAAGTATGGAAGAAGGAATGGCGAACATTAACAAATGTTTAAATTAAATTTGAGTGACACTTGGGTTTCTTTAAGCAAGTTGTGCCTAACCACGTGGGACAAAGAAATGCCACTCTTTTTGGTAGCTTATATACATACAGTAAGAGAAACAAACTAGGTAATTGGTCACAGATGCCATTTGAAGATGAGAAAGATTCCACTGAAGTTCCAGAGAAATAAATGGACTTCATAAAAGGCTTGTAGAAAAATCTCCCTTGAAGATTAAAATTCTTTCTTGGCCATGTCTTCTCCAAGGAAGTTTGAGGAAGAAGTTAAAATTATTTCAGTTATTAGATGAAGTATCTTTTCAAAAAGGCACTTCAAGTAGTAAAGTCTACAGATGACAATTTGGTTAACTGCTTTGCTTCTGAAATGGGTTATTTGAAGTAACACAATTTTAGCTCCCTCAAAGCACCTGGCAGAAAGCTTATGTGTTGAGACAAGCCTCACATGTGTAAATATGTACTTTTCTTCAGCTTCAGATAGATGAAAAAGCAGCAAGCACATCCTCTTCCAAGCAATTGTAAAAATAAAAATTGCTTGCCAAAACAAGTATTTTCATCAGAAAACTAGGGCTAAACCATATACTGTCTGATAGACCCTGCTGGAGCTGCTCCAGCAAATAAAAGTATTGCTCAGTGCAGATAGCACAGTAGTTTTTATCATTTTTAAAATCAGAAGAAATTAAAAGAAAAATCTGACATGTAGAAAAAGCAAAAAAACCATGCCAGTCAGCGAGATCAAAAAAGAGGTTCTGGTTACATTAAAGTTGCATGTTTCATGAGTACTTGCAGACTTGTCATGATTAAATGTCAGGATGAGACCTAGGCATTCCCATTCTCTGCATCATCATTCCAGTTTCCATGGAAAGGACAAGCACATGTGTGCTGCGGATTATCCAAGTGCAAATGGTGAGGCACTCAGCTTGACATTTTAGAACTTATTCCAACCTCAGTTTATTTGTCTTAGGTTCAGAGACAAAAGGACTTTTGGAGAACAACAAAGGATCCTTCAGGAGTAACTGGTTATTGTCAGATATAGCTGTGCGCAGATTTCCCAGGTGAAACTAAGCAAATGACTACAAAAGCCAGAATATGTTTTCATCAAGTTCTACATGAAGCTCTGGAAGCAATCAGTAAACACAAAGAGAAAGTAACCTGTGTTCTGCTTGGGTTAGGTTTTGAACAATCAAGCCCTTGCAGGAATAAAACTTGAATTAAACTTGTGAATGGTTAGCTCTCTCACTTAACAGACAAGCCAGCATTCAGCAAGGCCTTGCATGCAATCTTCTTTATTTATAGAAGCACATGAATACTGACTTCAACTATTTCTCACTCTCAGATGTCATCCATGCCACCTTAAATAAGTCTAATATGTCTAAAACCACACTCAGGGAGAGGAGAGAAGAGACTCTTTTCACAGACAGCTGATTATGGGCAGGTACATAACAGCCACTTCATCCATTTTTCTGTATTCCTAATTAGCTTCTTTTCTACCTCTCTTTATATTTGATCACTTGTAAACTGAAGACCTCTGATTCAATGCTTTCAGTAGCTGAAAAGATTTGAAAAATCTTCTGATTCCCATTTCACACGTTAACTTCCCACAATTAATGTCCCTTTCTTTAGTTTGCTTTTAGCTTTCAAGGGCTGGTCCTGCATGGAATAAACCATTATGCTTCACTGTTTAATCCTACTGAATCTTTTCAGGCTTCCCTGAACACTTTCTCATTTAGTGATACATCAGCTGGATTAGATATAAACAGCCCTCAAGCCCAGTGTAAGATTTTGGCTCTCAGTGAGCTGGCTCGTTGGAGAGAAGAGCACAAACTTACGAGAAAGACAAAACAAAAACCCAACACAGAAGCCTGTGTTCCTTAGTTTGTAAGAAGTCTTTCTGCATAAACACAGAATCAGTTAATTTATACCAAAATACATATGCATGCAGAAAAGGAAAAGTTCAGAGTATAGATCATGGCTATCTTTACTTCTAGTTACTCAAATTTTGCTCTTACTTATTTTTGGTAAAGGAACTACTTCCTCACTCATATTAGTCTTACATTTGCTAATTCCACCAAGATGGCACTTTGTATGGAGGAGGGGGGAAAAACTCAGCTACTGTACTACTGACATACCATGTATGCGTAAAAAATTAGGGGTTTAGGTCTTATATTTGACTTATCCAGAGAGACATGCACAAGATTCACCCTCCTATTCTTCTTTCCAACTTGTCCACTTCTATGTTCTTTCTTACACAAGAATCTCTTAAGAAATTATGGCAAAATAGAAGTCTAGTTTTTTGGCCACTGTTATCAGAATGTTAATTACTTTATAAATTAGCACTATACAGGGAGAATCCACAAAATTAAGGTGTTAAATTATGACTTATCTTGGATTTCACATCACACACAAAAAACCCCACACGTAGAAAGTACAACTATTGAAAGTATCTACAACTGTTACTATGAAAACCATGATACTCCAAAATATTACTGCTTTCCTTGACAAGGCTTTGAAACATACTCAGAGAATAGAAATGAATTAGAACACTTCACTGAAATTGCTGCTTTATGAGCAGAGCAGGAATACTTCAGAACGGGGGATGGGAAGTTAAAATTTCTTCAACAGAACAAATGGCAGATATAATTAAATAATTATTCAAGAAGTGTGTTACAGAAGGAACATCAGCTGAAAGGCAGATAACACAGGATGTGTAGAAAGCTTCCACTGTTTTCAGCAGTTTGAACTGAGAAAAGCCAGTCAAATTAGCTAAAAATCTGGCCTGCCTCAACAGCAACCACATCAAAGGAGAGTCGGGTAAACTAAGAGGCTTCTAATAAGAGAATTTATTTGCTAAACAACATTAAAATCACCTACTGGGAAATCGCATCTAACGCACACCAATTCCCAGACCAAGTTTTGACTTGCTCAGAAGAAAAAGCTGACAGAAGTCAATAATGCACAAAAATCCTTGGCAACAGTTTAACAGTCGTATATCAAACTGTTCCAGTCCTCAGCAGTATTCACAGACATTGTTTAAACTCAAAACAAAGATTGCAACTCTGATCCTCTGATACCCATTCCATAGAAAAAACCCACACCCAAACTCAGAAACCCCATACTTGTCACCAAAATTCATACAAGAATAGAATTATGAAAGATGATACTGAAGAGCAGCCCTGAGAGGACAATGTAATTAATCACTACTAAGCATAGAGACACAGACAACTGCTACTTTCAAAAGGGGCTGGTTAGAAGAGCTCACTTGAGAAAAACATACTTGGACACCAAAGTGAGGTACTCAGGTGCTGCCATAGGCTCAAATTGTTCAGGAACTGACTCAGATTACAGAGTCTGGAAAGCAGAGAAAACTTGGAATAGTTTTGGCACTTTTTTTTTCCCTCCCACTGCAGTAGGAAATTAAAGTAACATACTACCACAGGAAGATAGTCAGTCAATTGGATGCTGACCCCAGAACAGTGCTCATATTTTCTTCTTTGTAGAATTCTGCCTTGTAGTTTGCTTAAGAAATCATATGCAGTTGTTTAAGGTATGCAACCTGTTAGTCTCCAAATAAACGTTGAAGACTGTAGTTAAGAAATACTGTGCTACCAGGAGACACACAAGTATAAACTCAAAACTTTTACACTGCAAAATTCAGTAAAAAAAACATTTTAAAAAAAGGCCTGCAAAATTTGCAAGAGGATTACCAGTCCTTGGCTTAGCCAGACCAAGAATGCTAAAGAAGGACAAACAGTGGACTTGGAGAACCTAGTAAACTTACATAAAATGTATTTGCATAGTGTGTTGTCCCAGTAGAAACACTGCTTAAGAAGCAGAGCAGCAGTCTGTAACGGATGAATGGACTTCAAAAATTGCTTCTATGAGGCAAAAAAGTGAAAGGAGAGAGAATTTTCTGCTTGGAAGGAAATAGCACAGCTCAGCGTGCTGCAGCAGTCATCAGAAATCAGTACCTTTTTCTGGAGATTTGCAGTCTTATCAGCTATAAAACTGTGGGAAAACAATGCTTAAATAACAGCTTTCATTCCTTACTTCCAAATGTTGCCAATGAAAATGGAAGCGCTGAAAAACATTCAGAGATCTTCCATGATGAAAGGTGCTGCATAAATAATACATTTCTCCAGTATCTGAGAAAAAGAGGATAACAAAAATATTACTCCTTCCTCTTTGGTCTGTACAGCAATTGCATAAGTGTGCAGAATGTACAATTGAAAAGTATCTTCTAGAGTGACAACCAGCTAATGCATCATACCATGCAAAATACCTTCATTCAATTCCTTCCTTAAGTACTAATGAAATCATTCCCCATTATTAGCTTATATTAAAAGCCTACTGTTACATGAACATGTAATGAATACAAAAGTATCAGTGAGGAAGTGATGCTACATGCTTAAATTTCCTATACAGCATCTGTGTTCCTCCAGGCACAGGGCTATCATGTTCATCCTCTATAAATACCCATTCAAACTTGATCTGTTCCGGAGATGCTCTGTGCACATGTTGGGGATGCGTGAA
Source organism: Campylorhamphus procurvoides (assembly GCA_013396655.1). NCBI lineage: Eukaryota > Metazoa > Chordata > Aves > Passeriformes > Dendrocolaptidae > Campylorhamphus > Campylorhamphus procurvoides. The sequence continues at coordinate 57,267 of WBMV01008073.1, forward strand.
GGCTTTGCACCTGTTTTTACCATGTATCCCTGATTTTGATTTTGTAAAATTGAAGAGAATATTGCCATTGCCCCAGTCAGGCCCTAGTAGTAACACATTAGGTAGAGTTACAAAAATTAGACTTTAAAAGGACATGTAGCAAGGGGTGGCATTATTTTTGCATTTTGTCACTTAGAGCAAGTGACACTACCATTATACAATTCTTACTACCATATAATATTATAGCTGCTATTCAACAAATCAACACCTGAACTCCCTGCAGGCAAATAAACACATGGGCCAAAAAAAAACGAAAAAAAAAAGGTGTTCCACAAAGCCTCTAGCTATTCAGGATAACTTGAAGAACTCCCTACTCAGGACAAACATTTTGCTTGGAAAAAGTTTTGGGGTTTGTAAACATTAGTACTCTGTATATAAACAAATATATGCTAAAAAAGCTGTAGTTCCCTTAGGCTTTAAAGGCATGCTGTAGTCAATTTTGATAAGCCATGTCTCTTTCTCAAGTCATACAGCTTCTATATTTATGCAGACTCCATTCACATCTCTTATCACGCTTTGACTCCATGAGACCTTACAAATAACAGTCACTTAAAATGCAGCAGTCTATTTTTAGTTTTGTGGGTTTTTTTTTAATAAAGTGTTTCACATTATGCCTGTCTTTTAGAGTATGAATTATTTTCACATGCTCCAATTCTTATATGCATTAACGAATCCTATTCTTTTATTTTCTGCTTGCTATGTCTGAGCTCACAAACATTAGCCTAACTCAGTAAAGCTGCCATTATCCAACTATTTTAAAACAAGAGTAACATAAACCAAAGGAAGGGTTTATGATTAAACCTATGTTACTCCATAAGGCTACACACTACATTTTGTTCTTTCTTATATTTAAAATATGCAATTTTGATACCAGTTATCAACTTTTATGTCTCTTGCTAATGGCACCAATTCCTTACAGTCATACATATTATTGTATTGATCCTACAGTGAAAATTAACCTAACAGGCACAAAAGATCAGCCCAATCAAAACACATAATTAGTAACTGGAAAAAATACGTATAGTGGAAAAAATGGGAAAGAATTGGACATAAATAGAAATTATTATGCTACTAAATAAGAGTTTCTAATTTATGAGCATTGCATATCAGAAATGAATTTTTGAGACATATACATAAAAGTGACGAATATGAAATAGTCTATTATATGCAGGTAGAGGAAGACGACTGTTCTTAAGGAAAAAGCAAATGTCACTGATATATGAAAACTTGACTCATGAGAAATACAAAAGGAAACAGTTGTTTAACATTATTCACATCATGACAATTAAAAAGGCCCCCAATTAAATCATGAGGCAACAAATTTTAAGGGAAAACAGAGACTTACTTCCTAACACTCCACATGCACTGAATCATGTAACTGCCAAAGGATACAGTGGAGCCTGTGAACAGAAATCGGATCAACCAAAAACATGCAGCGAGGACACAACGCCTCCTGCAATTAAATGTAATACTGCAAACACTGCTTTATGCTCGCAGAACTCCTAATCAATGCCAAGCACCAAACACTGGGAGACTGTATCAAAAGATGATTACCCCATCTAATTTATTCATTAGTTCTCTAAGCATCCTTCACTGGAATTTTGCCAGCCATCTTATTTTAAAAGCAGCTTTATATTGTCACAGACTAAATCTATAATATGCCACCGAGTTTTTCTATGGAATAAGAAGAGGCTTTTACCCACCCGACACAACAGGCATCTGTCAGTCACCATTCTGGTATGAACAACTATTTTTTAATTTATTAGGGATACTAAGCCCAAACAATCAATGACATGTGTCACTCATCACTGTGAAAAAGAGTAAAATCTTCATATATATTTCATTTAAAAAACCCAAACCAAACCAAAACACAAAAAATCCAAAGCCACTCATCCTACTAGTTACTAAGAGTTTTTACTAAACTTAAATGAGACACATCTTTTGTTCCTTTTTTTTTGTTATATATTTTTTCAGTGTATAATAGTGTTTTCTTGGTATTCAGTAGCAATATGCAGATTTTTTTTTTCTGCAGATATGCAGAACTTTCTCTACCTCAAGCAAGCATCTTGGGAAGGATGAAAGTAGCAGTTTATTTTGTCTTGACTGTACTTTCAAATTTACATCTCAGTGAACTGACATAACATCAGGAATTTTTCTAGGTCTACCTGTGGATAGATGATTTCAAATGAGAAATACACTTTTCAATTCCACTTTGACCAGGTTAGGAAAAAAAAAAGGTAATTCAAAGACAAATGTACAGAGATGCAGATTAGACATAGTAGGCAGAACTCCAGAAATTTTTTGAAAGCAAAGTAGAGAATCCAAGTGACTCATGAGATTCCACAAAGAAAACCAGGAACTGATTGAACATAGTTTAGTCAGTTTAGAACTGAGTTTTCCATGAAAAAAAAATAAATCTGTATTTATATATTTTAGGAGACACCTGTGGTCAAGGCTCAAGTTCTGCAATTATTTACTTTCCCTTTCTTTGAAGTGTGAAAACTGTGGTTTTGAGCCTTGGCCTGATCATCAGCTGAGCTCTAGACTTACAAATGTAGAGAATCTGTGTACTCATGATTTTTGCAGTTCTTCAGGCTGATTAGCTATCCAATGGCTATATCAAAGAACACCTTGTAAAGGATTCAATGACAGCTCTCTTGATAAGCATCACAGCTTTGACTCTTCTGTGAAATTTATCTCTCTTCTACCTACTAACAGTCAACAAGTAAAGTCAAGATGCTGAACAGGAACCAATTTAGGGCTGCTGAAGAAGTAATTAAATCCTTTACCAATATGATCCACAGTATTTTAAGTGAGGTTTAACATGTACTATAAACAGTATCATGGAAGGGCCATTAATAAGCATCTGTACTATTTTAAAACAACAGGTGGTGAGATCATTTCACCACAGTTATGTGCTCACCATATGTGTAAGTGGAAATTCTGTAGGAGGTAGAAGGCAAATGAGTGAATAGTTAGCAAATATATATATTATATAATATATAAAATTATATGGATATATTAAGATCTATATGATCTCATTAAAGCTGCAGCACATTTTGTGGGCTAGCTAACAGCTGCCAAGATAACTTTGATATACCTTTGGATCTTTTGAAATAGTTGCTATAAAAAGATGTGACCAAAAAGGCAGTCAAAGTAAGAGAAACTAAGATTGTATGTTGGTATTACACCTATTTGTCTATCTGATGAATTACTGGGATATTAGTGTAGAAAACTGTGCAGAGACCAGACAGCTGTTGTAAAGGCAGGTTAAATTCCCTATGAATCCTGTAAGGCAAAGAACAGCAATGTAGAAGATTTTTAAATTAATTTTTAAAAAGGTTAGAAAATAAACCAAATTCTGCTAGGGAAGACTACACTCCAGCTAATACATAAATTCTTCCACTGCAGCTCTTCTTCAGAGCTCAGGTTTTGTATTTGGTTCAGCCAGGAAAGAAAGGCAGAAATACCTCAGATTCATTTTACAATCACAGAAACACAACCAGCTCAGAAATGCAGCGTATCTTCAGTATGTCAGGGATGACAAAACCCTTGTTGGTGCTACCATAAGAATTAAACAGAAAAAAACCCCAAAACATGACCTTTTGGTCTGGCTGGGACATTTGCACGAACTGTCCTATGAGAGTCTGTTTTGTGTCACTTTCTCCTCTGATATGATTATATGTAAAGACTGGGATATGTACTGGAAACATATAGTTCTTATACAATCAGATCCCTTTGTATTTTAGCGTTGTCTTACTAGAGTAATTTTATAAGACTATTTATTAAGATCTTCTCAAAGCTAGCCTCTCAATGCATTATGAAAGCAACATATATATAAATGTATTCATGCTTGTGTTCCTGTTACATGCAGTCTCCTTCAAGAGAAAGGCTTAAATGCCCCTGCTTTGGCAAGAAACATACATGAATTCCACACTTCTATCTCCATATTTCGTAGTAAACTCTGGGGCTCATTACCTGAGTTGTGAAATGCTGACTTATTTCACTACATCAAAATGAAGATAAAATGATAATCAATGCTTGTCTTGTTCCCACCACTAATATATTATAAATGGATAAAACTCTTATCTTAGAGTTTACCTAGTGCTCCTTAATGATTATTAATGATTACTACCTTTGTAGCTGACTGGACTCTAACACAAAGATCTCCTATTGACAATAATTAGTCTAACATGAAATCCATTTGTGTAAGTTTGATTTTATGCCTGGCATTTATTTTTCAGACGGAAATTTTTTCTCTCCCAGAAATGCTAGCTACTGCACAATAAGGACATATATTTGGAAAGTGTCACACATTGGTTTTTCAAAAGAAGAAACGGTATCAATACTGTTGAAATACTCTTGTATCCACACTAAAGTACATAGTTTTAGGTTCATCGTATATCTGTCCCCCTACACCCCGCTCAGGCCTTTCTTTAAGGAATTCTTAAATGGGGAAACATAATCCAACTAAAATCTGAGTAACAACATAACAGAAAAATTACATGCTTGCTCTGAAATATGGTTATTTCGGTGAGTTCAAGCAGCACTTAGAAACATCAGCTTTAAACATTCTCATAATAATGGAAAATACATTTAACTGAACTGTTCCATTTCAGCCCTTGGAAAGGGCCACAAGTGAAATCAAACGTCTGCAACTTCAAGTGCATTCAAGGTCAACTGGGTTTTCCAGCTTGTTCTCCTAAGGAAACAAACCTTCTGCAAACATATCCATCTGGTCCCCACTCATAAAACTGGGCAAATGAAACTCCTGGTTCAAAGGCTGATTGCGGCCTAGAAATCTCAAAGATAATTAAGCTCTTCCCAATCTGAAGAACAAGCCCAGATGAAGTGCTCCAAAACAGCAGAACCTCTGAGGAAGAGGCAACTAAATCTCAGCTTCTACCCAGTCTGTCTAGCACCAACCAGCTGGCCAACTAGGCTGTTCTTCCAGTCACTGGGGCTGTTGCCCCAAATCAACCACAAGAAAGATGCTTTTCTTTGCTTGACAGAGGTATGAAAGTTACAGTAACAGAAGGAGGAAGAGTTCTGGGAGAGAAATCTGTAGGAAGTGGATTTACGTTAGTTATGCCATTGAACTAAATTAACATTGATAATCAAATATAATTTTTAATGGACATATGATCATTACACCATTTGCCTTTGGAGTGCACAAGATAAAAGTAAAGCAATTCAAGTTTACAGTGTGGCTCCTTATCAATTCGTCCTTCATCCTTACCATATAATGTTAACAGTCTTGAAACATTATTTAGGTTTGCCAGTAAGCACAAAGAGCTAAATTTGCTCTGATAACATTGCATCAACATTAGGCAAGACTCATATTATCCTGTGTTTGCAACAAGTGACTGGTAAGCCATTTGGAAAGAAATTTGCTTTATATGGAATAGATGGACTAATACGCGAAGCATCTGAACCCAGTTACATGGTTTCTTTTTCCAACAAAATTCAATTAGAGAAGAAATCAGCCATTGACTACAATAATGCAACCACTGAAACAGTCAGCCATGCTGACTGTTAGAAAAGAAAACAGTAGAAATGTACTACCTGACACTTTCAAGTGTTTTACAGAAACAAAACAAATGTTGGTAGATGAAAGATATAGGTTTGACAAAATGAGATTTTTTTTCCTAGTCTGAAATAGATATATTAGATATGCCATGATGTGCTTAAAGCATTATATGGGGTTATAATTAATGACTGTTCTTCAGAGCCAAGATACATCCTGTTGGATTGATTTCTAACACTGCAATTCATCTCTCACTCTTTGTTTCAGCTTCGTGAAGCCTCAGTTGTCTTTTATACACATTTTCTGTCTCTGTAGTCATCACTTGCCTTCTGCATACCAAACAACAGTACTGAAGCAAATGCATGTATTTAAACATCTTCCCAGAAACAATGACAACAAACCAAGCAACTACCTGTTACCCCCCTTAGTATCACTTCTGTCAGTCTAGCACCATGACCAGAGGCTTCAACCACAACCAAGAATCCCACAACTGCTTGAGCGTCTCTGTGAACAGAGGATCCTTTAAGTAGGGCAACAGGATCCTTTAAGACGAAGATAGAGGTAAATAGACACTGAATACAATAACCTCCAGCTTCCAGTACCCTGCTTCCTTTTTCATTATGAACAGATTAATACTTGAGTCCTTACGTCCCAGAGACAGAGTCGCTGCTTTAATTTCCAAACCACATAGAGCCATTAACCATTACACATACAGACAGTGTTTATTCTAATGAATCTGCCTTTGCACACCAACCCTAGCCTCCTGTACTGCCATACCTGCTTTAGGGAAAGAATTATTTTTTTTTAAGAGGAGAACAAATAATAATAAAAAAACCAACCAAAAATATTTTTAAAAAGGCAGTTATTTTCCCTTTTACTCAATTCCAAAACACCATTCATTTGATGTCAAGATCTGTGTACGTACCACATACATTGTGCAATGTAAATGGCCAAGCTACAATCTGAATACACTCTTGTTTTTTCCACTTCTACAGATGATATGGTGGAAAAGCAACTCACTTATTCTCCTATTTAACAAACATGCATTTGAATTTCGCTGCTATTTTGTTTATGACGAACCTTGAGCTAGATGATATACACGGAAAAGGAAAAAAAACACACAAGTCTCCATAACAGTCAACAGAATCCATTTTGGTGTAAGGGCTGGTTCTCCAACTTCTACACTCTTTAGTCTCCTGTGAAGTGACTTCCAAATGCAGGAACGCGAGACGACATCCTTTTTTGCTGCTGTTTCCCTGAAACCCTTTTGCCCTAAAATGTCTTCCCCGTCACTTGAAGAACGCTGGGGAGAGCGCGGGGGAGCGCGGGGCGCAGTCCCGCACCTGCCGCAGTGCTCACCGTCCTCCCGCCCTCGCCCCCGTCCTGCGCTACGCCCCCGCCAGAGTCCCGCTCCGCCGCCCCATCCCTCGGGACGCGGGCACCGGGAGCAGCCCGGGCCGCTCAGCGGGGACCTGGCACGGCGTCACCGCACATCCTGGCAGAGGAAGATAAAACGCAACACTGTGGCGCTTCCGAGAGAGCAGCCTCGACGCTTTTGGAGGGAACCACGGGAGAAGGGAGGAGAGGGAAGGAGCAGGAAGCTCGGCACGGCCGCACACCCGCAGCCCGTGCCCGGCGAGCCGGAGCGGGGTGTTCCCAGCGAGGGCGCCGCGTTCTCTGGGCCGGCAGCACCGCAGCGCCCGCCCCCCGCTCACCTTTCAGCGACCAGCTCAGCGCATCTTCCTCCCGTCCTTCCTCCCTCCCTCNTCCGCCCCGCTCAGTCTTCCTCTCCCGGCAGCGCCGGCCGCGGGCCGAGGGGAGCGCAGCCGGGCGGGCACCATACCCCACTCCCAGCGCCGTGCCCCGCACCCAGCGCCGTGCCCCGCACACAGCGCCGTGCCCCGCACCCAGCGCCATGCCGCGCACCACGCCCGCCCGGCCGTACCGCGATGGGCGGCGGGGAGCGCGGGAGGGCAGGATCCCGCAGCGCTGCAAGGCCGGCGCCGAAGGAGAGCCTTCCTTGGGAGAGCTGTGTGCCTGCCTCGCGGTTAGAGGAAAATCCGCTGTAATCTCCCGTGCCCGCGTGTGTGCACCCAGTCCCCACTCTCACCTCCCGGCCTCGAAGCGCACCAGCGCTCCGCACCCGCGCCCCTACAAAATGCAGCGCCCCCTGGGGTGGAGGGCAGTTCCTCTGGCAGTAGCTCCCGCTCTGCGCCTGGGATGGGAGAGCAGAAGAAGCGCGCTGTGCTGTGGGCAAGGTCACCTGGGCGTGCTTCTCCCTTATCGAGGGCGTCCTGATATTTCTGAGACCCAGCAGTAGGCAGCATGTCTATTTTTGTTACTCGCAGGNTCTTCCTCCCGTCCTTCCTCCCTCCCTCCCGCAGCGGCTGCTGGTGGCGGCCCGGAGCCCCTGGGCTCTGCGGGTGCCCGGCGCTGTTCCTCCCTCAGCTGGCGGCAGCTCCCGCTATCAGTTCACCCCCACATCCCGTCGCCGGCGGCAGCTGCTGCTCCTAAATTCACGGCGCTCCGGCGGCATGAAGTCATCCTCCCCGCCCCCTCCCCGGGCCACCGCACTCCGCCCTCGCCGCGGAGGGGGAGGCGGCCCCGCTGCCCCTTCTCCCGAGCTCCGCGGGNACGCCCGCCCGGCCGTACCGCGATGGGCGGCGGGGAGCGCGGGAGGGCAGGATCCCGCAGCGCTGCAAGGCCGGCGCCGAAGGAGAGCCTTCCTTGGGAGAGCTGTGTGCCTGCCTCGCGGTTAGAGGAAAATCCGCTGTAATCTCCCGTGCCCGCGTGTGTGCACCCAGTCCCCACTCTCACCTCCCGGCCTCGAAGCGCACCAGCGCTCCGCACCCGCGCCCCTACAAAATGCAGCGCCCCCTGGGGTGGAGGGCAGTTCCTCTGGCAGTAGCTCCCGCTCTGCGCCTGGGATGGGAGAGCAGAAGAAGCGCGCTGTGCTGTGGGCAAGGTCACCTGGGCGTGCTTCTCCCTTATCGAGGGCGTCCTGATATTTCTGAGACCCAGCAGTAGGCAGCATGTCTATTTTTGTTACTCGCAGGGTGCTGTGCACGTACTGAATAACCGACAGGCTCATAAAGAAGGCTGTGAGATTCCTCTCACAGTTTACAAACCCATGACCTGTGTAGGACAAGCACAGCTATATTGGTGCATATATAACACCAGGCAGTCCAGTTCAGACAGATGTCAGCGGTGCCTGTCAAATTACTGTAGTATGAAAGCTCTTCGTATTTAACAAGCAAAGCAGGGTTGTGTCCAGTCAAGAAAAGTCATGCTGGGCAAGCTCCCAGAAAAACCAAACATAGGAGTTCCCAAGGTGCTGCATGTGCTCATTTGACCTTCTGGTCAAGTGGTGCGTCAGGAAGGTTTTGGACTAGACCCAAATTGGAAATATTGGTAATTTCCATGGTGGTAAGGTTTGAGAGAAGAAGAGGTGTTTCAGCAGCCTGGATATAGATAGAATGGTTGTCTGTAGGGGTAGAGGGAAGCAGCAAAGGGGAGAAGGTATAGTCCTTAATCTCAGTCTCTCAGATGAAATAAAATAACTCTGAGCCTGAGTTCCATTTTGGAACTTCATTATGTTTATTTTTATAGTGGTTAGGGTAAGGCTTTTCACCTTAGTCCTACAGTTGTGCTATTTTGGGCTGCCTCTGCTTACTCCCTGCCTTGAACTTCTTCTGTTGATTGGCACTGCAGACCTGAATGTGCAGCTCTGGCAGCATCTCACCACTGATATTTAATTTCGGTTGACAGTGTGTTAGGTTAGGTGATTAAAGGCTCATCTCCACATGCCCATAGGAACTAGAAGGCACTTGGACAGGTGGGGGAGCCAGGTCAGAGAAAGGGAGCCCATGCCCAGCCCCTCCCAGGGAAGCCTCAGCCCCATGGAGCTGGGGGTGACATTCAGCAGTCAACCAAAAACCTGTATGTATCACCTCACAGGCTCAGGGTGTCAACTGCGTAGAAGCACGGGACACATTATGCAACGCATAATAGGAAGAACATTTTGGGGCTGTTAAGGCTTGTTATGGGATATGTAGGTCAAGAGCCAAAGGCAGGGAAAACAAGGGATCAAGGTGATATGGGAATGAGCAAGTGTGAGAAAATAGTGGAATGATGAAGTAAAAATAGGGCTAGTCTTCTATAAACAAACTGCTGGTCAGTATGCTTGTCTGGCTATGCCCTACACCTAATGATCACAGTCTCTCGTCATGCATACTTCTAGACTAGACTCTATTTCTAAATCTTACTGTGTGAGAGGTTTCCCTGTTCTATATGCGTGTCTTGGTACGGGGTGTATAAATGCCAGCAGCAAGAGTCACACCTCAGGTTACAGGGACCCATGCCAGCGAGGAGGGCAAGACTTCACTGTTGATGTCATCTGTGTTTATTTGAGTGTTTCTGTCTGTGTAGTTGGCCATGTGCATATTTATATATATATTTGTGTATACATACATTGTGTGTGTGTGTGCCTGTTAGGAGTATGTGTTCAGATTTACTACTCACTAGACCTAGGAAAATGTTGCTATGGCAGCCTCTATTCTTTTGGGCTATATGGTTCAGCAACTCATAACACTATCCACTAAATGATTAGCATACTAGAAAATCCTTGATCTGTTAAAAAGCAAGAATTATTATTATTTATTTTGTTAATAGCAGTATTCCAGACTGAAGAAAAGCAAATGCTCTTGGCCCAGTAGTTATAATTAATACCATTCAATATACATAATTGTGGAAAACGAGGAAGAGCATACAGGCAAGACACCTATAGGATTCTATTTTAGTTGAAAAACATACAGGTATTCATCATTCAAAGAGCCTGTTCTACTCACTGAATATAGTCTTTGATTAAGTAATCATGGATCCAATCCGTTTAAAAGGAGTGACAATATAAATTGATTGAAATCTAAGTATTTCAGCTTTAAATAGGTATGCTGTAGGGAAAATAGAAGAAAATAGTGAAGTCTGTTGAACTTCTGAATATGCTGAAAGTCTGGAAATTTCTTTAATAAGTGAGAAGGGCATTGTATAAGGAAGACTCAGTATTTATCTGAAAAGGGAGCGACTTCAAAGAAGAAGACAGTAATAGTAGGAGAAGAAAGTTGATGCTTAGAGGTTAGAAATAACTAGGATGACATGAGGTTTGCCAACATTCAAATTGAATTAGGTTGTTAAAACAAATAACAAATTGTAAAAGGTGTGCCACTTGTAAAAATATAAAGAAATCCTGAAATGAAGAAGTTGAGCCCTTTCTTTAGTGAGGATAGGGTGAAAAATCTAGGCTCTCTTCCTCAAACTAGGTACTCACTTTTTTGGTAATTTCTGGCTGGAGTAAAGTTTGGAGTGAAGGAAAAACAGTGAAAGAGAATGAATGTATACAAATGGATGCTACTGCTTCCAGAGTGAAAATAAAATCCAGAGTATGTTCAAGTCAGAGGAGTAAAGCTCCAATTAAATTTTTTAAGTCAAAAGCAGTACCCTATTCCTGGAGATTGTCAGCCACTACCAATATTTAAGAAGAGAAGACACCTAGGAATTTTCAGTTACGTGAACTAGTTGGTGACAACATGCAATACTGAAATTCAGGGATGTTTTTTATTATGGAACCCATTTGATAAACTACAGAATATAGAGATAGGTGTACATATAAAAGATTAGAAATACAGAGGATGGCAAAAGGTTGTCCTGTTAGGTTATCCTTCTGGAGAAAAGTTTCAAAAGGAGTAATCTTGGATTTGATTTGTTTATGCATTTTTAGTAACAGTCGTGGTAAGTAAATATAAATTAAATAAAATTAGATAAAAAAAATAGCAGTGTACAAGATATTTAGAATAACATACTAGTCAGATGAGGAGTAAATTCACAGAGCTGAAATGAATTTTTAACGGAAAAAAAGGCAAACATTTTGATTATGCACTCGAGACATAATCTGAAAATCACAAAATAAAAGAAAGAAAAATTCAGAAGTATTAGATCATGATAGGATGACTCTGCACTAGCAGTGTCATAAAGTTTTGAGAAGGGAAAGCGTATTTTTTTCATATATCAACTGTAACTAATGTAGATATAGAATTTTGTTGACCTGGTTGTATCTCACCTTACCTGTTTGAGTTTTCTGTGGCAACAGTTGTCAGTAGAAAGTGTGTTACAATGAACCAATAGTTTTACAGAAAGCTCTTTCTACTTTGTAATTAACCAGTGACTTGCAGACACTTCAATGAAGGGGTCAAATAGTATGTGGCCAGCTAATTTGAAAAATAAGAACTGATGGCAAGGATCAAGTCCATCCAAAGAACAATTTGTAGGAAGCACATAAAAAACCTATGCCATAGGTTGTTAGCATTATTTAGTAGCTTAATGGAGCTTTCTGAAGCTGTTCTGTTAGGAAATACTTCATTGCAGTCTTGCTCATATATCCATATGTGAGCATATACTTATGTAGAAATTGATGAGATTTTTCATGAACACTAGTACTTTCAGGAAGTTCCTAATAAAATTAAGTTCCCTGGAACTGGCTTAGCTTTCTTTGCCAGTTCACTTGGTACCAGTGGTAAAAATGGCACAGACCTGGAGGGTTGATGAAAATGGATCTGATTTACAAGACATCTATTAATTAAGGCATATGTTATATGGAGAACTTATAGCAGATAGCCCCTTGCTAATGACCCCCACAATGGGATGGTAATTGAAAGAGTAAAAGGCAACTCAAAGGTTGTGATAAAGATAGTAAAGTAAAAGCCACACGCACAGCAAAGCAAAATGAGGAATTCTTTCAATATTTTGCATCTGCATGCAGGTGTTCAACCATTTCCAGGAGAACAGGTCTCCGTCATGCATAATGGTTGCTTAGGAAGACAAAACATCACTCTGAGCATTCCCATGTTCCTTCTTCCCCCAGCTTTATATGCTGAGCATGATGCCATGTGATATAGAGTATCCCTATTCAGGGTCAGCTGGGGTCAGCTATCCCAGCTGTGTTCCCTCCTAACTCTTCGTTCACCCCCAACCTGTTCACTGGTGGTATGAGAAGCAGAAAAGGCCTTGATGCTGTGCAAGTCCTGCTCAGCAGTAATCAAAACATCCCTGTGTTATCAACACTGTTTTGATAACAAATCCAAACCATAGAACCATAGATAGCTACGTTGAAGAAAATTAAGTCTACTGCAGCCAGTAGTACAAAACCATAAGAAGATAAAAGGACCACTGCACATAGGCTTCTTTAAAATTTATATTCCTGAAACTAGGAAAATTGTTTGTACATGTTAAGTTCTTTTCATGTTTTCCAAAATTCTGATTCCTTTTGGAGTCTCTGCAATCCAAGCCAATGTGCTGTTTCCTGGAAAGCAGTAGATAATTCTGTTAATAACCAGTTTATTTATTATAGTTTGTCTCAAGCTTTTTTATATCCCTTTAATATTAAACTGAGTATTATTGCACACTTTAATAACAGTGTTTTTCTGGATTTACTCAGACTGCATTTAAGTGAAAGCACAACAATGAATAAACAGTTCTTAATGAAATTTTACCAGTTTTTATAACAGATCTGGGCAAAACTTTTACATAAGCATTCCAAAAATGACAGGAAAAAACTAATTGTCACATGTCACCAGCAGTGGAGTCTAAGATACTGAACATTATTTTACAGTTCCCATGGAGAATATAGTAGAGTACAGTCCCTACTGGATATCAAAATAGTCTTACTGATATTGAAATACCATGCACCAGAAGAACCCTTAGTTACACCCCTTAATAAGTTAATGCCCAGCTGAACCCTCTTACACTGTTGAGATGAAATAATTTCAGGTCCCACAAATACAATCATGCACAAAATAAAAATTACTATAGGTTTTCTACTAAGATGAGACAGTAATTAAAAATGTTGACATTGAAAGTATTGTTTGTGCAGATATTTTTAAAAAGCAGATAGATTAAGCTGTGTCTCCATGACCACTGTTTGAATTCCTTACTCTTTCTTCCTTTATTCTTTCTTTCCATTATAGCTTTATAAGCCTTTAAGTTAAGTAAATTAACACATTTTATTCAACTGGTTGAGATGTTAATACCTATGGTAGAAATAGTGACTCAAAAGTCCTATGATGAAGAAGAACATTGCAAGAGGAATTGAAATGCTAACAAAACCCAAATAGACTTATAACTAAAGCCATTATCAAGAAAATATATTTAGCGATATATTTCTTCAATCATTTCCAAACCATTTGGGAGGGAATAATTATTTAAGTAAATTTTGATTGATCACTTGTTAACTATCAAGAGAATGTGAATTAAAAAGTATTCAGAAATTTATTTTCTAATCTTCAGTAACAGAAGTTTTCAAGTAATATGATCTGGTTTAGAATAGTTTAGAATAACCAAACTGAATGCAGAAAGCCTATACCAGTGTTTCTCAGTATCCTTCTCTTAATGCTAGTTGAATATTTTCTTAGACTGCAACACTCAAGTTTACAAGGCAGGGACTGATCAAATATTCAGTTTGTACAACATTGCAAAGGCACTAGCAAATACATAACACTATGACGTTTTGAGTTCTATGCACATGACCCAGTTCAACCCTAAGTTACAAGCTGTTTCAGTGGAAGGTAGTGGTAGTTGTGTGTATTGTTGCCTTAGGGTTTTCATGATGTTACAATCTGCTTGAATATTGCAGAAAGAACTTCAGATTCGAATATTTTCCCCAACAAAATTAAAACTCAAACCAAGTTATCCGTTTATTTCAAAACCTGATTTTTTTATTAATTAATTGCTAAGAGATGCAGAGAGAGAGAGAGAGAATAAGAAAAGATTGGAAAAAAATGCAGAGATTAACTTTTTAGAAGCAGAGAGAAAGGATACCACCATAAATTATTCTTTTGCCAGAGATGTCGGGGGTGTGAGTGTGTGTGTGTGAGTGTGTGTGGGGGGGGGAGAGAGGGAGAGCTTTCGCAGCTTTTTTCCTGTCCCCGATGTTTTCAGCCGCAGGGGGTATGAGCCCTCTGGAATGCAGCCAGGGCGTTCGGGCTGTGCTGTCCCCGCCGAGACCCAGTGCCAGGGTGCTGCAGCGACAGTGCCAGGGCCT
>WBMV01008073.1:72501-279992 GCA_013396655.1 Campylorhamphus procurvoides
TTGCTGAGCTGCAGGGATGCAGCTGCAAAAGGGAGTTTCTCTCTGGTTTATTGTGGGTTGGAAGGTGAAATGACTTGTGCCCAGATGTTACAAGAGTCAATGTTCCCAGCCTGTTGGGTGAAAGGGTTTTTCACCTGGGAGGGACGGGTTGTCCCTTGTTTCCTTCAGTAAGACATGACAGAGTGGCTCAGCGGGTTTGGCTGGAAACAGCCGGGAATTAAATGAAAGGGATGCCTTTCAGATTAATTTACTCTGCATGTGTTGAAGCGGTGTTGCTTGGAAAAGAGCTCACATGGTATTCCTGAGGCCATGAGTTCATCCTAGCACCGGTCTTTTCTATCTGTTACTTGTCAACACGTGTTGTATTCTTTTATACTTTTTATACTTTATATACTCTTTTATACTCCTTTATATTCTGTACCCCAAAACCCTATAAGTAAAGAACTCTTCTCTGCTTTACCTACATAAAGTTGTCTTGGAAAGTTTTTTTCCCCCTTCCTTAAGGCAACAGTATACAGGGG
This sequence comes from Campylorhamphus procurvoides, assembly GCA_013396655.1. Taxonomy (NCBI): domain Eukaryota; kingdom Metazoa; phylum Chordata; class Aves; order Passeriformes; family Dendrocolaptidae; genus Campylorhamphus; species Campylorhamphus procurvoides. The sequence continues at coordinate 73,023 of WBMV01008073.1, forward strand.
CAGAGCCTGGCCCTTAGCCTCCTTGATATTAGTAGGAACAGACGTGTTCTTTTTTATTTCCCTTGGGGCTTCCAGCATTGTCTTATTACAAAGGAGTCTGATTTCTTAACACTTTAAATTGCAACCTGCTTGGGTTTTCTTATTTTTCACTGTTGGCTTCATTGCTTGCTTATACACTTTCTAAACTTTGTAGAAATAATAGTCCCATTGTGGCATTTTGAATGCTGAAAATTACGTTACTAGAATTGTGATATGAAGCATCATTCCGAGTGGGGAAAAGTAACTTACAGCAATATAATGCTGTTATAATGCATATGCCGTAGCGGGAAAAATTAAGACATTAAGCAATCTCAATTCTGATATTAGCCCTAATGTTTTCTAAGTTCTTGACTTGTCAACCTTCATTTTTTCCCACATTTTTAAATCTGTATTTGGAGTCTGTTATTTTTAAAGAAAAAAAATAGTGTATTGACAATTCTGATATCTACATAGGTCTTCTGCATGTCCACTTGTGTGAATGGATATCTAGTGATCTAGTGAAAAGTTGTCCCTGCCCATGGCAGGAGGGTTGGATTAGGTGATCTATAAAGGTTCATTCCAACCCAAATAATTCTATAATTCTATGATATTAAAGTGAGATGTAGATATTAAAGTGAGATGTAGCACCTTATCCTTTTCTTCCTCAACAATTTTTTAATAGTGGAAAAGCAAAAGCTGGAGAATCTTGACACATGTTGTTCATGCCCTCTTCTAACTCCATCTTTGCATCCTAATGGATCTTCAAACTACTTCCCATCTTCAAGTTTCTTATACCAGCCCTATAACGGAGGTCCCGGGCTTACGGAGCATGCAGACGATCCAATATGGATTAACTACAAAGCTCACTTTATTAATGGAGTTTCTACAATTATAGTATTCTCTAAGTGTACGTGCATTAACATCACTGGTGCTCAGACACATAAACAATCACTCATTGGCTACAGGCTGTCTCTGTGCAGCTTGTCTTCACAGCACCTGTGTTCACACAGTGCTGCAGGCTGTTTATCTTTACGAGCACACAGAATCTGGCCAAGGCCACACACTCCCTTTGCTCTGCAAAGAAATCCACAGGCCTGCTAAATCCCTACACAGCCCCATAGGTATTAGTTGTTCCTCATTCTTTCTAGAGGATTTGTAGTTCAATCTTACTTCCTTTTAATCTCTTCACAACTGCCAAGTGACATTTTGGCCTGTCACCATATCCCATCAGCTCTTCCTGAAAAGCCTGAGCCAATGTACTCCTCTAATCTGGACCCTTTCTTTGCTCATGTCTCCTTTGCATCCGAACTTTGTCTTCTGTGCAGTCTGATACCAGAGAGATAGAGCTGGCTGCCAGAGAACAAAAGAAGTGAAAACTTCAGGGTTGCAGAACTGCTACTGTGTAAAGTAGTTAATGAAAAATCCTACCTACTCTTCTCTGGAGTGTGCTTTGTGAGAGTGGGATCCTAGAAGTGGTCATTGTTAAAACTCTGCAGTTCTCTCTGGGCATATGTAGTTTTCAGACTACATATTTCGCTTTCTCATCCAAAGCAACTGGACTAAAGAGAGCTCATCATTTTTTATTTTTGTACTGGTTGGAGTTACTTTGACAATTTTTGGAAGAAAATAATTTTCTTATAACATTAAAGTACATTTTGAAGCTTAGAGAACTCTCAAACTTATATGTCAAATGGTTAAAATTTGTAGACTTATTAACAAGAATAAAGGAGCCAAGTCCCAAGTGGGGGGTAACTCCTATAGTAGATAGGCTAGTCTCAGTAAGTCTTTGTGCAGTGTCCATATTTCATTTTCTTTAGATGCCTTCCCAGGAGTTCAGCTTGAATTCAGTTTAGCATTTAATGTGCAGCTTGTATTTCTTTGACTGTCACTGATACAGATTTTAAATTCTGTAAAGTTTTAATCCTGGTTTCAGATTTCTTCTCTTATACCTGTTTGTTTTAATGGACGATCCCATTTAAGATGGATGGTGAGTCCAGGTGCTTATTGTTACATGAAAGCTTTTAAAGAGATGTGTCCATTCTTCATTTTGCAGTGCAGCAGAGAGCCTCTTGCAACACAGATAAGATCTTTAATTAAAAAAAAAAACCAAAAACAAACAAAAAAAAAAAATCAACCCCCCCCCCCCAACCCCAAAACCTCAAAAAGGCCCCCTAAAGCCTCAAACCAACAAAACCCAAAACCAAACATTACTACCAAAAGTTGCAGTGCATAACAGGGAAGAAAGAAGCAAAGACTGTGAGAGCTGCCAAAGCCTAGTGCCTTTGCAGATGCAGAAAATTTGGCAGCAAAAATGTGGCACAGTGTTTCTGTATACTTTGGGTTATTACTCATTGCCAAAACAATTAAAACCAGCCATGAAATGAAAATCTTGCCCATGTGACCAGAGAAAATACAACTTTTCCTAATCCCAAGTCTAGCACAACCCATATAGTTTGGTTTTAGGCAGATTTCTCAGTAACATGCCAGTACCCCTAAAACTTTGTCTAAAGCAACTTCTAAAACTGAAGAATACTTGTTTAGATTCTATATATTAGCTTTGTTTCCCATTTCCCTTTCTGTATCCCTTTCTGTTCAGTAATTATTGGCAAATTTTTTCAGTTCAGAATTTAAAAAAAAAAAAGACAAAAAATCAGTTTTGGATGGTGTCTAATCTTAGTTTTCTAAATAGAAGGAGCTTGTGGGTTGCTTGTAGTTTTTTAAATGTTGGTGAGTAGGTGGCAGTTAAAAATATCCAGTTCTCCTAGTTTTCAAGGATTTGCAGTTCTCAGTTGTTTCTTAGGGCACCATCTTCTGAAAGTTTTGCTTAGGTCCCTGTTCCTTCCTTTCCTTGTACAAGTGTAATTCTTCCTGACTTTAGTGCAGTCAGGACAACAATCGGAGTTCGAGTTGGTTGATATTAATCCTTACAAATATATTTTATCAGTTAAGACACCTGCAGGTTTCCTGAGAAATCTTTTCTTTGTTGTACAGAGGTGTATGTTTCATGATTTTTTCCCCCTACAGACTAAAAAGAAGAAAATTCATTATTAATAATTGCTTTGTCAAAAGCTGTTTAGTAGTTTTGAGTAATGCATTTAGGGTGTTGGGGCTTTCCGTTCAAAAATTATTATTTCCCAAATCAAGTACTTAAGTGATTCTGTATCAATGTTCGTGAATCTTCTCTTCCAAAATATATTTTTATAAGAACTAATTGACTTGTAATTTTTTGGTTTAGTTTTGTTCTTTCATTTCTGAGTCTATATTCGAAAATTCTGTAACTGCTCCTTTTACTGCCCACTCACAATCTCTACGCCTCTGTAGGAATCCCACTTTCAAGTCAATCTTCTGTTGTGACTGGATTTCTTTGAGTCTGTTTTTGTTACTGGAGCAAACTGTGTCAGACATGATACAGAAGAGACAATAATCTTTTGGAGATGACTTTCGAAACAATAGGTTGGTAGGATATTGTTTTGTATCACGAGGGGAAAAAAAGGCTACTGGAAAAATAGTATAAATTTCAGTGAGCTTAATGGAAGGTACAACTGTCACAAAAGCCTTCTGCAAAGACATTTTTCTCCAGATAAAAGACAAAGGATTACCAAGGAAGAGCTTGTAAGAGATTTAGTAGGTGTTTTAATGAGCTTAGATACTATTGTGATAAACAGGGGAAAAATCTTGTACAATCGATGGAACACTGACATTTTATAATGTGTGGAATTTCATTGTACTGGTAGTGATATAAACACTCAGATTAAATTATATAAAATGAGCTTTGGATATCAACACAGGCAGTTTCCTCTAGAGGTGGTATCAAATTGCATGACAGTGGAGCAGCAGAGCATGCTCCATCTGAATACTGCCATTGGACAATGTATGCTAGCTATCTCAAGGCAATAAAAGATAAATTAAGTGGATAAGCAGCTGAGTAGCATACTGGCAATTTGTAGGCCAAATGTACCTTCTAGTTTTGTTAAATTAGACCTCTGCTGATGCCCAAAGTCATAGTTTTACTCATTGCAGTTTCATAAGCAGCTACAGTTTTCATCATCCTCTGAACAGAATGTAATCAGTACACATAATGTAAACTCCTTCCTTTTTGGAATTGGAATTTTTCTAGAAGTGTCAATAAAAATGTATTTTAAGTTACCATGGCACAAAAAGCTTTGACCTAGCTCAGGATATGATTAGGCTAGGCACAGTGGAAAACCAGCCACAAACCAGGATGTTTTGTTGTGTAGCTTACATTCAAAGGATCATGACACTGGACAGTAGGATACAGTTGGGTACTTCAGTCCTGGTCTTTCCCAATATACAAGAACCATAATGCAGGGGCAGCTGAAGTACTCATATGTAAAGACATCATAGAAAGAAAGAGAATAGTAGTGGCAATGAGATGACTTATGAAGATGTTCCATCTCAGGTCTAGATGCTTTGCATCCAAAACCACAAATGTAGGAATGCACAGCAATGAATACTGAAATCCGTTATGAGGTAGAGAAGTCATTATTGTAACAATGCATTTACTTTGTACAAGCATGTGGTAAAGCCAAAAAAAGCATATTGTGGTCACTTCATAAGAACATAAACGAGATTTTTGATTGCATAGCTAAATAGGAAAAAGAAACACCAGAAATATTCCAGAAATCTTTTGAAAAGAGACCATGGCTGAAATAAAATCTGGAAGGACAACAGGAGAGTGATTACTGTTTCAGGATTGTTTTGGTTTTTTTTTCCCTTCGCAGTAAATTCTATTTGCATTACTGTTTAAATTTGAGTTTTTCAATAGCTGTTTTTGCAGCAATGAAAGATGACATTGTGGAGCTGGTTCTCATTTCCAGATGGAGAGCAGTTCTCAAAAGATTGTTGAATGCTGGTTCCTTATGACATACAAAGCTGTTCAAACAACATTCTGAGAGGGAGTTGGTAGCTTTGGGAGGTGGTTTTTAGAGAGGAAATTTACACCAGTCAAATCTCAAATTTCTAACAGTTGATATAAAGAGGAAAGAATTATGAACTGTATTATCTTCTACCAAACCCATAAATTTTGTGGCTCCTGTAATAATTTTTTTTCAACACATTGAAATTTCTTTATTACTGAGACTTTTTTTATGAAGAAGATCCCCTCTTATGATGAAGTAGCAGAATAGGTTTATATCAACTTTATTTTGAAAGAAAAGCAGCCAAATCTGAATATGTGGCAAATTCTTTCATTTTGCTTAGTTATGTCATCCAATTATGTGTGAAGAATTTTAATTTTAGTTAGTACATCTTAAGAATTGGATAATTGCTTTATTTTTTTCAAGGTAATGAACTTTCAATAAAGCATGATGTGACTGTTATTTCAAGGCACAGCAACTCAGAAGGAAGGTGAACACTTTACCTCTCCAAATGGATGGTTTTGCTAATGAAGTGTTTTCCATAATTCATTTTTTCCCCCCCAACAAATACATCACTTCAGCATTGGCATAGATATTTAGACTATGTCAGGAAACAGATATAAGCCTGAATCAATCTTTATTTTTGTAAAAGGTAACTGGCATTTCCCTTGCTTCTCTATTTGATGGTTCAGCCACTAAAGGTTTGGAATCTGCTGAAAGTCTGCTTCAGCTTGTCACTCTTGGTAGATATGATGTCTCTGTGTGAATGTAAAGCTTTTCGTAAAGTTTTCTCAAAGCTTCACTAAATATAAAATAATGTCAGTGCCAAAATTTATCCATGTATCCCTGTTCCTGTCAGGCTTCTATTGACTCTTCATTATTCCATTTCTAAATTGAATAGAGCCTCAGGGAAGGAAACATTTATGTAAGAGTATTACAGTGGAAGAATCTGTGTCCTGATCCTGTATATGAAAAACAGGCCTTGGAACCAGCATGTCTTCAGCTAATTAAATGTAGCCATTCTTCTCCTTGAAGAAAGGGTGTTTTTCCTTCAAGTTACCAGGGAGCTTTATAGTCTTTTTCCTTTGTTACAGAATAGCTTTGGCTGAGGAAATTAAAACTGGACAAGTAAAAAAATAGTCTGCATAGAATTAATATTATGCAGTACTTTTGTGCTTGTATAGAAGAAAAATTTGTACACCCTATTTTTGTAGGGAGCATTCCCTGAGAATGTTATTTCTCTTGTGTAGCCAGGTTTCTCTTCTTCCATTCCTCTATTTACTGTTCAGGGAAATAGACCTTTGAGAAGAACATTTCTCCTGATTTTATAGAAAAGTCCTATCCTCTTTTGATAATGCCAATAACATGCAATGGAGAGATTCAGAAGACTAGTATTTTTTAGGCTAATTTGCTTATGACATATCATATTTCATAAACATAATTTCAGTGATGTTGGACATTCCAAATGATGTTGATTGGAGCAGCATGACATTAAAAACTTCTCACTTGTTCTAGAATAGGTAGCTGCCGGATGTGGCTATTCAAATCTACATTATGTGGAAGAACAACATGGAAGAATTAAGGCAAATCTTTTATTACAAAGGTTACTGAAAATCATGCAGTCAACTGTTAAAATTCAGAAATACAGCTGGTGCACTTAATCGCACAAAAACTAACTTCATCACTTATTCAGCATTCTTTGTGTCTAACAATGCCATGGGAAAACAAAGGCATGTTTTTTCTCCTAGAATGGACTGGGCAGCTCTGTTTCTTTCCTCCCTTGTTTCATTTACAATATATGTATTGTCTGAACACATTTTTTGCAGTGGATGCCATCTCTGTCTTGAACTCTGTAGATCCAGTGCTTTAATATTCTGAAGCTTTTATGTGTATCAGAATCTATATATTTTTTGGTAATCTTTGTGTCTAAGCCACAGGAAAAGTAACAAAACAATTGTGAAAACCAGACCTTGCTGTCTGGTAGTAACATGCACTATAAATTCGTATTGTTGTTAAAGATTTTTTTTTCCCCGGGATGTCTAGTAAAGTAAGAAAAGATGAATTATCCATCTGTTCAAACAACCAAAAAAACCCAAAGAAACCCAACCAAACAAAAAACCCCACAAACAAAAAAATCCCAAAAAACAAACTTGCAAAAAAAACTATTAAAAGAAGTAATCATTATTGGGATAACTAACAGGGTTTTATTAACTATCAAATGGTAATTAATTGATGATTCAAAATCAAATGGTGATAAAGTAATAATTTATTATTAGCTAAACAGTGATTTAACAATTAATTGAGAATGATTTTACTGTGTGCAGGAGAACACAGTGGACCTTGGTAGGGGACACAGGTTTTTATAATGTAAAGTGATTGTATACAGCTCGCCTCCCTTGGTGTATGTACAGGGTTGGAGCTGCAACAGTTTTAGTTCTGTCCAGTCCCAGTTCAGGCTCCTGATAAGGCATGGCCTGTACTCCTTTGTTCCTGAGAAGATGCAGTCCAGCATGGTCCTCACAGCCTACCCAGAGAGGCTGATCCCAGTCAAGGCCCACCGTTTGGGGGTGCGTGAACCATGGTCCTGTTTGCTCATGCAGGGAGGGTCCCTCCATTACACCAGCTTACTGTTAAGAGAACACAATGAGCAGGCAGCAGCAAAGAGAAGAGGGACATGCAGAGGGATATTTGTGATGCATTTCTACTTGAAAGTTCCCATATTCAGCAAGTGACAAAGGAAAAACTTCGCTGTGAGTGTGCCAGAGCACTGAAACAGGCTGCCCAGAGAAACAGTGGAGTCTCCTTCTCTGGAGATATTCAAAACCCTCCTGGATGCAATCCTGCGCAACATACTTCAGGTGAATGTGCTTTAGCAAGGGGCAGGACTAGATGACCTCCAGGGGTCTTTCCAACCCTGACTGCTCTGTGATACTGTAATTCTCTGAGTTGTTGACTCCCCTAGGAATGCCTATTATGAACATACCAAAACAGCTTGTCACCACTGAGGTTTGGTTTTCTTTCTTTTCTGTTCAGTAAATTAAAAAACTGGAATGGCATATATAAAGTGATCTTTTAAAAGACTGTGTAAACACAAGATGGAGAAAAAAAGATACAACTGACCTAACCACACAAGAATGCTGCGGGTTTCATAAAAGATTAGGTTGTGACTTGTCCCAGATCTCAAACACAAAGAACTAATTTTTGTTGAAGCAATTAAACTTCGTCAACCCACTGAAAACTTACTGAAGAAAGTTAAATTCTTGGATAGCATGAGTGTGAGAGAATATTAAAAAAAAAAGAAAAAGAAAAGAAAAGAAAACCAAACAATACAAAGCAAACCCCAGACCAATCCCAAACCAGAAAAGAATTCCTGAAACAAAAAGGGCAAGCAGAGGTCAAATTTGGAATCCGCAGAAGTTGTCTTGCCAACATCACACCAATCGTAATGAACTCATCCAATGCAGATGTCTGTAATATTGTTGTGTAACTACAAATGATTGCAGGGACTGCAAGAGTCAGTAGAATATATATACCAGACACAAAAGAGAATATTCCAGCTCAGAAAAGACCATGGAAGTAATAACACCAGTGCAGGGAAAGGAATTAGAAAACTGTTTTAAAAAAACAAAATCTAACTAATGGGCCCACATTGTTAGAAAAATCTCATTTGCCTCAGAAAGATATAATGTGTACAGTAAGAGAAAAAAAAGGCCAACAAGGACCCATTTTTAATTTACTATGGTAGAGTTAAGACAACTCTACTATTGCAGCACAGTTACACCTCTTATTGGAACATTTAAATGAAATATATGGATAATTATAACATCAAAATATACAAAAAATAATAATGAAAACGTTCTGTGATGAGAAAAAGTATAGAAACTAAACTTTCAGAATTAAAATATGGCAACTTACTTTTGGTCTCATTAACAGGACTACTTTAGAAGGCTAAATAAAGATGACATAGAGACAGGCTAGCTGCTTCTCAATAATGATCACTGCTTTAGAAATTTTGCCAAGTTATTCTAGGAACTAATAATTGCTTGCACAAGAAATAAAAATATGTTAAGTATTGCACATTTAACTACTATGCTAAAAGTAACTTTCTAACAAAGCTAAAGTCTTCGCAGTTCTTTCATCGCAAGATTTCTCTCTAGTGGGTTAGGCATATCCTGAAATGCCTCTTTTGAAATTACCTTCTTCTCTGATTAAGCCCTTACAATTTAGATTTATTCTTAGTCAATTCATTGAGATATATATATATACATACATATTTGTGAACTATACTCACTGGTTATGTATCCTGCACCATGTTTAATAATCCTTAATCTGTTGATAAACTTCACTTTTATCTCACCTCTGTCAATATGCATACAGTATTTCAAACATATACCATGTGAAAATCATAGAAAATTCAGAAAAACTTCATTAATATGGAAAATTGATGCTAAAACATTATTAGTAGTTTGTTTATAAATGTATTAAATAAATATTGGTAAATGTTTTAAACCTAATATGCCACATGTTTATATATATATATATATTAATTAGCAAGAAAAGTATTAATTCATTTATGATAAAATATATCCTCGTATACTAAGTTTACTATTATGCTTCTGGTCCATATGCCTGTGTGTCTCTAACAGGGAGCAAGAAACTTCTAGCTGGACTCTCAAAACCTTAGTTACTATTTGATTATAATTTTTACAAAGAAATTTATGAAGAGCAGTGTAATTGACTTGCTATGAAAATGCTGTTTATACAGGGTGTAGCTGCTGGAATCCACCCATTCTCCACTTCTTCCTCTCAAGAGAGAATTTTTTTCAGGAACTGAATTTTTGTAATGCAGAAACAAATGGATACATGTAATAGTCTGAAGTCTTTAGTATTCAAAGGAGTGATAAAATGAAAGAATTAGTACACACCCAAGACAATGTCAGAACCAAGACAAAGTTGTCTATTTAGGCATAAATTCAAAAGCACTTAGCGTGGTCTCAACCCATGTTGACATTTTAAGCTCTTTATATTATCAGCAGTTTTGTTGAAATGTGCAAGCCTGAAGATGCCAACACTGTTTTAGGAAAGTAGATGAGATTGTATTTCTGTAACTTGAAGACTGAGAAATATAATGTTCATATTATGACTGTTGTGACATCAAGTGAACAGTGATATTAGAGCAGCTGTTAAAGGCCTACAAATGTGCCAAAAACTAAGGCAAAGTCAGGAGCTGATACTGATGGCACCTTGGAAAAAAATGACCTGAAATTTCTTAGTTTATATTGGCTGAAATGAGCAATGAACTTGTCCTTTGTGGTAAAGTCAGTCAAAGGTTGTACTCAGTGATCTTGGAGGTGTTTTCCAGCCTAAATGATTCAGTGAAAATTCTCTTCCCTATTACATATAACCAAGTGGGCTGATGGATGCTGGTGTTGAAGAAAAAGTTTAAAATCATATTCCTGTATAACTAACTTTGCTAAGTTAGAATATAGCAGTAACAAGTGTCTTTGACTGATTCTTAATTCACAGAACACAACACCAATGTCTGCATGGTTAGGAATTACTTTAAGAGCTGCTGGGATCTTGCAGAGGTCTCAAGGAGATTTCCAAGGAGAAGGGAAAGAACCACAAAGATACAAGGAAAATTGAAGAATAGACTATATTTAAAAGGTCATTAAAAAAAGACTGCTATTTTTTTCCAGAGTATCAAGATCTTTTTTCTTGCTTCTATATGTACAATTCAACATGTCTCAAATAGCTATTTCAAATAGTTTCCAGTTTTAATATATTTCAAAACATCAATCCTGACCAAATATTTAATAACTACATACATAGTTGAAGTCAGTTTGATATTCAACATTAAGAGAATTAATATTTAGCAAGTTTCTGCAGTCTTCTGAAGACTGTTTACTAGGGAAATAATTATTTTGAATACTGTATTTGAGGAAGGAATAGACAGTAATTTTAAAACTTTATAAGAACCTCAGAAAATCTGATTTAAAAATAGGAAAATTTCTAATTTCCTTATTTTCATACTCTGTTGGATCTCAGTTAAAATGTTCCTTATGCAAACAATCTATAGGATGTCTTTTGTCAGACTCTAACCCTATAATAATTTTAGTAGTTTTGTGAAAAATAAAGTGATTACATTATACTGGAGTTTGGATTTCAGTCTGTGGGTTCTGTGGGCTTTTTTCTTTCTCTCTTTTTCTTTTTTTACCTGACACCTCACTGTTAAATTTGAGAGCTATAATGAGCTCTCAAGTTTGAGAGCATATTGCTAAAATAAATTTCTGTGTGTTTTGGTTTTGTTTAAATATATGCCAAGGTGTACTAAGTTTGTGAAAAAAATATTTTGTCATCAACATTTCTTTGGTGCATCAATTAATGCATTATGGCACAAAATAAATGGAAATATTTCTCAGTCACGGAAATTTTCTTCCAATCAATCTTTTTCATCTTTAGAGAGACTAAAAATTGCAATTTCTTTTCTACAGGGAAATATAATATTGAAAAGTAACAAAATATTTTAACCTGCTTCTATCTGTGGAGATAAAGGGACATGCATAACTTTTCTAAGTATCTAAAACTAGCAAAATGACAAAACTCCCATTCTCCTAAAATTTTGGAAGGTGAAGAAGAAAGATGAAATATAGTATTACATCATTGGCAGGATCATTTTATGACTTATAGTACATTTTGCTCTGTAGGAAATGGACAATTAGTTGTAAGTGAATATTTTTTTTTTATTCTTCATTACTTTGCAGACAAAGTAATATCTCACAAAGCTGGTGGTTGCCCCAGGAGACCCCTCACCCCAGAATATAGGCATAAAACCCATCACCATGAGTGCTTGGGAGCAGCTTAGTTCAAGAGAGAACTAAGATATTATGCTAGCCGAGAAATAATCCCTCTCCTTTAAAATTTAGAAAACAGAACTTTAATTAGGGAAAAATATATATAAAGAAAAAAAAATAACAGTTCTTAATCACAACACATATATATATCCAGAAAAGAACCAAACAACAACGGTCTGCAACAAATCCCTCCACCCCCCGAAATGACAAGGCAAAACAGTCTAAAGGGTCCTCTTGGCCACCCCTCAAAAGGGAATGCAATTATATCCACGGACAGCAGGTGGCGCTGTGGCACCTCCGCTGTTGGCAGCTCACCTTCTCCCAGGGGTTGCAGTTATATTTACGGACAGCAGGTGGTGATGTTGTGCCCGGCCGGCTGGGCTCTCCCCTCAGGTGAGGTGACAGGGTAGTTCCCAGGTTGGTTCCTCTTTTCCTTATGGCAAGCTTTGTAGTAGTTATGATGATTCACGGATGAAAACAGTTGATGTTGGGGAAAAGGAACACAAATCCAGTATCCAGTGATGCTGGGATCCCAGTGTCTCTGTGTCCCCGTCCTCTCCGCTCCGACAACAGACTGAGCCCTGCCTTATGCAGGAAAACTAGAAAAACCAGTTTTTTCCCCTCCCAGACTTCGGGGAGATCAGAACAAAAGCTGTATTTAAGAGAGATAAAATCAAGATACACACATCCTTTGTATCCTCTGTTAACCATCCCCACCACGCCAGGGTGTTGGCTCCAAACCTTTTTGGAAGGAATTCCTCTTAGGCTTTTGAAAACTCCAACAGCAGCTCTCCTATTCACCTTTCAGACTAAGAGGACACTGCCTTGTGGTGCCACACGTAATGGGATGCAGAGGAAGAGCATCTTGCAATCAGACAGTAGTCCTTACAGGATTCCAGAAAGGAATCAAAGATGAAAAAAGGAGGGATTTAGGAGACTTGAGGAGGAGAAAGTATGGGAAATAGAGGGATAAGGGAATAAAAATGGCTGGTAAACTATAAATATTTGGCTAGCTAGTGCATTTGTCCAGCCATACCCTATGTCTCATCATTGCAATTTGCAATTCTGAATTCTTTCTGAAATCTAGGTTTTGACTGACTTTCTGTAAGAGGCATGTGGTCTTACTCGGATACCATAAACTACAGTTTTCTTTGAGCAATGGAGAATTTACTCATGTTTTCTTTATATTAGATCATGTGTACCTCCACTTCAGAATTACTGACTCCCATCCAGAGATAGCATTAGCTAATGACCTAAAGGAATCATACAAGATTTCTTGAAATATCCTGATGATGGAAGAATGCTTTCAAATTATTAATGTTAAAATATCTGTTTTGCTAAAAAACAGTAATATATTTCCATCACATGACCCACAGCTAGCTCTATTTCTGCTATATACACAAGATTGTGTATGCTGCCAATAACACAAGCTACAGTAAGAACTTGTGGTTAAATATTTGATGACATTCCTTTAAAATGTCAAAAAAGCACCATAATTTGTATCAAAAGTAGCTTCAAATTGTCCTGATGAAAATTATAAGGGTGGTGAAACAGCTGACTAATGTCTCAATTTTCAAGAAGGGTAGGAAGGAGTACCCTGGAAACTACAGGCCTATCAATTTCACTTCAGTGCCTGCAAAATCATGGATAAAATTTATTTTAGGAGGTGTTGAAAAACACCTGGAGGACAATGCAGTCAGTGGTCACAGCCAGCACAGCTTCATGAGAGGATAGTCCTACTTGTCTCCTTCTACAACACAGTAATCCACCCAGTTGATCAAGGGAAGCCAGTTGATATAATCATTTTGGATCTCAGTAAAGCTTTAATACTGTCTCTCACAGGATCCTTCTGGACAAAATATCCAACCTGTAGCTGGAGAAATACATTATGTAGTGGGTAAGCGATTGGCTCATGGGTTGAGCACAGAGAGTAATAGTGAATGGAGTGACATCAGACTGGTGACCTGTCACTAGTGGGGTTCCACAGGGCTCCATCTTAGGCCCTTCAACATCTTAGTAAATTACTTGGACACAGGACTTGAAGAAATACTAAGTTTGCTGATGACATTTAATTGGGAGGATTTGTTGGCTCTTTCAAAGACAGGGAGGCCCTGCAGAGAGATTGCAACAAATTAGAGGACTGGGCAATCACCAACCATATGAAGCTCAACAAGAGCAAGTGCCAGATTCTGAAGCTGGGATGGGGCATATAGGTTGTGCATATAGACTATGGAACAAGAGTCTGGAGGGAAATGCTGTGGAAAGGGACCTGGGGGTCCTGGTCGACAGCAAGTTGAATGTGAGCCAGCAGTGCCCTGCCAGCCAGGAGGGCCAACCGTGTCCTGGGGGGCATCAGGCAAAGCATCGCCAGCCGGTCAAGGGAGGGGATTGTCCAGCTCTGCTCTGCACTGGGGTGGCCTCACCTTGGATATTGTGTGCAGTTTTGGTCACTGCAATATAAGAAAGATATTAAGCTCTTAAGAGTGTCCAGAGGAGGGCAGTGAAGATGGTGAAGGGTCTTGAGAGGAAGCCATGTGAGGAGCAGCTGAGGGCACTTGTTCTGTTCAGCTTGAAGAAGAGGAGACTGAAGGGAGATCTCTCTGTGAACTTCAACATCTTCATGAGGGGAAGTGGAGAGGTGGGCACTGATCTCTTCACTCTCATAACCAGTGACAGGACTCAAGGAAATGGCATGAAGCTGTGTCAAGAGGTTTACGTTGGATATCAGGAAAAGAATTTTCACTGAGGGAGTGGTTGAGCCCTGGATTAAGTCACAGCACCAAATCTGAGTTCAAAAAGCATTTGGACAACACTCTCAGGGACATGTTGTCATTCTTGGGAATGGTCCTGTGAAGGGCCAGGAGGTGGACTCAATGATCCTTGTGGGTCCCTTCCAATTCAGCATATTCTGTGATTCTGTGATTTGAATACTGTGGAAACTTCATTAGCTTCAAAATTTTGAACACTTGTTACAACTATTTCTTTGAATTTTATTTTTTTTAAGTTAAAAATGAGATATAATGCTTTGGGAAGCATATAATTTAGTATTTCACAGTCCAAATGGAATTAAATCTAGTCTCTCAGGAGATGAAACTAATCCTGAAACATATTTCAGCATGCTATGGAGGACCATAGTTCTGCACAGGGAAGATTTATTTTAGCAAGTATTAGACAATCAGATTTATAAATTATAAAGAAGAGGAAATGCATTTTGGGGCATTGGGGTCTTCTAATTTAGAATCCTTAAGAATAATTGAATGAGTGCTTAGTTGTAATGCAATATAAATTATATTATTCTGAGTTCTATATAAACACCTTTAAAATCACTTTTCTTGGAATTGCAGTTATTTGCATCATTGCAGTGGATGAACTTCAAAGTATTTAAATAATGTAGACTACACTATAGCCTGGCTGTTCAAAATGGTTCCCCACCTCTTTTCAGGCTTTCAGAAGGAAGCTCTGTTCCTATGTTTAGCAGTCAACCTCCTTCATCTCAAGGAAAATTGCAAACTATATTTAAAAACACTTTAAGCCACTCAGCAATGAATCACTACAGCTGGCTCAGCTCACAGAATTCTTTAAAATCACAGTCTTTCTTGGGTAAGGCAATAACGTCCAGCCTTTGTTGGGTTGGCTGGCCTTCTGGTGTCCTGTTAAAATTGTGTAGCCCTCACTCTTATGGCTCAATTGCTTGAAATTATTTTGGTGTGCGACAAGATGAAAAGCAAACAATTCCTCTCTTCTCCCATGCCCTTTCCCTCCCTCCCTGCCTCCCTGCATCCCTCCCTCCCTTTCAGAGGCTTATGGTACTCTTGCTGTCACAAGATTTCATTTGTTCATTCAAAAGATTTCTGAAGATCATTTAAAAATTATAAAATTAAAAACCTGAACACCTTCACTATATTCTGACTCATATTGTAGAATCTGGTTTCTCTGAAGGGAGAAAAGCATTTGCCTTCACTTTTTAATGCAATGTTAGTATTTTAGTAAAATTTATTACTATTCTTCATTCAAAATATTAGTATTTCCAAGGATATTTACATCAATGGAACTGAATTCACACTTTTAAAACTACAGTACAGAATCAAAGTTCAGAGCAGTTATTGCCACTAACAGAGTCTGTCACCCATTCACCTTCTGTTGCTGACTTCTTGTGGCAATAGGAGGTGTCAATAGAGCCTTTATGGTAGCTTCAGTATACAGAAAATGGCTGATGGGATTCAAGGCCTATCCTCTGTGTATGTATATATACACATATATACATACATACATATGTACATATATATATATAAATATATATCTTACATTTATCACAGAGTGCATACAAGGGTTTTCCACTCATGGTGCAATGAAGTACGAACAAGGACAGTAGTTTGCAGTGTAGTCTATTACTTGCTGCAAAACTTGAGTTTGCTTAAAAATTACTTTGGTTATCTTGCAAATTAATGTACATTTTTACTGAAAATTTAAAAAAAATTAAAACAAAAAGAAGACCTTTAATTAAAATGAGTATATGAATGTAAAAGCATGCACAATTTAAGATAAATAACAAAGGTGCATTGTGTATGACATTTGTTCAACTCCCTGTCACGATATGCAAGAAGATTTGTGGAGGTTGTAATACAGAGACACCAGGGGCATCTTGGATAAAAAGAGGGTTGTTTTCTGTGAATGAATGAGTCTAGCAGTAGGGCAGAAACACATTTTGAAAAAGAAACTAGGAGTGTGGGCCTTGCAGAGTAATTCAGGACAATCATGTTGTTGAATTAACTCTGAGGCAGGGGCTGGGGGGGACTTCTGAATGAGAGCGAGGAGTGTTGGTTGAATGCAGTGGCAGAATCAGTGGGAAATCCAAAATATGTCCTTTCTTTTATGTATATATTTTCAAGCATATTTTGTCTAGACTTTTTTTTTACCTAAATCATGATTTTCTAACTTTTTTTCCCATTAAAACTGTCTGAAGTATTGTCAACATGTGACAAAAGCTAAGAAGTATGATGCCAAGATGATATTGCGTGAGACCCTGTATTCTATCATGGATAGCAATTAAGTTGGTGCGATAAAGTTTTTATCTTGGCAGCTCAGGTTGGCATTTGCTTATTTCTTTTTGTACTTTTCAAGAGCTTAAAACTTTCCTTGTTGTTTGCCAGTATTTTGCAGTTCTGAAATGAGATGGCCAATCCACAATGATTTGGCCTCTCCTTATTCTGCCTTGCTTTCACGATCTCCCACGTTTTTCATTTTTCCTCTGTTTAATAAGTAGCATCACCAATTTTCTATTAATTTTGTTCCACTATGACTACTAACAATGCTGAAGTTGATTCAGGGCAAATCCCTTAGTATTTGCGTGCAGTGTACGTGTAGTATAAGGCACTTACATTTGCTTTTAAGCACCTTACATACTCTAGGATAAATATTTCTGGTCTGGACAATTGAAAACATCTAATTTTTCTCAGTATCCTTTTGAACTCTCAGTATTCCTTTTGAACTCTCATTTGAGGACTTATTCTGTAGCCTCTGATTTTGTCATAATTAGCTTTCTCTCCCAAAGTTTGAATGAGGCGAATTTTAGATCAGATTAGCTATTCAGAAGAGGTATTTTGTGTTTATTTTCCGTTTCTGTACATCAGTAACATAGTTTGGCGCGGAACAACCTAAGTGCCAACATGGAAATTGCTACCATTACTATTTTATTAGAGGACACGAAATGACTGCCCTCAAGTGGCGAAATTGGAATAATACCACTTGTGGTATGTTCATCTCTTTATCTGCTCCAAACAAAATTTTATTAGTCAGAGTCACAGAATATTCTGAGTTGGGAGTAGTGAAGATCAGAAGATTTAAATTAAATCATTAGTCAGGGTCTCCCAGCTAAGCTTCCCTTTCAAAGGGTGTTGCATTTCTGAATGGGCGGGATCTCAGGTAAAGCTGCTGTTTCTCACTCAGGCAGGGGTTGTTACAGTTTTACTGTGCTATTTAATTTCCTTTCATACAATTTATTGAGGCATTTTAAAACTGAAGATTAATGAAATGATTGAAAACTGTAGAAATTCTCTAAGATTCATTAATAAATGAATATTAATATGAGTCTTCTAAAAATGTAAATGTGTGACTATGGATTCTCTTACATACTGTTTGTACCTGTAAATATAGAGCAGTATTAAAATATTATTAACTTTTCAATCAGATTTTTTCCTACAATAGCAAAGGCTTAATGCTATTGAAAAGAAAATAATACTCTAAATGTAGCTGCACTTCTGCCCTGTTCTCAGAACCAGAGCAGTTTGTCCAGGCAGATTTGAAACACTGAAAAGCCAGTGAACAAAAAGCCAAGGAGAAGCTTATTAAGTGTATCACTCTATGGCTTCTTCATCCCTTCATTTTGCACCTGCTGCGACCCACCATTAAGCCACGATCCACAGTTAATAGCAAAGAGAACAGAAAATTGAGGCAGGGTACATTGGGAGACTGGGATTCACATGGTGCTGAGAAGTGTGGGGAGAACAGCACTTGCGGTAGTGATACAGTATGGCCTCATGAGGCAAGATATAAATGATGCATACTGATGGGGAACTTCAGTTTTAATTGCCTTCTTGTCATTTGGAATGAGGTGTTTTGTTTATGGGTGTGTGGGAGTGAGGCTGGGAGGTAAAGTCATAAGTTTTTGTTGTCAGGAATTTTTTAGAATGAAGACTGCTTGTGACTAAATATTTCTTATTTAGAGAAATTATGCATCTGAGGTAATATTAGGAATGTACAGGCAAAATGTTTTAACCATATAATTCAAGAATTTTCTCTTGTGAGAACATCTGAGCAACACTTTGACCAGATATATAATGCAGGAAATACATTTTATTTTCTGTCTACTCAAATGTCAAGCTACAAGTGCAAATAACATTTTCCAGTAACTTAGGTTTTCTCTTGTAACTCTACAATCTGCTACAGTCTTATTATTTCTGGGCATAAATGGTTTTGGTTAACAAATGATTTTGTAAGGTAGTTCCTATTTCTTTCTCGTGTTCCAACAAGTATTTTCTCCACTGGACCTTTAGTCACATCTTCTCAATCTAGAGAACCTGGTACTTTCTGGAGGCCTAAGCTGCCTGAAGTAATTTTGCATGAGGTGATGGAAGGGCACTTCACATGGAGAGGTGAAGAGTGACTGTGTTTGCCTGTAAATATCTTGAACACATATCTCAGTCAGCAAATCCTGAACAGTGGTTTCTCTCCATACTGTCCACCCACAGTCAATTTGAGGTAGTTTTTTAACTGATTAGGAGACTGCTTCAAAGGAAACTAAAATGATAAAGGGAAGAGACACACAGACAGAAAATGTAAAGTAACTGATGCGTGGTGAGTTACCTCTAGTATCTTCCTAGTTAGTGAATCAAAGGCAATACTTGGATCTTCAGTCCCTGAAAGGCCCTGCCAGATTCATGTGAAATTAGACAGAAGCTTGAAAATGAAAAGTGGAGTGTTCCCAAATAGATGGAAAATGATTTAGGATCACCTTATACAATTGTATTCAGGAAAATTGATCCACAGCTAATTTTAACTTTGCAAGATATTTTCTGCCTCTTAGAAAAGTCTACTTGAGTGCTAAGGGTATAGATATAAATAGGCATGAAGGACAAAAGGTGGAATTCATAACTGTTATAGACATCAAAAAATTACTCAAAGAGCCCTTCATAATGAGTAACATCAATATTAATCATATCAATAATTAGTATATTTTAGTATATAATTAGTATATTGATTTAGACTGTAAACCTTTGTATTCTCTCTGGAAGCTGAAAAAATCTTGTTAATTCTCATTTCTCTACCTTGCAAGTCATAAAATATTTGATTCATGACTTGGTTTGAAGTCAGAGCTAAACACTGTCCATTCTGGGTAAGAATGAATATAGTTTTGGGACAGAAATTTGATACATATGAGTGAGACAAAAAAATACATTTATCTTCCAGTTCGAGTTGAAATAAAAAAACAATTTTTTTTAATGTCTTCAGAATCTTAGAGTGATTGAAGGAGCGTTGGCTGAGATGGACTCATTTGCATGATCCTGCTGGAGCAGTTCAGCACAATGATGCAAGCAGTTTTTCATAATGCTAATTATTGCTTCATTTTTTTTAAGTGTTTGTGCATTTTCCCATGTATCATTACAAAAAGAAATTTAATGTTCTAATGGTAAAGTGTAGGCTGTGCAGACCTGACCACATGGACTGTGAAAGTCAGGATGATCTAGCCACAGAAGTAATGGTTCCCAACGAGGCTCTTTTCTACTGAGTCAAATCTTAAAAAGGAACAGAAAGTCAAAATAAAGTGTACTAAATCTAACTGGCTTTCTCTAAATTGTCTAGAGACAATCAGTATGTGTGAAATTTGATATATGTGGAAAATTATATCTTTATAAAGAAGTTGGAGATGCATTTAAATATCTGTATCAATTTTTCACAATATTCTTTTCAAAAACACACTGGGCCAAATCCATTTGCCTTTCTCTCATAAGAATTTCAATTACATTCCATGAGACTATGTGCAAAAATAAACTGAACAATCTGGGACCTAAGATATCTTTCTACTTGCATCAAAATGAAAACAAAAAAGCTTTTTAGCTTTTTTTTTTTTACTTGCATTTCCTGACTTTGGATAGCTTCATTTCTGAATGCTCATCCTGAATTAATTACAGCCTATTTCATTATACGTCCTTGGAAAGAAAGACTATAAAATGTTAATAAGCTTCCAGCATACCAGAGCAGGAAAGTACTTCTCTACACATCACAATACTAGCATAAGTATGCTGCATCCATTTCTGTCTTCTGCATGAGAAAAAATACCCTTCACTGTAAAACAAAGACCATAGCTGCAATATATGTGATAGATTTTCCTGATCTGTCTTTCCCAAATTCTGGCAATTCTATTTTCTTCAACTAAGGAAAGCTGTCAAGATCAGTATATTATAAAAATATCTTACTGGAAAATAAACTATGGCTACCAGTGCATTATTCAGTAATTTTGATAATGTGATGTATTTAAATAAGGCAGTAATCTCAAGCAAAGGTACTTTTCTGAGCATTCAAGAAATATTCAAATAAATCGGGGTAAAAATATTATGCAAGAAAAGCTATGACAGAATTCCAAAGGAGTGGATGTGCACACATACATGCTCTGTAACCATTTTTTTCTGAAAAATAATTTGAATTTTCTTTGTAGTTCTGAGGATATTTGCTTTTACTTTTCTTCTATTAAAATATCTAGGCAGAATCAACTCCCTTGACCTGCTGGACATACTGCTTTTGTTGCAGCCCAGGACACAATTGGCTTTCTGGGCTGCAAGTGCACATTGCTGTCTCATGTCCAGCCTCTCATTCACCAGCACCCCCAAGTGCCTCTCAGCAGGGCTGCTCTTGGTCTGTTCATCCCCAGCCTCTACTGATACCAGGGGTACTTTGGCTTGTTAAATTTAATGGGCATATCACATCCCTGTTAAAATAAAAATTCTTTTCTTTGTTACTTCATGACTAAGAAATATGAGAATTTAGAAAATTAAAAATTAATTAGTTGGGTTTGTATCTTTCTCTTTTGCCAGTCCTGTAGCAGTTTGGAAAATGAAAACAGGCAAAACCAAAAAGGTTTCTACTGAGAAACATCACTCAGAGTTTTTACTATTCCATCCTAGATGCCAATGTTACTTCTACGATGCAGCGTAAGCATCAGACATCTGTAATAGGATTCATAACTGATGCCCCTGAGCAAGGGATCAGCTAACCCAGTCAGTTGGGTATTCGTAGAGGAGCAGTGCACAGGAGCGTCTCCCTGGGGGTATCAGTTAGTCTAGAATTCACACATTTGACTTACAGTGTCCTCCAGCTATTCAGGAAGGAATAGCCCATGGAGGTCTCACTCTCTTTATGACAGCCTAGGGAAATGGCATTCAATTTCTTTTTGTTAGTGGGCACCTAAATAATTTTCATTTGAGGCGTGAGACCCACAACATAAGATAGATCTCTTATAAGTAATTTGCTATATATAGGCCTATTATTCCTAGCCATACTTTTTGAACTCTTTAAGAAGGATTCACAGCTCTTCCAAGCTGGAAACCACTGGTAAGAGTTAGATCCCTCACTCATCTATATCTTCATATTGTGTGAAGACTACATTTGACTCCAGTCTCTGTTCTGGAAAACTGACTGGTGCTGCCTTTGCAAGAACTGAAAAGAAATTCATATTTCTGAAGCAATTCATAGTTCATATAATCATCAATACCGCTATTCTTATTCCTCACATTTTGTAATTTCTGAAGATATTATACATAGTGGTAAATACAAAGGAAATTAAAAATGTCAGTGAGAATTCCAATGCTTTGGCAAACAATTTCTAATCAATTTGGAATAAAAATAGTACTTATCTCCTGTTGACTTTATGAATTCTTAAATTTCTAAAACATATGTAAGATATATACTTATGAAAGCTCTTAATTTAAAAAAACCCACATTTCATACCAAAGATTCTTGTGTGATTTTAGTGCATTTGCGCTCTCTGGCCTCATGGAGGCACAGTCGGTTAAGGAATCCCTCGGCCTTGCAGCCTCTAGTTGTTCCCTGAGTTCTCAGGAGAGGCGCAGATGCGTGCTGGAAAGCAATGCTGCTTCGTTCTTTCGCCAAAGAGAAAAGAACACTTTCCCGAGTCAGGTACTTTTTTATTTAGAGGAAGGCTGTGAAACGTTAGCTTTGAAAACAGAAGTACAATGCCAGCCTAAGAAAGCAGCAGCAACCCCATCTGGTTTAGCAGTTTTCCTCAAGGACACTGTTTGAAGATAGCTCAGTGAATATATTAGTTATAGACAGCTAATATTTGCATTAGTTCATGGACCTGTATTTTGATCTATTGTTACCTGCAGGATTTCTGAAGCAATAGATATGCAATATATTTAATAAGCACCAAAGATGATCTCTTAGATGCCTCATGTTTCTTGACAGACTGACTTTGGCAAAAACTTGACTCTGTGTCTGCTCTGGAAAAACACAGGGGGAAACCTTGTCTTGTTACAGACAAAGCCAAAACGTTCACTGATTTTGAGTAATTAATACCTTATCTTAAAATCTTTTCTGTATGTTGAACTTAATTCTTTGGGACATTTATCTCAAATTATCAAATAGCATCTAAAATCCTTTTTTGAAAATGTTTTTTAAAGTACCACAGTTTATATGAATTTTAATAAGATTTCCACTGTTTTGTTTGACTGTGGATTTCACTGTTTGTGCAGATAAATGCTGACACAGTTATTCAAGTTTTCTTCATTCCCGACTTATATAAATTCCTGGTTAGAATGATGAAAGTTTTCCTGGGATGAATATTATTGAGGTCCTAATCTTGAGAAGGAAGTCAGGTCATCTACTTCTCACTGACATTGTGAGAGGGCAATTATCCCTTAAAAGGCATTCTTTTATGTGATTAGGATTTTAGCATTAAAACCCCCTAAAAGCCAAGTGAGTTACGTTATGTCAGCACAAGCGAGTTACGTTATGTCAGCACAAGCCTTCAACTGAAAAGAGTTTTTTTTAAAAAATTTATTTTCATGTGCATTAGTTTCCTAATGATCTTGTAGCATGCATCTATACGAAGTCCAGATGAAAGAAGGAAAGAAAGAAGGAAAGAAAGAAAGAAGGAAAGAAAGAAGGAAAGAAAGAGAAAGAAAGAAAGAAAGAAAGAAAGAAAGAAAGAAAGGAAGGAAGGAAGAAAGGAAGGAAGGAAAGAAAGCAGGGAAAAATGGAGGATTGTTCTTTTTGATGGGCAGCTCTGAATTATATTAAACAGCCCAAATTGATCTCAGAGAGTTTCACAGACTCTTTTTCTTCGTTTTTTTTTGAGTCACTTACTTAAAAGATTTTTGCTTGGTTGCTGCCAGAGAGGCGGTTTCACTCTGAGAACAGTAACAAGGAAAGCTGGTATGCTTCCATCCCCAAGGAGAGAAACAGTAGAAGAGGAGAGGAGGAAGGACGTTTTGTTGAAAAGACCTTAATTTTCAAAAGAGGGAAGCAATCTGATGTTTTTGTAGTAGATGGGAAAGCTGAGATTTGGATTGAGAGTGCCTCAGGGATTTGTTTTTCAGTAGTTTCACAAAAAATAAATTTTTTTAATTCTGTGCATTAAAATGCACATGCAAACTGTTTTTTGATTCTCTGTGTTCAGACCCCACATGTGCATACGAAGGTAGACGCATAAAAATACAAAGTTTTGAGAAAAATCCATCTCTTTACATGCCACTCATGATGGCGCATATAGACTTGGAGTTATTTCACAAGGATGTATTTTGCTCAGATCAGTACATTTTTCTGTTCAAAGCAAATAATTGACAAACTGCTTCTTGTTTATTCTTTTCTGTTGGGCAGGGAGACGTCTTTATTTTCTACTGTAAATCTATATTAAAAGAACAATACATGTGACTATGGAATGACTTCATACTCAGCTGTGCCCCACTGTCACATGTCATGCTACTGCTCCTGCTTAAGGGATCACATTCTTCTCTTCTGTGGGACAACCACCTCCTTCAGGTCAAGTACAAGTGCAGTGAAATGTGTAGACATATCCTCACTGACTCGAGCAGGCTCATGACCAGACTGTCCCAGTACCTGCTAGAACCAAACAAGGCCAAGAACGTTGAATTGTGCAGAAGTGCCTGGAGAAGGGCTTTGACAGTGTGCAGTAAATAAACTATGTGGGTCAAATGGAGTATCGAACAGCTTGTGTTCCCTGAGCACTATACACCCTGGCATGAGAGAGAAAGCAAGAGGCTTTTGTTTTAATAAGAAGAATAGGTAGTTATGTACTGAGAAAGACAACACTCACATACAGAAAGGGCAGAGTTAAGGTTATGTGCTACATTTGTAGTGAGTGCTTCCTTTTGCAAACTTGATGCTTTTTAAATTTCCTTGCCATTTGAAAGCTTTGTAAAGGCCTTCTTTGTCATGTTATAAAAAGTTATTGTGACCTCATTTAAAATAGACTGAACATCTTGGGTAGTTATCTTACAGCATCTTGACTTGTGAAAGGGGATGAGCTTTATAAATAAGAGGGTAAATTATTAATGCTCTGTCATATAAGTCTAGACACTGGTGTTTGAGTAGGACATTGTCATAACAATAAAACTTCATCAGAATCAGAAGATCTGGGATCACAGTAGCTATGTTTTCAAGCTCCATTTCCGAGCAGGAGAAAAGTGTACTACCTCCTCTGTTAAATATTAAATTGTTGGTCTGTGGATGTTTTTTCAGACATTTACTGCATCTGGAAGAACCACCTTCTGCAGTATAAGTAAAATGGGAAAGTTGTAGAACTATAAAGTGATGACTGTCTTAATAACTCGGCTTTTCATGGTATCCTATAATTAAGATTTCCACTGGGAATGATGGGAATGAACACTTATTCTCACAGAATGTCAGAAAATATTTAATAAAATTTTTTTCCAAGCAAGAGATACTGAGTTTTAGTGAGATAAACAGAAAAGCAAAAGCAAATTTTGTTCCATGAAAAATAGCCCTAAGTATGGATGTACAAAGACCATCATCCAATATTGCATTTGGAAATTGCTTGTTTATGGTTTCCTTTCTGATTCTAGATGGGGAAAATGAAAAAAAAAAGCCGATCTCATTTTGTTTTAAAATGAGCATTTTTATATAAAGCAGATATTCTATTCCATTAAATCCCTAGGCATTGTGCACAAATGACAGCAAAGGTGTGGCTATTGGNCTTCAACTGAAAAGAGTTTTTTTTAAAAAATTTATTTTCATGTGCATTAGTTTCCTAATGATCTTGTAGCATGCATCTATACGAAGTCCAGATGAAAGAAGGAAAGAAAGAAGGAAAGAAAGAAAGAAGGAAAGAAAGAAGGAAAGAAAGAGAAAGAAAGAAAGAAAGAAAGAAAGAAAGGAAGGAAGGAAGGAAGAAAGGAAGGAAGGAAAGAAAGCAGGGAAAAATGGAGGATTGTTCTTTTTGATGGGCAGCTCTGAATTATATTAAACAGCCCAAATTGATCTCAGAGAGTTTCACAGACTCTTTTTCTTCGTTTTTTTTTGAGTCACTTACTTAAAAGATTTTTGCTTGGTTGCTGCCAGAGAGGCGGTTTCACTCTGAGAACAGTAACAAGGAAAGCTGGTATGCTTCCATCCCCAAGGAGAGAAACAGTAGAAGAGGAGAGGAGGAAGGACGTTTTGTTGAAAAGACCTTAATTTTCAAAAGAGGGAAGCAATCTGATGTTTTTGTAGTAGATGGGAAAGCTGAGATTTGGATTGAGAGTGCCTCAGGGATTTGTTTTTCAGTAGTTTCACAAAAAATAAATTTTTTTAATTCTGTGCATTAAAATGCACATGCAAACTGTTTTTTGATTCTCTGTGTTCAGACCCCACATGTGCATACGAAGGTAGACGCATAAAAATACAAAGTTTTGAGAAAAATCCATCTCTTTACATGCCACTCATGATGGCGCATATAGACTTGGAGTTATTTCACAAGGATGTATTTTGCTCAGATCAGTACATTTTTCTGTTCAAAGCAAATAATTGACAAACTGCTTCTTGTTTATTCTTTTCTGTTGGGCAGGGAGACGTCTTTATTTTCTACTGTAAATCTATATTAAAAGAACAATACATGTGACTATGGAATGACTTCATACTCAGCTGTGCCCCACTGTCACATGTCATGCTACTGCTCCTGCTTAAGGGATCACATTCTTCTCTTCTGTGGGACAACCACCTCCTTCAGGTCAAGTACAAGTGCAGTGAAATGTGTAGACATATCCTCACTGACTCGAGCAGGCTCATGACCAGACTGTCCCAGTACCTGCTAGAACCAAACAAGGCCAAGAACGTTGAATTGTGCAGAAGTGCCTGGAGAAGGGCTTTGACAGTGTGCAGTAAATAAACTATGTGGGTCAAATGGAGTATCGAACAGCTTGTGTTCCCTGAGCACTATACACCCTGGCATGAGAGAGAAAGCAAGAGGCTTTTGTTTTAATAAGAAGAATAGGTAGTTATGTACTGAGAAAGACAACACTCACATACAGAAAGGGCAGAGTTAAGGTTATGTGCTACATTTGTAGTGAGTGCTTCCTTTTGCAAACTTGATGCTTTTTAAATTTCCTTGCCATTTGAAAGCTTTGTAAAGGCCTTCTTTGTCATGTTATAAAAAGTTATTGTGACCTCATTTAAAATAGACTGAACATCTTGGGTAGTTATCTTACAGCATCTTGACTTGTGAAAGGGGATGAGCTTTATAAATAAGAGGGTAAATTATTAATGCTCTGTCATATAAGTCTAGACACTGGTGTTTGAGTAGGACATTGTCATAACAATAAAACTTCATCAGAATCAGAAGATCTGGGATCACAGTAGCTATGTTTTCAAGCTCCATTTCCGAGCAGGAGAAAAGTGTACTACCTCCTCTGTTAAATATTAAATTGTTGGTCTGTGGATGTTTTTTCAGACATTTACTGCATCTGGAAGAACCACCTTCTGCAGTATAAGTAAAATGGGAAAGTTGTAGAACTATAAAGTGATGACTGTCTTAATAACTCGGCTTTTCATGGTATCCTATAATTAAGATTTCCACTGGGAATGATGGGAATGAACACTTATTCTCACAGAATGTCAGAAAATATTTAATAAAATTTTTTTCCAAGCAAGAGATACTGAGTTTTAGTGAGATAAACAGAAAAGCAAAAGCAAATTTTGTTCCATGAAAAATAGCCCTAAGTATGGATGTACAAAGACCATCATCCAATATTGCATTTGGAAATTGCTTGTTTATGGTTTCCTTTCTGATTCTAGATGGGGAAAATGAAAAAAAAAAGCCGATCTCATTTTGTTTTAAAATGAGCATTTTTATATAAAGCAGATATTCTATTCCATTAAATCCCTAGGCATTGTGCACAAATGACAGCAAAGGTGTGGCTATTGGTCCATTTCCAGTCAAATCTTGTATTGGCTGATATTCACTCAACTAATACAAAGCCTTTAAAAATAGGATACAGAATGTAAAATGTTCAATCAAAACATGTATAGAATACTCTTCCTAATACTCACAACTGTCATTACATCTCAGTTATTTGGATTTGCAGACAGGAAGGAATCATCTGAAAGAAACATATTCCAGCACCAGAAAGTGAAGGGAAATAAAATCTAAATAATAATGATAATAATAATAGTAATAATAACAATATTAACAACAAGAATTACAATAATAATAATAAACTGAGTTTTGGAAAAAAGTATCTTTAAATCCATTCAATTTCAGTTTTATTTTCATGTCTTCCCTTTAACTAAATTAATTTCTACATGCTGTTGCAAAGAAATAATGTCACTGAAATCCAGGCAGTCCTTCCTTATCAGTCAACGGCTGTCCCCAGATGCAGCATTTTAATTTTGAAAGGAATATAAGAGCAATACATTTTCACTGACAACCATGCAGCAAACAACCCTCATTCTATAATAACTTGTCTACGGTGTTTCTATTCATAGTGGTTTTCTGCCTATTTCATGTAACTGAATTTTATATTCACCTTTCTTACATTGTTTAAAGAGAAGGTTGTCCATTTCTGTTTATAATTTAAAAGCTCATTATTTTTGCTGGCTCCTTTTCTCTTCAATACTGCTTCTTGTTTGATGTGTTCCTGTTGTCCTACCAGCAGGAATTCCATTGTAACCAGACTGCTGTGCTCAGTGTTCCTGCTGTTTTCCATTTTAATTGCTATTATTATGTTTGCTCCTCTGGTTGAAGACTTGGTAAATAAAGTAGTTACTGTACACCTAAATCTTTGCAAATATATAAACTGTAATAAAAAAAAATCTCCTTATAAACTCTTTCATAGATTTGTAAGGTCTCTCCAGAGCAAACTGTAGGTCCTTTAAATCTCATAATGATAAGATATTTTGTTTGTTTCTAAGAACTCACAAGTCTTTTAACTAAATACCACAAATCAATTAAAGTTATAGGGGTGTTTTCCAAAGGAAGTTATCATGATTATTATTATGAGAGTTACTTTAACTCTCATTACATGTCATTCATGCAGTGGTATAAATGCAATTGGTGTTTCTAATTCTTTGTATATCAAACTCTCAGGAAGCCACCTCATTAGGAAAGATAGCACGGCTAGCTATGTCTTGACAGTGTACTGTAAGGAATTTCAGTTAAATAATGTCCAATTGTATAAGATATTATCTCCAGTGTTTCTTTATGTTAGAATGTACTTGGAAGAGAAAGACATTTCACATAGTTCTAACTAAATTTAGTTCTATTTGGCTGGGCCTGAAATAGAGAATATTATTGAAAACTAGAACCCTCAACTCCTATATTATATGTCCAAACCTAGAGAAAGGATTAGGGGTGAGCCAGAACTGTCACTATAAAAGCCAGCTGGGAATTTGCCCAAACATCAGGTCATGATTTGACTCAGCCCAGTATAGATTGGTACCAGACATAAAAATTGGGTTAAAATCCAATTTTTGTCCAAGGGCCTGATGTGTTTTCAGTCAAGGTTTCCTATTAATTTCATTCCTATTCCAGTCACTTTTCTGAGTTTAATGGTAAAATTCATATCAAGCATAACATTAGGAATACAAGCTGTTGGATTATTCATGTCTCTGGAATTTGGGAATTCCAGCTGTCATGTCACCATGGCACCACTGGAAAACCAATGCACCTGATTGATTTTGTGTAATTAATCTGATCATGCATTTTGTGTTTCAAAGCATTCAGGATTTGGAGGGGAAAGAATATGCCAGACCAAAAGAGGGTTCCTTACAAATGCCGCTGTCTTATTCTAGAGAGCGAGCCAGGGCTGCAAAAACAGTCTGAGAATCAGGGACTGATTCATCCATTCTTTCTGGGTACTCACTCTGTGCTGTGCTGAAGCAGCCTTAAGACCGCAGTTAAGGTTTTCATGAAGATTTTCAGTTTCACAGCATAAGGATTTATTTTCACATTCCAAATTGTTTGAGAATATTGTATACAAGAATTATTATTTTGAAAGTACTTGAATTTTGTGGTTGATTTTTTTCCTTCTGTTTACAGACTATGCAAGCAATGGTAGATATTTCTGAACCATTTTGCTGAAAACATCGTGAGAAATTTGAGGCCCCAAGTGCTCAGCTAATCAGATACTACTTTCAGTGTTCCCTGTAATTAAATACACTAGAATGCTGCAGTCCTGAAATGCTGTTTTTATTTTTAAAGCACTTTATCTCACCACATTGTAAACCTGCTTTTTTCATACTTCTTTGCACAATTGTATGTGCAGAATGCACCAACACAGAGACATCTGATTCAAGCAAACAGAGATGCAGACATTGGATTTAAACATATTAAGCTTCACAGTGGAAAAGGACACAGAGGTGCTGGTCAACAGCCGGCTGAACATGCACGACCAGTGTGTCCAGGTGGCCAAGAAGGCCAAAGAAGTCCTGGTGTGGATCAGAAGTACTGTGACCAGCAGGACCAGGGCAGTGCTTGTGCCTCTGTACTCAGCACTGGTGGGATTGTACCTCAAATCCTGTGTTCACTACAAGAAAGACATTGAGGTGCTGGAGCACATTGAGAAAAGGGCAGTGGAATAAGAGAAGGGTGCAGAGAGTAAGTCACATGAGGAACGGCTAAAGGAGCCGGGCTTGTTTATCCTGGAGAAGAGAAGGCTCAGTGCAGACCCCATGGCTCTCTACAACTACCTGAAAGGAGGGCATAGTGAGATGGGGATTGCTCTTTTCTCCTGAGTGATAGAATAAAAGTAAATGGCCTCCAATTGTGCTAGGAGAGGTTTAGATTGGATATTAGGAAAAGTCCTTCATTGAAGGGGTGGTCAGATTTTGGAACAGGGTGTCCAGGGAATTGGCTGAGTCTTCGTCCCTGGAGATATTTAAAGGACATGTAGATGTGACACTTAGGGACATTGTTTAGTGGTGGACTTGGCATTGCCAGGTTATTGGTTGGGCTCAATGATCGTAGAGGGCTTTTCCAACCTAAATGATTTTTTGATTCTATAAGCATAAATATGGCAAATCAGTCATTTGTATGAGTTGTTATTCCATTTATTTACAAATTTGCAGCAATCCTATGTGCAGATAAACACATATAACAGACAATGAATACCATAGATGGGCTGCAACTGAGATGGAGGTTTGCCAGTGATTCATTGCTTTGGTCCATGCTCTGTTTGGTATGTATATTATTTTACCAGACCAATATATGGAAGTGGCTGTGTATGGGTGAGCAATACTGTCGTAAAACTGTAGATAGTTTCTGATTGACCAACCATCTTAAGTTCTAATTTTTTCAGGATAGTTGATAATGTTGCCTTATGGTACAACACATGTAGTTGTAATGACCAAAAAGAACACTCTTCTTCAAATTGGAAAGTGTAAAAGTTTCTATTTTGTAATTCGCTGGGGAGCTGTAATATTCAGGAAGAGTTACTTATCTAGTTTATAATAATTTGTCTCATGAAATGATTCATCCACTGTTTATTCTTTTTCAAAATTTTTTTTTTCTCCTTCTGATTAGGAAGTTGAACTCGAGGATAAATGACCATCAAATCTAAACAGTAAATTCATCCCGTATTAGGCTTTCACCTAATTTTGCTCCAATTGCAGGACCTCTGTAATAGACCTGGATGCTTCCCAGGAAAATAGAAGGGTTTTCTTGCAT
The DNA here is from genome assembly GCA_013396655.1 of Campylorhamphus procurvoides. Taxonomy (NCBI): domain Eukaryota; kingdom Metazoa; phylum Chordata; class Aves; order Passeriformes; family Dendrocolaptidae; genus Campylorhamphus; species Campylorhamphus procurvoides. The sequence continues at coordinate 104,462 of WBMV01008073.1, forward strand.
GTTTAAGGATTCATTACCTCTGGGAGTCAAGTAACAGTAGGGAAAGGAGAACTTAATGTGGAAAAGATTAATTAAAAAAAAAAGAATAAAATTTCAGCAAATGAGTATTTCTTGGATACTGAGTTGCAAAGCATCTGGATAAAGTAGTAATAATTCAGAATCATGCTAGATGCAGAGTGACTAGAGAAGATACTTTGTTTCACATTCTGTAAGAGAAAAGTAGATACACCCTTGTACTGAGAGACAAGTCATGTTTGCTAGTTATAGTCACATATGTGTAGAGAATTATGGTTTAGTTATGCTTCAGTCTTCTATACAGTTTATGTTGGTGTAGCTTGATTCTTTTTATCCTTTAATTTTTTTATTTTTTTATTTTTATTTTTTTTTGGATGGGGAGGGTGGGAAGGGGATAGGCACACTGTTTGTGCATCTCCAAATGTCTGCGTGGTGTTGAGCTTAGTTTTCAGCCACACAGAAATACAGATGTTCATTGTAAGCTGTAGTCTTAGTATGTGGAGCAAAATGATCTTTAAAACAGAATAGAGTCACAGACCTTAAATAATTCCTTTTCTTCTTTGTCAGCATCCACACAATGAACTTAATACTAGTAATGACATTAGATATGTACAGCATGCTCTGAGTACAGTCGGATGTTATAACCATGTCATGCTTGTGTTCATTTATATTGTTTTAACAAAGGCCATTGCCCCTCTATTCATTTTATACCTGGCTGCATATTTTCACTTAGTCAAAGGGAGCTTGAGGCCTGAATCATTTATAAAGCATGTATTCATGCTTTTGGTCACTTACCTTAGATTTCACCAGCTGCCTATAGTAGCCTGCAATGTGCAGCAGTTCAGGAGTTTGTGGTGAATTTATTATACTTGACAATATTCCCAAGCATATTTGGTAGAATGGTCTGAATATTAATGCATCTCCTGAGTCAGTACAATCCCTCACTGTTCTGTTGTTACTGCTTTCTTTGAAATTCAGTCAACAGCCTGCAATACCAAAACAACAAAAATATGTGCACTTATCATCAGGCCATTAAAATCCTACAGCTGTGTTTACCTTCTCTTTTTGTGCAAGGAATGAGTAAAAAGCTTTCAATCAAATGCATATAAAAAAGAGGAAGGACAGGGGAACTCCCTGACAGGGATTAGAGGCTGCTGCCTTCCTGGCACTTGCTGCAGAACAGAAACATCCTGTATAATGTTAGCTGCTCTTTTCATTCTTATTGAAGCAGTGACAGAGTTTCTAGCACCCCTTGCTTAATGGGTAAGGGGCCCATGGGTACAATTCTGCAATCTAATAATTCCAGGTAATTTGCCGTGTGGATGGTTGGGTTAAGGCAAAGTGGTCCAGAGACCTGAATTCATTTCAACCCCAACTTATCGTCACAACTGGAATGAGATTCATGTTTTAATCTTAAACTTTTGTCCATATATATTAATGACTCTTCTCCCCTACCGCCCATACCATGTGCAAAGGAAATTATATACATTTGTTGTTTTAATTTCATTTCAGTTGATGAAAGGAGACAAGGAATCTAATGCATGTATGAGAAGGGAGAGACATGGCTCTCTAGACTGATCAGCTCTTTGAGTTAATACCTATACAATCTTGCAAAAGCATGTGCTTCCCATGCTTGCATTTTCTTAAGAACTAGGACTGTCATTCTTGCAGAAACCTTTCAGAACAGGAACTATTTTGATCTAGACATGGATATTTTTATTACTTTGCCTTTACACAAAGGAAAGCAAATTGATTCAAACACACATTTGGAAAACTGAAACAAACAAATGACAACCCCCACCTTTTTTCCTAGAGTAATCCACTACAGCAAAATTTTGTTTATAAAAAAATTATTCAGTCTTTCCATTTCTCTCTCATTTTCTCCCTGAAAACAACAGAAAAACCTAACTTCTCCCTGGGCAATTTTTGGAAAGTAAAGAAGGTCACCCACTTTTCTTTTCATTTTCAAATCCCAAGAGGAGATTTTCAAGGATACTAAGGGCTGTTAAGCACCCAATTCCCACTGAGCATCAGAGAGAATTGGACGACTGGCTGCCCTTTGTGTCTTTGATTTATTTCCCTCTTTGGTCTTTACTAACAACAATTTTTTCTCATTTGGAACACACTGATTGAAAACATCCAAGGTCAAATTCATTTTGTGGAATTCTACTGAAGTCAACAAAGACACACACCAAGATGGAGTTGAGTCCATAGCTGTACTTTTATCCTCTCATTAGTACCAAATCTTTGGTTTTTTTATCTCCATTGGAGCCACTTGAAGAAATAAAAAGACAACTTAATAATTCCCTTTAGGGGAATGAAAAATAAATTGAAATGTGTTTTTGCAAATTTTAGTTTTAAAAATCTGATCATGAAGAATATTTCGCTTTTTGCGGGTTTGTTCTTGTCAAATGTTTCCTCTGAAAACTTTACAAGAAAAAAGATGGGCTTCTTGCTTAACTAGTTTTGAGTTTTCTTTAATCCTTTTTTCTACATAACTTCTGGTTGACTGTTAAGAGTGGGATTCATCTCACATCACTTTACAAGTCTGCAGTCTAGCTGTCTACATTTGAACTACTTTTCCTAGACTCCATTTACAGTCTTAAGGAAGACAAAAGCACTGCAGGGCATAATTAATCTGACCTACCCTAAATAAGATGTGAGGAATAACACTCTATGTGTACTTGTTTTTCTCCACTAGCAAGAAGGGTAATCCAGCTGGCTAGATCAGATTTGCACTGTAGGAGTCTACATTTGATCAGATGAATCCTCCCCTGCTGTCACTTCTTTTTCCTTCCAAGGCTAACCTTGTTCAGTCTGGTGTGATTGCAGTTTGTAAGATAAATTGCATTTGTGAATCTTCACATGTTTCACTCTCTCTGATGTCTGTGCATTAAAAAAGACAATTTCCAAATTCATTAATATGATGGAACTGATGATGTATAATTTGATACATCTCTCTAACATACTATATTGGCCTCTGTCACAATAACATACGAGCACTTTAGCCATCCTTATTCATTTATATACTTCATTAAAAATCATTGCATTTTATTCAAGTGCAGTAGCATTGTTCTGATGTAATATAGAATTATCTAGGTCAAACCAAAATACATTTTCTTTCTTATCAAGAGTATATGGAGAGCTAAATGAAAGCACTATGGTTCAGGAACTGTGACATTGGTCATGTTAACAAATACAAGTTCTAAGAGACTGGAGACTGGTGGTTTGCATCAGACACCTGAGATCTCCCTGAACAACTACTTCAGAAATGCTGCTGCCTAGGGTTTGTTACTTCCTGGAGCAGAGATTCCAAATTTTCCACTGAGTTTAGTGAAAGTGCTGTGCAGCATTAATAGCCACTTCAGACAAAACTCTGCATTTTCTGACAGTGTACCAGAATGAAATCACACTGCAGATTATACTATCAGTTTAATTCTCCATGATCTGTTGTTGCTGTGGTGCCTTAATGGTTAAAGTGTTTTTCATACTTAATCCTTGCCTCACTATTTTAAAATACAGTTTTATTCAGTTAAACCCATTCTCCTTTAGTCGTGAGAGTAAGTGCAGATTGGTTAGGGAAATGGGTTTGTCTGGAGCTCAGACACAACTAAATACAGTTTAGAAAGCTTAACTTTAATGACTTGGGCCTCATTTAAATAACAGGACAGTCAGCACCTAAAACACTATTTGTGTTCACTGACTGCAATATCTCAGTTATGTCTGCAAAAAAACCCTACACACCTGATTAATTTAGGTTTTTGAGAATATCACTGCGTGGCAGGAGAAATGGAAGACGTATGTGACTATCCTGCTATTTACTTGTTTTTTTCAGTTATACTCTTGAGCTGGAATTCAATAGTTTGGTTGGGTCTACAAAGCCACAAAGATCATTGAGAAGGACACGTTTCCTAAGTAGAACGTGAAAATTGAAGTTTGTTTCACTAAACTGTAGTCCTGTAGGATACTTTGTCAGATCACCTTATCAATAACTCAAACATAATCAGTTTTAGGTACATCCTTTTTGATGGTTCCTTGTTAGGCAGTATTAAAGACCTCTAGTTCTAAAGATTCCACAACTTCCTCAGCCCATCTCTTGTAATGCCTCATTTTCTTTTACTATTATTAAGACTTTTCTTTTTACCTACTGTTAGAAAAATTGGTTTTATTAAATTTAGTTAAAAACAAAAGTCTGTGAAACAAAAGGAATATGACGAAAAGAAAAATATAGTTAAAACACGTGTTGGGTGTCCTGGTCACACAGTATCCCCAGGAGCACCCCTTCCAGTTCAAAAACCCTGCTTTTTAAACCTTCTCAAGGTCCAACCCTATTTTACAACATGGGGGTGTTTCTTCTTCTTGGATTGGCCCTTCTGTGCTCCCTCCCTATGCCAGGGGTGGAGTTTCAGGCAATATGTCAGCCTCTATCCGGCCACATGGTGAACCACGTGGGCTGAAGTTGCACCACCGATATTCTTAATTAATATGCCCTATTCTGGAATGGCATACATTCCAAAACTGGATTGGATGCCTCACAACTTCTGCGAAACGCCTATAGGTTAGTAACAATCAAACACAAAAATAAGCTTTAGGTTAGTAACCCTCATTCAGTTTATTTGCTTGTAATAAAACCGGTTTTTCTACTTCTCATACCTACCTCAAGTTTTCTTTCCTGCCCTTTAAACACAATCCACCCTAAACTTAAAAACAGATAATTCTGATCTTTGATATTTTGGAACCATGCCATTGTACTCTCATTTTGATCTTCTTCAGTGTAAACTACTAAATGCATTTAATCTTTCCTCCATTTCTTTCCTCTTTCTTCTCCAATCTTTCCTCTATTTCTAGATACCTGATGATTCTTATCATTCCCTTTTGGTTTCCACTAGGTCCATGCTTTCCTTCAAGTGCAGGGAAACCAGTTAAGATTTATGAGTATGGTGCTTATAATTTTTTGTCACAGGATGATTTTGTTGACACATACTAAATGTCAAGTCCCTCATGTTTTTGCTTTTTTTTAAAATTTTTTAATTTTTTTTTAAGCATAGGTGAACAGCTAGCATACAGAACAACTGCATGGACATATGTGTATGTTACAGTTTTGTATCTCATTGGGGTGGGAAGACGGCTTGGCTGAGGGGAGTTGCCAGGGGTTTCTGCGTTTTTGGGGTTTTTTTCTGCACAGGCTGAGAGTCTTCAGCGGGGGAAGGGAGGACAGGGGCACACTTCCAGCACCACGGGAGGACCGGGACGGTATCTCTCTCTCTCTCATGCTCTACTCAGCTGATGGTCCCTGGAAGCCGGAGCCCACTACGACAGCTGCCCGGACTGGAAGAGGTTCCCCTGCAAAGTGGGGACCAGCCGGAGCCGGGAGAAGTACCGCCTGCAAAGGCGGGACCAGCCGGCCAAGGCGGCCATCGCCGCCTGCTGTCCCTAAATAGAACTGCACCCCTTTTTTTTTTTTGGAATAGGAGAGAACATTGACTTTTGTTTCCTTTTTCTTCAAAGGGGTTTATTACGAACTGTTTTGTTTGGTCCTTTTCTGGACATATATATATTTATATATATCTATATCTATATATCTTGTGGTTAAGAACTGTTAACATTTTCTTATATTTTTTTTTCTAATTAAAGTTCTGTTTCTAAATTTATATGAGAGGGATTATTTCTTTTTTTTTTTTTTTTTGACTGATTTTCTTGGGGGAAGGAGGCCTTTCCTTCTCTCTCTCTCGGCCAACATAGATATATCTTAGTTCCTCCTTGAACTGTGGCAATGTGGAGTCTACCTGAAGTACAAAACTTGTACATAATCTCATAGTGCCAGGCCTTTTAGTATCCTTATGGTAAATGTAAAATCTGTACTATTTTTCCATAGATGTTCTGTTTAGGTGTTGTTCAAGCATCAGGGACAGTTTGTGAAGTTGATTCTTTCTGATACTCTTATTGTTGACCATGTTTTTCAAACTGTACCTCTGGTTTCTCAAAATGAGTTTTAATTCCTGACTCTCTTCCCTGTCTTGTTATCTGAAAATGTAATTATCTGCACATTCAATAAATATACTCTTTTTTTCTTTCGTCCGGTTCAGTGGATACCAGGCCTGAAGCGGACGCCCATGAATACTCACACAGTGTGTTCTTCTATTTTGACAATGAACCATTGATAACTAGTTTGAGTACAGTTACACTATGAAATATAAAGCAATACATTGAAAATGAGATCAATGAGTTATAAACAACTACTGATTAATATTTTTGCTGTTACAAGTTAATTTCTTATCTTCATTCTTAGTGTAATTTTTTTCCCCTTTTTTTTGGTTAAAAACCCCCAAGCTAAACCCCCTCCAATAAATGAAAGAACCAAACTGCTTGCTCTGTGAAAAAGGGCATTATTAAGAGAGGGATCATTGGTATGATATGTGATATTTCTGCTGTTTAGGGCTACTTGCCACCTTCGAGAGTGTTAATTTATATATTGATCAGCAGAACTTAACATTTTGAGGAAGACCATATTCCTTGCTAGAAATATAAAGCAAAGTAGTTGTAGAAAATCTGAATTAATAATGAAACAGTTTATAATGAAAATTCTGATGAGATTGATAGACCTCTTACCCTTATGGAAGCACCACGTCCCTGAGAGTATCTCTGGAATACAGCACTGACCAAGCATGAGGCACAGAGTTTATGATCTTTGGTTTGCACTGTGAGTTCTGTTTTTTAACTGAAATTCTGGTTCAGTTTATGATTTGCATGAGGATTATCATGTGTATTTATACACAGACGCAGAAACAAGCACACACACACACACTGGACCCAAATTCTTTCTTTTATTATATACTGCATAAAACCCCATTCAAATCTTTGTCAGGGGATTAAATTGTAAAAATGAAGCTGCAATTTACCTTTCACTCTATAAATAAATATCTGAGTCTACAAATAAATAAAATATAAAGTAAAACCTATGAAAAACTGTCAGATGAAGCTGAGCAAAGAATCTTGTCTCTTCTATTGCTTATAGAAACCGGAGTGCAGATGTTCAGCCCTGACTGCTTATTTGCAGTGTTACTGTTCAGGTCATGGGTGACCATCTGTTTCCTTTCACTTTATGACACAGCACTTGCCCTCCATGAATCTTTCTGAGTTTTCTTCTGATATGATGGCAAAAGAGGAATGAAGGAAACACTTATTTGGACAAGAGGCAGAGAAGCTTGAATGAATAATATTATTGTAGTAAAACAGTGTGATTCTTCTCTTAAGGTTCCAAGCATCCTTAACAGTGCCGTTAACTGCTTGCTCCTCAAACAAAAAGACACAGATACACAGGCCTGTAGTTAGTTGACTTTAGCCCTTGTAGGGCTCTGTTTCTTCCCATTGACTAGATTGGCCACCTTTGGAAAATGATAAACAGAACAGTAAGTACCTGAATTAGCTGCCACTGTATGGCTACCCCTCTAAAGATCTGGACTAATTCTTAGAGGGAGCAAATGTTTGTCTAAACTTTGTAACAGTAAAACATTAGCTCTTTCAGAAAGCTGAACTGGTATTCAGTATGGTTTCATGAATCAGAGGTCTTTTCTGTAACACAGATGGGCATTTTTTAGATTAATGCTAACCCTATATTATGAATAGTTCTCTTCATTAGTGGGTCTGGGTTTATTTCTACAGGGAAATAGTATCTTTTCTTTTTTGAACAAGATACTTCTAAACATAAGGGAAGAGAACAATGAGACAATGTTGAAAAGAAAATAGAAAATGCAAAGTTAGCCACAAATTTCCATAATGAGGAAACAAACCACAATGTACTCTGAGATGGTGCCAGACAGTCCCTTGCTGGTTTTTAATATAAAATAGAGGGTAAAATAAGAAAAGTTAAGGGACTTTCAAATGATCTACATCCTCTGTTGATTATTTCTAAGTCCTGACTTGTCTTGTCAAATATATATGCAATAATGTTGCATACGAATACATTTACTTGAATGAAATGACAACAAAATTATGTCCAATGTACACATCATGCAGAGAATTTAACACTTATGCCAGTATTCTGACTTTCAAGAGCTTACTTAAAACCCAAACACAGCATCTAACTGAAAAGAGAGGTTCTGTTTTTTGTATCTTGAGTAATCATATCAAAAAAATGTGTTTATAGCACAGCCACTGCACTTAAAACCTTGGTATTTTTAATGTTTCAAGTCAATAACATTCCAGATAAAATGTTTCAGGTAGGAAATATACAATTTAGGTACATGAATGAAAACTCTTAGTGCTCTTATAACTTCGGCACGAGCTGTCTTGGGTCATTATTTAACTAGAACCACTCTCAACTGAGTGAATGCAGTCAGATTTGAAACCATTTCATTCCAAATCAAGTCTTACCATATATGTCTTACCATTTTTATGTCAGCTCCAGAATCTACAGACTTAGATAAAGTTAGGTGTTTGAGTTGATATTACCAGTCTGCACACACAGTAGATCTAGGTAAATGTCAAAATAGGCCTTATATAACAGCTAATATAGACTTGATATACACAAATGAGGATTTCTGCTGTATATTCTCACAAGAAAGAAGTCCAGCAGGGGCTCCTATGTTTCTACAAAGAGACTTTGACTACCACACACAACACATCTTTTAAATAAATAAATAATAGAGAAGAATCAACTTCCTTTAACGGAAAAATATTTTAACTCAAATAATCAATGGATAAACAGAAAATACAATTTCCAGCTGAGATTTGACTCTCATGAGATCCAAAATCAACTCCCAAATGATGCTAAACACTTTGTCACAACAGGAATGATTGTTGATCAGTATTTTCATAGGAAAAACTAATCTGAAAGATGCTGATATTTGTTAGACACTTCCACAGTTTTCCAATGAAAATTGTGGAACTTTCTAAAACTCTTTATGTATAGACCTGAATGTCACTGACTGTATTTTATTTTTGAATTTTTTTACCTAGCAACTTCCTTCTTATTTGCAGAAAACTGTAAAAAAATGTGGCATCTGCAAATTAACAAGTGTCTCAAATAGAGAGGTCATCTTGAATTGATCTTCATTCGTAGTATTTCCCTGTCATCTTTGCTTTCACCGAGACAAGAAATTAATATTAGTATTACACAACTGTGCACTGAATCACCTTTGAACTGTAATGTTAAGTGCAGCAAGGAACAGAAAACCTCCTGTATTTTTTTCCAGTCTATGTGTACAAACTTAGAGCTGAAGAGGACAGTCTCAGTACCTTGCAAAACAGGGTACTGAATTTTCTTAAGTCATTATGTTTCCTACAGATTTATGTCACTATAAGTAAGTTAAGTGAGTTGAGTTATTGCTCAAAACACTGAAACAGAAAGTCGATGCATACATGGAGAAGTAGTAGTACATTTTCTTCTTTGATTTCAGAACATATGATATAGAATATTTGCATTTGACTGGCATTTTTATAAAAATGTTAAAAAACACCTAATATTTCCCATGGAGAATTATTAATCAATCCAATATTTCCAGTGCTCAGAGCACTTTTTCTCCTAATTTTTCTTATTATTTCATTATATTAATTCTCATTGCACATATACTGTTTTAAATTATTCTTATATCCCTTTGATATTAATGCAGCTACATTTTTATCTCTCCAGCCTACTGTCCAGAAACATCACCTTATATTCCTCTTTTGCAGTAGAAGAGACAAGTAATCAAAAGCTAAAAGTGCAGTTTAGGCTGAATATACAACTTTTTGTTATCCACAGTGTAGGTAGATAAAGCACATGATCACATATATTTTTACTACATGTACAATCAGACCATCAGTGTCCATTTAAACACAGTCAGGACACATTTTAGCTAGAATTGAGAGTTTAAGTTTAGGAAAATCTTATTCTTTTGTCCAGTGGTATATGAGATACCCTAGATATACACATTGTTAGGAGCAGCATATGTCAGACCCTGCAGAAGAACAGCTAATTATAATCACTGAGATCATATCTGACTGCATGTGTGCAGGGGGAAGTTGATGCTTCTGGCTGCATTTGCATGATAGCCTAATAATTCAGCTGTTTGCCAAAGGACCTCTTTGATCTAGCTCCTCACTGTAAGAGGATTTTCACATCCAGCTTTTGTGTTCTAGGAGGGTATCGGTACCGACAGTCCCTGGAGTGATTTGACCATGACTTAGCTTCTCTTTCTATTATCACTGAGATACATTACAGCCAGAAAGGGAAAGGTGATCAAACTAGATAGTAGGAGCCTTGCCTTGTAAATAGTTTGGGCATTTGGCCAGAAAGTGTCATATGGGTCCAAGTCCTGCTCAGTTTCCTTTTTCTCAATTTTGTCAAAGGCCAAATGCTTAAACTAACCTGGGAGCAAACTGATGTCTAAAGGCAGGAAATTATGTCAGGTCCTTGGAACCTGGAAATCTGAACAGTGGCCGTAAAACAGGTGTTTAAATTCAGTCAAGACATTTTAGGCACACAGAAGCTCTCTGATAGAGTGGGATCATGCATCTTTATGTTCCACATACTGTCTGCCTTGAATCCCAGTCTGTTGGGAAAGACTTCTATCACAGCATATGCAGAGCAGAGACAGAGGATTATACATCGTGGAAAAAGAAGTCCCTGGAGAAAGGACCAGCGCTGTGACAGCTTCCAAAGGACCAGAGACTTTATAACTCAACATTACCTGCGTCTTTTATGTACGGATTTTCCCCTGTTTAGATTGTAACCCTTAGAAATCCCTGCACACATGTGAAAATAGACTGTTCCTTTTTCCCGGGTATCCAGCCCCGCCCTCCTCCCGACCTTATTGGATGTATCACCTGTCAATCCCTATCCCTGGGTTCCCAGTGGGTTTTGGTCCTCCTGCTCCCTTATTGGCCCCTGTGCCCCCCAAGCCACACCACTCCCCCTGAACCCTTACCCTGTCACATCGTACCTCTCAAACCCCGCCCAAGGGGTTTAAATACCCTGAACACTGGTAATTAAACGTTTCTCTATGACCACTCCATCTCGGACTGTTACATCTCATTACTCCTGACCACGTGGGGATTTCGTAATCCCCTCCAGACCCTGGGAGGCCGTGGGACTGTAGAGAAGCCACTTCTACCCACCACAGCTGTTACCAGTCCACAAACTTAATTTTTCGTTCAGACAATGTAGGTCAAAGCTGAATCTCTGACTCATCTTTGTGAATTCCATGTTTTGAATATGATGAGTGCATGACTTTTAAGCATGCAGCACCTAATAATATTATGTCAAAAGTCTTTTCTTGAGGTGGTTTTTTTTTTGAGTTTTGAGTGTTGAGTGAACAACACTCTAAAATCGTGTTTCCAGACAGAAAAGTTTTTTCATTATTTGGCTTAATGCACGGCTCCAAGTCTCTCATTTCCTGCCCATTGTTTGCACCTTTTACATGCAGGGATCTGTGGTACAAGCTGAGATAGCAGGCAGTTTCTCAGGCCATAGTCATTACTGTCCAGGTTATTCATACTGATGCGCGGAAAAGACCTCACTACTAGGTAGTTGTAGAGAAGGTAGGTTTATTCAGCATGCTGGGTGCATGGGGGATTGGTCCACCAAAGACATGCACACCTGTCTGTGCTCACAGGCTTGCTTAAATGCAGGTACAATATGCATATTCATTATTTCCTTATACATATACATTATTTTATTAGAATGGGCAGGCTTATTCTAATCAGTTCCAAGAAATAATTTCCATTTTCTCCGCCCTGCACTCCTCCCATCTGAGTTTGTGCATTGGTTTCCATTTTTCCTGGGCCGGGGTCTTCGGGGGTCTTGGGGATGAAGATCGTGGGTCTTCCTCGCTGTGCACGCTTCATCTTGGCTCAAAGAGCAGCTCAAACCAGTTTTGTTGGCAACTCAAACTGGTCTAATGAGCAAACTTCTATAGTTATCTTATTTTCTTGACATGTTTCCTGATTTATCTTCAGTTGCATATGGTGTCCATTCTCATTTAGACACCTCAAGGCCGGGTACTGATACTTTTATGTTTGTAGCTAATCAGGGCCTCAGCAATGCAGTGTATCTTTGCAAACTTTAGCAAAGGCCTTTACAATTATTTCTATTAACCCTTTCAGTGTTAGTTCCCTATTGATGCCTTATATCAGTCCCCTCTAAGTGTTAGTTCCTTATATCAGTTATTGATACATTATATCAGTTATTGATACCTTATATCAGTCCCCTTTAAGTGTTAGTTCCCTAAATCAATACCCATATTTTGTCCTGTCTTCTAGTTTACCCCAGTTTCCTTCTGAAATAATTCCTAGTTCATTCCTGTATCTAATTTTTTTGTTTTGTTTTGGTTCTCCTTTGTCTGATTCTTCCCTGCTTTTATCTTACTATTGCCTGTTATAAGCGTGTAAGCCAGTCTACTTACTCAGTCAGTATGAATCCATTACCAGGCCTGGCACTCTAATCCTGACCCAATATTTCTTCTAATTTCCCACTCCTATAACCATCTAGCCTCAAGTAGCAGTCTACTCTTTCGCAGTCCACTCTTTCTCACTCCAGAATCTGTTCTGATCTACTGTAGCCACTTCTGTCTTCCTTATGTCTTTGATTGACTCTTACTCTGAGAGAATATGCATTTTTTCTCTATGTTGCCAACAAGGATTTTGGACTCAGAGGGAATACTGATCAGTCTACTGGCATGGCCTGCAACAGGCTACAGGCTGTCTGCATTCACAGTTTCATCCCTGGAAGAAGTGTGTTCAATGTTGAGGAAGTTTTCAGGGAATTTACTCCCAAAATGAAAACAACATGAATCTAATACATGTGCATTTCAATGTTAGAAGTCAAGTCTCCAAAAGACCATTCATTAATGACTTAATGATAAGACCCTATTTTATCTCCTCTTTAATCTTCTTCCAGTGTTTGCAACAGTTGGATTGTGGATGTTCTGTACCAAGGACACCCTATTTTATGATAGTTCGCTGTAACTCATGAGAACAATTCAGCACATCTCTTACCCACTCTTCTGATATACATTCACATGTTACCAAAATGCAAGTATTCTAGTCTGTCGTAAGCTATATATGAACAACATCTGATCATGAGACCTGATATGTCCTCCCTCCTTGATATTTAAAAATGTATTGTGGTAACTTTTTTTTTGAGTAACATAATGTGGGAGAGAAAGTGTTTGTCATATGAAGGATCTTGAGTGTTTCCATAAAAGTCTATCTGCTTCCCCTTCACTTCCAAAAGGATGGGCATGGCTGCTGTACCTATTGCGGATGATTCCCCTCACCTCATATTCAGAAAAGGCTTGTCTTCCTCTAAAAGACACTGCTTTGAGTCTGACCTTTGAAATTAAGTCCAAATGACTGGAATTTCTCCAATTTATAAATGTCTGAATATAAATACTTACACCAAGAAAGTACCTCTGGTAATGCATAGATCTTAACTATTGTTTTGCTTTTTGGGCTTGATATTAAGTGAATTTCTGTAAACCAAACATAAACAGCAAATAGAATCCATGATTTTCTAAGTAAGAATATGAATACTATAAATATGTATAGAAAATTTGTGATTTCCTATTGTCAAAGCATAACACACAGTCTTGTTTAACTGTTCATTCAAAAATTATGCTGGAGTATGCGTGCACATTAGAATACTTGATTAATGCAAGATTGGTACTTCCAGCAAAGTCACTTTCTTATCTTGATTCCGTGACCATGGCAATGTGTTGGAGGAGAGCTTCTGACTGGCAAAATAGTTTGCCTTTCCATTGTTCAGTATTGTCTGACAGGGGCTTAGGAACATTTCAAGTACTTGGAGAGATGAACCAACTTCTTTTGCTTTGTGAGTTTGGTGTTCAGTCAGAACTTTCTTTATGCACTGTTTCCTAGATGTGCAATGTTCCAAAAGTGAATATTTTTTCCTTCAAACTGAACAATGCAATCTGCAGGTAACTAGGATCTATCACTCCTGTACCCAATATTGTATTTCAGAATTAAGCTTTTATTCTTGCTCACCAGGAAATGCTTCTTGCAGTATACATAATATTCTCATCCAAAACTCCTGCTTTCTTATTTCTTTTTTTCTTTTTTTTTTTTTTTAGATCTCACCCAGCACATCCTTCTCAATTTCTATTTCAAATATTGTTATATTTTAAATTAGACTGATTCAAACTCCTGAGCAAATAACCTTGAAAAGCCCTCTGTCAATAACCTACAGGCACGCAAACCAGTATACAATATACAGAAGCTCTTTTGCTCTTCCCCAGACAGCACAGTTCAAAAGGCAGTGTGCTACCATCCAGGTAGCACTGCTTATAGGACTAGTAAGTGGGCCAACACAGCATCCCAAAGCTCCCGCAGTTACTGCCTTACCATCTCCCTTTCAGATTCATAGTGGCTTTTCTTGTTGTGGTATCAACTTAGATGAGAGCAGCGGCACACAGTTGTGCATGGGCAGGTGAATTAATCTCTCCTTCAAAATTGATGGAATTACTCCTCAGGAAATGCACAGGAACTGGAATGACAGGCACTAGGGGGCTCCAGAGCTCTGTACACATGATGTATTTTATATGAACATTTAGTAGAAAACTTAATTACCTTGACAAGTGAAACACAGCTAGCCTAGGCAATAGGCAGAGGTAGAAAATATCGTCTGCATTTCAGAGGAAACCATCCAATTCCGGCAGGAAAACAAGGATTATTTTATGGTAAGCAGCCCTAGTTTTTAGTCTTCTTAAAGCTATTCCAGCTCTTAAATGAATCACAATTCAATTGTGTTGGAAATTCTGGAAAGTGTAAAAAAAAAATCAAAAAACTAGAATTAACCTCATACACAAATTGATGACTCACTTTTTCTTTCCAATTGACTCCTTAAATGAGATTTTTTCATTGAAAACTGTTCACCTAAAAATAATAAAATAATAACAACCTTATTGAAAAGTTCACCCCCATACACCCTAACTTACAATTGGCTATTTATTTTCTTCCAGTTGTATTATAAATTCCCATGGGAACATAGATCCCTTTTTGATTTCAGGCAGGAAATATCATTCTGTCAATATGCTTGTCTAACTTACACTAAGTAATTTTTTTCCAAATAGGTGACATTTTAACATCGCATTTCATTTGCACAAAAACTGCAATATTAAGAAAACTTAATGCAATAATTTTTCTTGTATGAGTTAGAATTCAGATACAAGTCTGGAATGAATTTTTCCAGCAGTGTTAAAGGCAATAATGGTTAGCTTACTAAATGCTGATGCTTAAGTTTTGGCCTTTTCCACTTGTGGTTGTTCAGTTTCTCAAGTAGCTATGAGCAGCTTTATTTTTCTATTTGATATTGTAAGTTGAGTGAGAACTCAATCCAACAAAGGTCATAAAAAAAGCAGTAAAATGATCCAGAAAACTATTTACTTATATGCATGCTTTGCCCATGTCCTCCTTGGGTATTCGTTAACTTCATTGGTGGATCCCAGCCTGTGAGAACTGCAAATTCAAAAAGGAAGACAAACATTTAGTGTGTCCTTAAGCAAAAGTTAGACACAGAGCAGACACGCTATGGTAGCCTGTATCAGGATGCAGGACTGTGCCCTACTATTTATGGCCAAGACAATCACTTGCTTATCCTCCTAATCAGACCATGCTGCAGCCACCATTTTCCAGGCATTAAAAAGGCATGATTAGAGCATAGAGCATTATGAAAATGTGACACTATATTCTGTATGTCTGAGAGACAAATGATACAAGAAATACAGTTTATATGCATTGTAGCTAAAGATTGGCATAACCACTTGGTAAGTAAAGAGGACAGTGTCTCTGCTGTGCTGTTGGGTTTTGTTCATGTGGATGCTGCCTATGTGATACATATGTTCATTGGTCAGTTTTCTTTTAAAGTGTTTTAATTTGCAGTCCTAGCTCAGTGACTTCAAGTCATTTATGCATTATTGAATATGTCTGTCATGAGCAGTGCGTTTTGTTTGGGAAAAAAAGACATTCTTTTTTCAGTCTCACTTTCTGGCTTACCCACTAGAAATGAAAGTACACTCGAAGTTAAGAATCCTAAGTATCTTCATACAAGTATCTGTATGTGCATTGGGTGACTAAGCTGCCACTGTAATCAATGGAGATACAGCCAACATCACCAGCTGAGCCTGAAGGTTCTTTCCGCTGGCATTAAATAAGGTATCAGCATCCTGTTAGCTGAATAGTGCTGTACACTTCACTGGTGAGGAGCTCAGTTCAGCAGCCCTCAGCCCCAAAGCAGAGACATAGCATGCTCCCAGCTCAGGGGTCTGGACTCCAGCCTGTAAAGAGAGAGCAGTCTGGCATGTTCCCAAACCACTGCTCTACCGTCAACTTCCCTTTCAGAAAACTTTGGGAGTTAAATTAGTTATTTAAAGAGGAATGGAAGGAGGATTTCATGCTATTTTTGTAAAGTGTATTTCAGGGCTACCAGTAGTGGACAGGAAGGATTTTTTTCCCACCTTTCTCATGTTCAGTATGATTTGTGGGGGTTTATGTTTTACACCTTTTTTTCTGAACCACAAGGTGTTGCAACATGGCCAAGTAGTGTTAAAGGTCTTACTGGCATTTGAGAAACTTTCAGATGTCAGACTGGTATGTGTCATTTAAGGGCTAAACAGATCTCTAGATTTTAATGTAAGAATTTTCAAGGGCAAGTTCACACAGGTCATTTGGACTTTGCCTCTCACTTTAACTGTCAGCCAGAATACACATGATGAAATTACCTGGCCAGTTTCTCATAGCAGATTTTTCTACTACTGCAGTGACTCAGGACATCAGTGATCATAGTGACCAATAAGGCAGCATATTTACAATGTCTTAACTTTTGAAATCGTTTCTGTGTGGATCATAGCATGTGTTATCTAAACATGCTTCAATTAAAATACACTGTATACAGCAGAGAGAGCTCTTGGTATGTTCTGAAATTTGGTTCCCCCTATATTATAGAAATTTGAATAAATAAAATATCAAGTACTCAAAATTATTGTTTGTTTTTGAAACTCTTGGGTCATGAGTATTTTCTGTTTTCGATTTGATTCACTTTCTTCCCACCTAACATAGCAAAATCTTGGAAAATTTACATTTGGATACAAAATATTAAGTATGTGTACGTGCTTTTGTTCAGACTCATGTTTTTTGTGGTGATAGATGTTATTTTATTAAACTCCAGCATCATATGCACAATATCCTCATACACAGATGCATGGTGTATGAAGGGGAAGCTCTTAGAAACCTTTTGCATGGAAAGGTTTTGTGACAGAAAAAAACTACATATTGCAGCTTTAAATTTCAAGTATTTATTCATTCCAGAAAGATACATATGGAGACCAAAACAAAAGCAAACTGACCTACAGAGTTGTTTTTCTCCAGGACTTGTCATCATAGGAAGAGGACAGTTTATACATCAAGCTACCTTCAAGAGCAGTTAGCTGAAAAATATTTTATTTGTTAATGAAGCTTCACAGCACTATGCTGTACTGCATGATGCAACACAAGAGCATTCATTTTGTGAATTGTAACATTTAAAAGCATTATAAAAAGATCAAGTACCTCCTTTTGTTCTCTCTTGACTGGTAAATTTATACTGTCTGTTGAAATGGCAGGAATTGGTGGCTGATTACAATGCTGATGTCAAAGAAAGAGATGTCAAAGAGTTGTTGCATCCTGTTAAAAATGCTACCTTCACTGCATATCTGTTTGGTCATATATATTGCAAATTATCCCTGAACATTAAAAAACCTGCATGACATTGTCCAAAAATTATGCTTTCTTCATTTAGTGACTTTTTTCCCCTCAGTTCATTTCTTCCCATACAGAATGACTGAAATATTTAAATGCTAATTATAATAATAGCCATTTGATTAACAATAAACATTGTTATTTCAGTCTGTCAACAGTGAGTGAATTATCTTGTGTCTGAGCTGGAAGTAAATACATTGGTGTATTGCTGTTATTCTCTTACCTTTCCTATTAGAAAGCAACCATTGAAATGACCTCAGAATTTCAGGGGTCACATACTTCATTTAACACTACCAGCCTTGAAAATATTAAAACAACAGAAATGTTGCAAATGTGTTTTCCTTACCTAATGTGACTCTGTTGTACCCAGTAAGTCTGTGCTGGTTACGGGCATTTAACTGAGTTCACCTGTCCTCCGGTGGTAGACAGAGGGAACAGCACCTGAAAAAAAACAAACCACTGGAACATTCATAGATAATATAAAAATATTGAGGAAGAAAGAAAAGAAGGAAGGAAGAAAAGAAAAGGAAGGAAAGGAAGGAAAGGAAGGAAAGGAAGGAAAGGAAGGAAAGGAAGGAGGGAGGGAGGGAGGGAGGGAGGAAGGAAGGAAGGGAGGAAGGGAGGAAGAAAAAAGAAAGTTAATTCTTCTGTGATATTTTCTGTACTTAATCTGTTAGATCATTCCTATATTTTGAAGCTACGTTTTAATAAAGAATAGTTATGACTATGGCCATACATCCTCTGGGTGTGTTTTATCCTACATGTTATAGAGGTGCTTGGAGATAACCAGTCTCCAAACCCAAGAGTTTAAAATATTTAAGGAACTGCATGCACGTGCAGGGGTGAGAATAAACAGACACTTAAGCCACGATAGACCCTTTCTATGTTGCTGTAGCAGTGTTAAAACATGTATCCTAATTTGTGTTGCCTAATGAACTGTGTCGTGTAACTGATTTCAAAATTAGATGTTTAAAGAAAACTGACAATTTCTTTAGGTTTCATAAACGCCACATGATAGATAATTAATTGGTGATGTTTCCCTGGCACATTTACACCAACAAAACAAACAAAAAAGAGAAAACCCAAGTAAACCAAGCCATACCAACATAACTATTTTAAATTTTATTTGGGAGTTTCAGCAGAAATGATCTATAGCAGGAAAACACAGGTAAATTTTTACTGTTTTCATATTACAATTTATTTTTCTTATTTATAAGTGAGGCAGAGTTGTGAGGCCAAAGAAAGAAAAGATCATGTCTCTAATCATGGATACACAGAACTCTATTGCCATAAATGTGAATTAATGTTATTGATACAAACACCTTGTTAGAGCAGAAAAAACAAAAAGCTACACCCATGAAACTAAATAAAAAAAAAGTGATAAGAAATTAATTCTCTCCAGACATTCAAATGCAGAAATATTTTAGATATTAAATAATAATCACATTGTTTAAAATTTTTTCAGGACAAAAGTAAATGTAGTTTCTTTAGGTCTGTATTTTTGAATTTATATGGATCCGTCTCTGAAATATGCACATTTTGCATATGTGTATATTTTGTTAACTACTAATTTTGATAAGAATGGATTTTCTACCTATCTCTATTGAAACCAACAGTAAACCCCCCTCTGACTGTGTTGGGAGTATCTTTTCTATCATCAGCACTACTTTGACCAAAGCAAATGATGTAATCTTTTGTCATTGAAAAGAAGGAGCATATGCACTTGTGTCAAATGTGTTCCCCTTTATGTTTTGAAATACTGGCTGCTGAAAGCTCTGCTGAGGACTAAACAGAAACATTTTTCCCCTCCACTTCCCCCTTATATACACACACAATTTCCTACACCTTCTATTTACCACCCAGAGAGAAAGATCACATTTCCACTCCTCCCCTCTTCAGAGAGTATTTCAGAAGCTTTTTGAAAAATTCTTGATCTCACGCATATGTACTATTACTAAAAAAAGTTCCTTCAGTTTTCCTCTGATACCTACTTCTGGGTAATCTGATACAGAACTATAATTTCGTAAAAATAAAGAAAGCTGTCTTTAGAGAACTATTATTTTCCTTGTGAAAGATAATTAACAAAAGGTTTAAGTAAAGTGCCTTCCCTCTATGCTTTGTAGGAGTGCTGGCCCTCACTGTTGTATCTGAAACACCTTGGTTCTCCACAGTAGCCAGGTTGTTTTGGGCAACATAATCACTGTCTGAATGCATGGTATAATAAGTGCAGTAAGTTTTATACGCATGTATGTCTTTTGGGGGTACTCATCTTACGAGCACCAGCTATTCTGAACGGTCACCTGGAGAAAGCAGTTGATGGAAGGACCTCCAGCACTGCAAATACCTGATATTACTTGAAATTCCCCTTATATTCAGGGTAAAAGGCATTAAAAAAAACCAGGTAGACCACTAGTCTTGAGAGCTTGATGCATACTAGTTTCTGCAGCAACAGCACACAGGAGTAAGGTAGCTAAGCAACACAATGGACTTAGGTTCAACAGTTCGGCCCTGGTTGTTTTAGGAACTGTTTAAAATGTTGCACATAAGCACTGAACTGATGGGTGGAGAATCATTTTGTACAGGCTGGATGTCATATTGTACAACAGAACAATGGAAACACCCAAGTTAGTTTCTTCCAGATTCTGACCTAATGTCCCTTTATGCAGATGAGTATTATCTTTAGTCCCCATATTCTCTACAGAAATATTCCTGATTGCCTTTCCACTTGACCATATATCTTCTGGAATTTTTGGCTATTTTGGGGAAGAAATGTTTTTAATTTCATAGCAGTTTCCCTTTGTAGTCTTCAATATGAAAAATTTCCTTTGCAACAGGCCCAAAGGACAATTCTTTCTAGAGAGGATGTGACTAAGCATTTTCCTTCTTCAAAATGGCTGTAACTTCCTATTCTCAGCTGGTCCAAGGCTCCAGGCTGCCCTCAGAGAAGATGGTGACCCCTTTTTCAACATGGTTACCTCACTTCTTATCATCAGTGCTCTCCATGGAGTGAGCTTGACAGCCCTGGTGTAGGTGGAATTTCCACTAAGCTTCTCAAAGCCCATATACCTCCAGGATGCTCAGTGACAGCACACTCATCTGCCTACACACAGAACTGAGGCATTACAGCATTGGGCAACTGATTGATTGAACAGACCCTGAGGGCAGGACCCTATTACAAAGCCAATGCTGAGAACTGATTAACCCCATAGCCAGTGTCAAATACAGTACATTTCTGTAAGAAGACTATAAATCATAGGATAACTGTAGGGTCAGGCCAATTGTGGCTCTCTTATATGTCTTGCTTAAAGCCTACTGTTGATTTTTCTAAACAGAGTATGTTAGTGGTATTCTGGCAGAAGCATAACAGTACAGGAGCTTCTCATTTAGATTTTTATTAATCAGAACATTTTGTAGCTTGTTTGCTTTTTCTCTTGTTTCTCTTGGTCACAGAGGGAAATGCATTACATGAGAGACAACATGTGAGAGATGTTTAAATGGTACCTACAGTCTTGTACCTTTGAAAAGCTGTTTTCTGCACTCCAGCAGTGACAACTACCTAACCTCATTTCAGGATTATTATTCTGGGAATTCTTAAATCCCTTGTTTCTTTCTGTGAGTCTGGTCAGTTTTGAAAAGAGCAGCTATGTTACTTAGTGTTTTACAAATGAATCCAACAATTGATTTAGGTATTTTAAAAGCTAAGTGCAATGCCAGCCATGCCCACACACTGTCTTGTAGAATGGAGGCCAGAGTTCTGTGTTTGGCTTTTGAGCACCTTGTGTACAATACTGCTAACATTCCCATTCCTTCAGAATGGGAATCAGAAGGTTGGCTAGTTTAGCAAGGAGACACCTGAAATTAGAAACAGCTGATGGTAGACACTGAAAAACACCCTGTTAAAGGAATACATTTTTACCTGTACTCAACGTTTAGGAGCATTGCTCAGATCTCCTTCTTAGAATTGATGGGCTGTTACACCCTCTTATAAACAGGTGTTAAAACTTTCAGAGAAGGAGCAGGATCTGCACATGTGAAAACAGAAGACAAGGTCCCTGTGACTATGCTACTGCTAGTGCTTGTGATAGCTCTCTTTTATAAAGAAGCTCGATGGCTAAGGCACTACCCTAATAACAGTGAGCAGGTAGGAATCCTGCTCCCACATTCATTATGGCTATATTTGCCATAATAAATCACTAACAAAAATGAAGAATGAACTCAAGGAAGGACTGGGATTCATGTTGTCTTTTTCTCCAAATGTGTGCTGTGTTTCTACTTGTTTTCTCTCTCTGATCCAGTGAATCTTCAATTCTTTATTTTTCATGGGAGTGCTGTTGCTGCAAAAAGCAGTGGATAACGCACCCTCTCCTGGATAGTGTAGAATGTAGCTTAGCTGAGAGTACTGCTTAGGGCATCCTCTTGGGAGGCAGAAGGTGTAATTAGAATATCCTCAGACTGAGGAGAGGGCTGATTCCCTTCCAGGATGACTTAAAGACACTTAAAGACAAGTGCCTGCATTATCACCTCCTTATGAAAGAAAATGAAAATGGCCCCTCATCTAACTACACCTATCTTTATCAAGAGAGACACAAAGGGCAAATTTTTCAAAAATGGGTTAGACCCAGGTCCTCAAAGACATTTAGGCATTTGATTTTCTTTGATTGTAGGGGGAATTAGCTTCCAAAGTGCCTTTGAGGATCTGGACCTTGGAGATTTAAGATACTCAATGTCATTTATCAAATGTGGAATCAGTAGGAGTCGGGCATCTAACGAGAACCCCACAGTCTATATGTTTCTAAATTATGTATGCACTTTGAAAATGCTAAGCCCTTTATCATGCAGGAAATCAGGATTGATGACTGATGATCCTTTCTAATCTTAACATCCCTTGTAAAGCTTGCTAAGATCATGTGAGCAGTATGATGGACACATCACAGTCATATATATGTCATGCAACCTGAGATATTTTATATCTATATACACTTGTGATGGACAGTCAGCTTCCTTCCAATATGGCATGTCTTATGATAGGCTGCTTTTTAATTATTTAAATTATTTCTGGATTTTCTGATGCTTAGACCTTTCAACTGTATATATATATTTCATTTTAAAAAGAAAATTCCGTGTATCTTCACACTGATTGATGTTTTCTAAATGTGCATTCTTTCAGTATTGATTTATCTTAGCAGAACCAATTCTGTAAATAATGTCTATATGTTTTATGGAAAGAAAGGGTTTGTGCTGTTTACTTTGTGTTAAGTTACTATGGCTGATATATAAATTCCTGTTTTTGTTGTTGTTTGTTTGACCAACAGTAATAAAAAAGCCCCCTCTGGTCTTTTAATAATACAACTTTTAAAATAATCTCCAGCTTTTAAGGGCTTTTTGGTAAACATTTTCTTTCTCTCTCACTAAGGCAGTTTAGGCAGAAAGCTACTGAGGGTAATTGTGTACCGAGTTCTTCCAGAGAGGTATGGTAATTTGTTGTTTGGTTGTTTTTGTTTTTTTTTGTTGTTGTTTGCTTTTTCCTTTCATTACTAAATTGCTCTTAGAATTTCATGGGAACTTGGGAATTTTTTGAGATCCTTTGCCCCAAACATTGTCAATGTAACACATATAACCTTCATCACCTGCTCAATGTTAGTCTACCTTTTAATGATTATTAAAGAGAATTCAGCATCTTAGAAACTCACAGTCTCCACATCTAATACCAAAAGCAAGACTATATCTTTGCTGTTCTACTTATATTTTTTCCTTATTATTATTTTTTTTCCTTTAGGATTGTTTCCTTCTCTGGTGATAAGGTGGTTTGCCACCTTGCGGGCAAGACTAGATGAGTTCCCTATTCTTAGCATGTGATTCACCTTCGTGGCCTTGGGTCCCTTTCAGGCATAATAAGCAGTGTAAAATGTCTTTTCTGATCTTCAAATGTTCTGAGATGAATCTTCTTCATGCAGTCACTCTGTTCTCAAGTTTTTATAGTGCATCCGCTGCTTTATAGTAAATCTATTTTACAATTTCAAGTATGGCCTGGCACTTAAGTTTAAAATAAGCTAGAGGGTGAACTGTTTATGAAATAGGAAGTAATGCCTAAGAGAAGAATTATTGTATTTAAATATAATCAGAGGTATAAAAGAAGCACACACAAAAAAAATTAAATCTAGAGGTACAGAAGTGATAAAATTTATCTACAGGTATTCATATGGATAATTAGGTATTGTCAATAGTGCCATGTATTAGTACTAATGGAACTAACCAGTGCCTAGAAATGTGGTTCTTGTAAAAGGAATGTTATATCACGCATTAAAATTTTTAGTTAAAAGTCAAATAGGACACCAGTAGTCTGAAGTTAGCATAGATACAATGTTAGTAAATTACAGTTGTGTAATGAGGAATGTTGTGAAATTTATTAGCTTTGGAAAAGAAATGAGGAAAAGCATATCCATTGAATACAAGTTTCTCAGAATTATGGAGAAAGAGGGAAAAAGCCTATGACAACTATAGCTCAAATTATTTGACTTCAAATATACTTGAAGCAAATGAGTTTAGTAATCACTTTTTAAATAAAATAGAGAAACTAAATAAAGGAGAATTAGTCTTAAATCTTTCATTAGATCTTTTTAAAAGCACAACAAAAAGAGAGAACATAAGAATAGTTACCAATGTTGAGCAATTCTCTTCTCAATTTCAATTAGTATTACGCCAATGAATTCTTACCAAATAGAGGGTAACACAGTTCAGAATCATGTAATGGAAAAAATTAAGAAGTCTCTGTCCCCATGTTTAAATCTTTATTCAACACTTACTTTCCCTTAATTCCTTTTTCTTCAGAAAGAATTTTGTGCAACTAAGACATGAACAGGCCTGTAGTTTTCCCCTAGTGAAGAAAAGAGGAAAGAATTGTTCAACTACATTCTTCAGGTCTGCAGACTGCTAGAACTGTTCAACTACAACCTACAGGGGTAATATCGAGTGCACCCTCAGCAAGTTTGCTGACGATGCCAAGCTGTGTGGTGCAGTTGACACATTGGAGGGAAGGGAACTCTAGACGGACCTTGACAAACTTGAGAGATGTGCTCATGCAAATATCATGAAATTCAACAAAGTGAAATGCAAGATCTTGTACCTGGATTGTGGGAATCCCAGGTACACCTACAGGTTGGGCAGTGAAGTGGATGAGAGCAGGCTTGCAGAGAATGACTTGGGGGTGATGGTTGATGAAAACTCAACATGAGCCAGCAATGAGCACTCACAGCACAGAAAACCAGCAGTGTCCTGGGCTGCATTCCAAGCAGTGTGGCCAGCAGGTTGAAGGACGGGATTCTCCCCCTCTTCTCTGCGCTTGCGAGGCCCCACCTGGAGTACTGTGTCCAGTTCTGGTTCCCCTAACATAAGAAAGATGTGGAACTGTTGGAACAAGTCCAGAGAAGGGTCACAAAGTTGATAAGGGGACTGGAGTATCTCCTCTATGAAGGCAGTCTGAGAAAGTTGGTGCTGTTAATCCTGGAGAAGAGAAGGTTGTGAGGAAACCTTGCAGCAATACTCCAGTATCTGAAGAGGGCCTACAGGGAAGCCTCAGGGGGAGTCTTTGTTAGGAACTGTAGTCATAGCATAAGATTTAATGGGTACGAATTGAAAGATGGGGAATTGAGGTTAGATACTAAAAATAAATTTTTTATTGTGAGGGTGATGAGACAGTGGAATAGGTTGCCCAGGGAGGTTGTGAATGCCCTGACCCTGGCAATGTTCAAAGCTAGGTTTGATAAGGCCTTGAGCATCCTGGTCTAGTGGGAGGTGTCCCTGCCCATGTCAGGGAGGTTGGGACTAGGTGATATTTAAGGCCCATTCCAACCCATTACATTCTATGATTCTATGAATATATGCTGTGATTTGTTGTCCATTACGATGCTCTGATATCTTTCAGAGCAGCTCAATTAAAATATAGTTTAACTGAGGATCAAAATAATTAATATGTATTTTTATATTTATAATTAGATTCAGATTGCAAGGAAGAAGAAATGCCATTCATCAAAGGATCTGTCAGTAGTATGAAGCAATTTTTTTTTTCCAGAATGCAAAACTGAAAAAAAGGAATTAACCCAAATTTATGAAGAATACATAATAATAATAAACATAAGAAGTCTGGAGAAGGAAAATAAAGGCAACAAAAATGAATTTATGTTAGTTCTTTTATGTCAAAGTAGTTAAGGAAATGAAAAGGGTTCCTTTTTTTTTTTTTTGAGGAAAAATTGTCATGGAAATAAAACATACAATTTAGAAAATTAGGGAGAAGATGATTTTAGAAATAGTTAAAAATTATTTCATTCAGTTATCCTCTGAAAGTTCTTTATTAAGCAAGAGGAATACAAAATGAAGCTTATACAACTAGCAAATGATGACATTTTCAAATATACATTAATAAAGACTAGACAAAAAAACACTTGAAAAAGTGGAAAATTTACAAATTGTTCAGGCCAGCTGGTAGGAAGGCAATTGGGAAACTCATCTACTCTGCCAAAGACAATTATTTTTGCTGAGACATAGATACATGGGTAATTTGCAAAACACTGTGGAGAAAACAAAACAAATTCAGAAGGAAAAAAATAAACCAGTGATTTTGGTAATTGTTTTCTGAGAATTCTCCATATATCCCAGAGCAGTATTTGCAAAATACCAAGAGAAAAGAGCTCACTGTGAATTAGCTTACTCAGATATCCCAGAGAGCAGGTCCTCTTTCTCCTCAACATAACCCTGTTCAAGTTACGTAAGAAGGCAGACACAAGCTCAGGCTGGCTTGGCTTATTCCCAAGTTGGATGTGATGGCCTGAGCATTGCCCCTCTGGACCTATATCTTGAGTCCTTCAGTTTAAAGTCCACTTCACACAGTCAACCAGCCTGCTGACAAAGATTCTCTTGCTTCTTCAAGAGAAGTAGATCCTATTCCTCCCTAACAGTCTAGAAACATCAACGTATGTACCATTGTTATAAAGCCAAAACTCTAACAATGGCACCAGCCACAAAGCCAAAGTTTGATTGGCATTATATGTCTATTGTTGACTGCACCATTGCCTTTAACTGGTAAAATGGAAGGAAATATATCTATATATTAAAACAATATTTATTTTGTTATATATTGTAATCTAAATATGCAATATATAAATAATATATAAAATTTAAATTATTTAAAAATATATTAAATACATTGTGTATTAAACGACACCCTATACTGTCACGTGGGCACTCATATATTGCTTTTTCTTATGTCCATTGTTTGCAGGATTGACATGTGAAATTATGCAGCCTTTGCACAACAGAAACAGATGATGAGGATGGTTTAAGGAATGTCTTGAACCTCAAGTGTTCCTAATTTCTACCATACTGGTCAGACTTTACACCATTCATAAGAGAGAAAGGGAGAACCATCTGCCAAGTACCCCTTGGTGCAAGAGGATATGATGCATAAGTGAGAAAGTGTGTTCTTCATAAACAAACCAGCAGCTATTCTGGCTATTGAAAAACATTAGTAAGTGCTGAATAGTTCATTTATTTCAAGATTCAAAATACTGAGAGTAATTTTAAAACAGTATAAAATAGGAAGGAACTAATTTAAAAATAATTTGAAACACATGCTTATGTGTGTGATAAATAATTGGTTTGTGTGAAATACGGAAAATATGTGCAATTGTAAGGAAATAACACTTGTAACTCATGAGATTTCAACTAGCCAAAATAGTATTATAAGGCCAGCAAAACCATTCACAAGGGGAAGGTGTAAAATTCGAGTAACAGTTAAATGAACTATTTTATTCATTTATGATTCAGAAAAACCCCCTACTAAATATGACAAACTACATCATGGTAGCAGAATAATTCAGTGTACTGTGGAAAAAGAAAATTATCCACCCTGTATGTTATTATTCTAAGCTTTTTCCATCTCCAAAATAAAAAAAAATGAGAGAGAGAAAGAAGGAAAGAATAAAAATGTTTTAAAAGGAAAATGGAATATTCCTCATAGAAGACATTGTATGATTTGTAAACAAGTGTCCCAGAGCAACAAAAGCTATAGATTTGTTCATACTACTACCCTTTAGAAGATTTTATAAGTCTCTCAATAATGAGTGATCCAGAATTTGCTAATAAAATATTACTGTTGACATATCAAAATAAACATTTTAATTTCACAGAATCACATAGTATGCCACATTAGAAGGGACCCACAAGGATCATGGAGTCCAACCTTTAGCCCTGCACAGGACCACCCCCAAGAGTCACATCACGTGCCTGAGAGTATCATCCAAATGGCTTCTTGAGCCAGGTTTGGTGATGTGATCACTTCCATGGGGAGCCTGTTCCAGTATCCAACCACCCTTTGGGTGAGCATCTTTCTGATATCTAACCTATACTTTGGAGGCTTTTTAATCACTTAATGTCTGTCTTCTATTGCAGTGCCCAAAACTGCGCACAATACTCAAGGTGAGGCTGCCCCAGTGCAGAGCAGAGAGAGACAATCCCTTCCCTTGACCGGCTGGCGATACTTTGCCTGATGCCCCCCATGACATGGTTGGCCCTCCTGGCTGCCAGGGCACTGCTGACTCATATTCAGCTTGCTGTTGACCAGGACCCCCAGGTCCTTTTCCCTGGCACTGCTTTCCAGCATCTCATTCTCCAGTCTGTATGTACATCTGAGGTTGCCTGTTCCAAGTGCATAATCCGGCACTTTCCCTTTTTGAACTTCCTATGGCTGGTGATTGCCCAGTCCTCTAATTTGTTGAGGTCTCTCTGCAGGGTCTCCCTGCCTTTGAGGGAGCTGACAGCTCCTCTGAGTTTTGTGTCATCTGCAGACTTGCTTAGTAACCTTTCAATCCCACATCCATGTAATTTATGAAGGTGTTGAAAAGCACAGGGCCTAAGATGGAACCCTGTGCCATCTAGTGACAGGTCACCAGTCTGATGTTGTCCCATTTACTGTTACCCTCTCTGCTCAACCCATGAGTCAATTGCTCACCCACCACATGATGTGTTTCTCCAGCTGTGTGCTGGACATTTTGTCCAGAAGGATCCTGTGAGAGACAGTATTGTAGCTTTAGTAAAATACAAAAATATTACAATAGCCGGTTTGCCTGGATCAATTAGTTGGGTTACCTTGTCATAGAAAGAAATCAGGTTTGACTTCCTCTCATGAAGCTGTGGTGGCTTCATGACTGCATTGTTCTCCAGGTGTTTTTCAATACCTCCCAGAATAATATTTTCCATGATTTTGCAATGGTTGAGAAAACTCTGACAGAAAGCATCTTATCACATCCCAAATTTTTGCTAGTTACTTAGTCAAAAATACATCTGTTCAACACCTGCTTCTTTCCAAAATTTTCTCAGCAAACCAGAGATGCAAGAAGTGGTTCCCAGTACCAATGGTATTTCCAGAAGTATTGCTTGATCGAAAAAAAATTATACTGAACAAAAAATAATTAAAATCCCAGTAAGTAAAAGTGACTGAGAAAATAGCTGTCTTTCTAGAAGAATGATCAAGTCAATGTTCTCAAGAAAATCCTTTTGTGTTTCACTTTGTGTCAATCACATATTACTGTAATTTCGCTAAAGAGAAGTATTATGGCTAAATTTGGGCAAATGCATTAAAATCCTCTTCTTTGATAACATCAAGAATATTTTAGGCAATTTTTTCTTTTTAATCTGGGAAGAGGGATAAGTCTTTATTGTGTACAGAAGTGTAGAAATTTGCAATGCTTTTTATACTATGGAATATCTGCACTAGAGCAGTCTTTTATTTTGAACAGAAAATTCTCATTCAAGTATAGCGGTTTTGGTCTTGGATAAGCATTCATACATTTTAAAATGAACTGGAAAAAAGAATAGCTACCTCTAATTAGGCAGCTTCATCAATGTACGCGTTAAAGACACATTTCCTAATGTATTATGAATTGAGATGGGTGAGAGAAAAGCAGGCTTAAACAGCTTTTAAAAATAGCCTAGAATCCTCTGTAATTTCCCCCTACTCACCACCTCTACATGCTAGTGTTAGCATAATCTAAAATTCTTCAGCTTTCTACTACTACTGAAAGAAAACTCTGGAAGAGGTGGTTTAATGAAAAAATATTTTCTAACTCCAGTTGCATACAAAATGCTAGGAAAAAAAATTTGTTAAGCAATGCTTATATTAGTATTGTCTTCTGTAGCCAACTCTTCCACCCAAATCTTTTTTGTGCAAAGATTAAATCCAAATGTGTAAGGAAAGGATTACAGCTCAGTCTCAGGGAAGACTGCAATTATTAAAGTAGAGCAGATGCTAACCTGCAGGTCCTTGGATCTTCTGGAGTACGATATGATGATTGATAGCCTGACCTACACTTCTTGGATCACTTGGCAGGTAGAAATATAGCATCTGCTGTATTCTTAATGCAATAAATTACACCACTTTCAAACATTATTTCAATAAATTAAATGCATAGGTCTGTAGTAGTTTGCATAAACTATGTAAATAAGTGCCGTAACTTACATGTTGCTGCTTGGGCATAAATTCAGTCTACTTTTTTTAAAAGGCAGAAGTTCAGTATGGATATTTAAGATGGCTTGTGCAATCATATTAATCTTTCTACTTCATATTTCACATTTTTATGAGAACTTTATTACTAAATAATATATCTCCCTGTTCCCTTTTGTAGCTGTGCTGTCCATTACTTGCCTAAACTACTTGCTGTCATTAGTTACAGCAGTTTTATGCTTCATATACTACACAGCCTCTGATGGCAGTCTCCCTAATAAATTCTTCATCACCTTCAACATGACCATCTGCATTGCAGCTTCATTAATATCTTTTCATTCCAATTTCCAGGTGGGCAATATCTTGCTTAGTTAAAGCTTTTTGTAAATTATTAATTATTGCAACCAAGAAACCTCCTCCCCTGGCTCTCACTGGTATCATGAAATGGTGATTTCATGGATATTACAGAAATGTCACTCGTTGCTGCCTTTATCTGTTAGGTTAATGAGGATCATTCTGCTTGAACACAATGGATCAAAATCTGGCCTTTGTTGCACACAGATATTTCCCATTGATTTCACTGAGCTCATTGCATCTGGAGCTTTGGGCTTAGTAACCTATTAAAGTAGCATGGAGAGTGCAAAGCAGAGATGGAAAAGTTTACCCTGGTAAATCAGGTGAAGCAGAAACCAAACAACTTGAAAGAATTTGGATCAGTACAATAAAAAGGTGAAAAAACCTTAGGCCACTGGCTGGGAGATCCTGAGTGATCTCAATTTCCTGACTGCATAGAAGGTTAAAAACAGCTCTTCAGCAGATGGGATCTATGTTATTTGATTCCTTAGGGAGGCACTTTGTTGATATAATATTGAGTCAATTCATATATGAGAATCAAAATGCACAATTCATATATTGCATAGCAAACAGTGAGTGCTTATAATCACATCTTATAGCTTTAAGCTTTCAAGCATTTGTTACTATATTCTGCAGCTATTTGAGTGAAACTGCTCTACTGTGTCAAGACAGCACAATTTCTTTTCATCTGTCACTTTGGAGTCAGTGTGATGGGCTCCACCAAAAAAGAAAATGTTTTTGGTTAGACTGTGAAGTTAAACTGAACATGACCTAGTCAGTATACACCGAATTGAGTGGTTTATCTAGTTTTTCACCATATGATTAGGATGAACCAAATGAGGTAGACACAATTTTTCCTACATCCTTGTATCACATTGCTTTTTCTCATTCATCTAATTTGTATGTCTGTGTGTGCCCTTATGTAAACTGTATGCATGCATTGATTTTGCATACACAACTACATTTACCTTTCTTGTAAAAATGTATTAGATATGTCAAGCTGTATTTTACAGATGTTTAGTAGGGTAAAAAGTAATAGATTAAGAATTGAAGATTTAAAACTGTGCTTAATTCCACAGTCCTTTCTTGTAATACCATCCTTTAAACAAATATTCAGGTGTAATGATTTTTCTTTATAGGTGCGCTTCTAATTATTCAGACTGTGACCCAGTGCCTCAGTCAATAAACTTTTTTCAGTCCTCACCAGCTTGGCAGAATTTTTCCTCATATGCTTTTTTTTCATATTATTGAGACTGTGATAATATTTGCAAGATTCATAAAAAAAAAATTATCTTGGCGACATGCAGTCCAATATCAAAAAGGAGACCATCTCCTTTTTATCTCTAGAAAGTGTGAGGGTCTGGGGATGCTCTGTGGAGTTGAAATATCTAGAAATTTTTGCTGATGAAAAGGACAAATGAAGGTGCATAAATAGAGATTTTTTTCAGAGGCTTCTTTGTGTTCATCCAGGTCCTGCAAAGGAAATCATATCCTTGTCAAATTGATTAGTCATGATGCTGAATCTTATATCGTTGAAAGGTCTTTGAAATAAAGAAAAAGTTGCTAGGTTTTTATATTGGTGAACCAAATCATTTTTTTACCTTATGCATGAAAATAGTTGGTTTGGTATGGCTGCATAATTTTCATTTTATCATTTATTTTCATACCTCTATGGGAAAATGTTAAAGTCTATCAAAGTTAAAAGCAATACTGAGTTTTAATACAAGGTTCCAAGCAGTCTTCTCAGGAAAGGTGATGTAATGAACCCTACATATATTACGTCTACATTCCTATCTGTGCAGATGTGGAGGTTTTGCAGCACAATTCTTCTGCAATTTTTTTTTTAAAAATTGAATGCTCTTAAAAAAATTTCTCATTTGTTCTGTGGCTTGCATTGTCCCTATTTTCAGTGCATTTGAACTTCCTGCATTTCTCCCCTCCAAATTCTCTTCTTTTTGTCTTCTTTCCTTCTGTAGTCACTGATTTTGTCTCTCCAGTTTGTGAACCATGTGGCGACTCACTTATACTCAAATTTCGGGATTCAGGCTGATGGTCAAAACAGACACTCTTTCTTGATGTGCCACCTCAAAAATCCCAAAGAGATGCTGGCTGACATATGAGACCAGTGAGCAAAAGAAGATTATGCACGAGCCTCAAATCTGTTTTCTGAAACAAAGAATATAAGAAGTAAAGAAATGTGTCTTTATTTAGGAAACCTTCCTTTTTGCCTTAGAAATGAAAAGGAAGAGGAAAAACTTGGTTTGGTCTGCAGATATTTCTAAAGTGATAAGAGCAGCTGTTTCTTTTTAGTTGTAAGTGAAAAAGTGCCTCTGCTCCAAAAGAACATTGTCCTTGAAATAGGTCACTAAAACATCATGGCAGGACAGAGGGAGCTTTTGAGCCTGGCAGCTCTACTGTCAAAACCTCATGGTATTCCTGAAGTGCCAAGTATAGTTTTATTTGACCATTAATTAAAAACCACTTCAACTAGGTGACTGGTTCTTGCCAACCCAGAGACCAGCAGATTCATATAAGTTCCACTATATTGAATGTATTAATATCCTTTGCCAAATTCATGTAATGAAGTAACCTAGTTCTGTATGCACTATGCACCCAAGACTAAACCTGCCCTTCTTAAGTGTTCCTTATTTTTCCCTCTGGTTTTTAATTTTTTTTTCTGTAATGCTAATTCAAGGTTCAGACAGACTGTGGGGCCCACCTACAGTGGAAACCTTTTCCTCAATATAATTGTTAATGGAGGCTCCAGCCATTTGAGAGAAATGAAATCAAAACCTTATTATTCAATAAAGGATCATTAAAAATTCAGCAGCTAAGAGTTTTTGGCTGACAAAATTGTTGAACACACCAAGAAGCAGAAAGCAAAATTGGCTATTTTCTGATCACAGACCTAATTAAAAATGAACAGCTTAACTGCATCATTATGTGCCAATGACTGCAACCTGCATGGTTTCATTTCTGAATCTCTTTATATAAAGAATTTCCTGTGAGATTTTTTTACTCTGTGTGGTATTGACTACAACTGAGGGCCAGGTTTTGTTAAAAGAAAATGTTTGGCTTTAATGGTGTGGAAGTTGAATGTACATATATATATGTTATTGGGTCAAGTACTAAGACTGGGTACTCCAAAGCACGAGTCTTGTGGGTTTGGATTTTTTTTTTTTTTTTTCACATTTTTGCAGTCTACAGCAGCCAGTTGAAAATACGACAATAAAGGTTATGTGAAAATGCAGGACTATAGGACTTCCTGCAGTGTACCTCAGGAACTGAAATGTTGCCCTGGCAAACTCAGTTGCCTCTCTGAGACAATACTCAGTGTGAAACAGAGCAGAATTGGGTTTTATGGGCTACATCCCTTCTTATGCTAACTCCATGGAAATCAACCTAATTTTTTTTTTTTAAGAATAAATTTGAACCAGCCCATTTAGTGCTTCTGTTCTGGAGTCTACATTTACTTGAGTTTCTTGATCAGCTGCCCCATTTCTTTCCCTGTGTTTGGCTGAGACCAGGGTCTTGCTGAATAAAGCTTCAGTAGATCACAGAGATATCATAAATAATTTAACAGAGTATATGATAATTGAAGGGTTCTTCTCATGAGGGGATTAAGCTGGCCTGGGGGCAGAATTAATTACCACCTCTGGAATCAACTGCCAGATAAAGTTGAAGGACTTTGGGAAGTCCTTGTTCTGGAAGTGCATCCTGCTGGACTTTCCCCTATTCTGGACAGGCATCCCAACTTCAGTCAGGGTTGAATCATGCCAAGAAGATGGACTTGTACACATGGGAACTCAAGGTGTTAGGAAAATTGCCTTTTCCATGCTATCAGGTCTCGTGTTCTGTTTCTAAAAATATATAATAAAAAAATCAATCTTAAATAGGCTCTCAGGTACATAGAAAATATTGTTATAGCTTATTTCACAACAGATGCTCCATGATTTCTGAAATTATGGAATTAGAACAACTAAAGCAAAAATGATATTGTAAAAACATAGAAAATAAGAAGAGTTTTTTCATCAGCTTTCGAAAATGAACATAGTTGAATTTCTTCACTTTTTCATTCTGGTGTAATCTATGATTAACTCCCTTACAGTCTACACACAAGTTATGGAATTCTGTCACAAAAATAAATTGCAGAATTTGATGATTTCTGACCCAATGACACAGCTTCTTCATATAATAACACAGCATTACACTTATCTAACTAAAGAGTGGTGCTACTTGCTGTATTGTAGTGCCACGAATTTATAACAGAATTGGCAAACTGATATATTTTAACCTGGTACAATATATAATAAGGCCTAGATTTGAAGCTGCTATGATACATAAATAATCCAAAGACTGAGGTAGTCCCACTCTTTTTCCATCAGGAAACTAATATGAGCAATGGCAGCCACGTAAGTAACTTTTTTACATGTTCAAACCCCAGATGTACAGATAGTCATTGTGCTCAGGACAGCATTCCTTTTCAGAGATGTTACACATGTAGCAGTTGCTCCTTCTTACTTTTTCTTCCACAGTGCAGGATTCAAGTTTATTTTCAAACTATTCTCTACTATCTAAGAGAAAAAAAAAAATCATGAAATAGGTCAGGTACTATTGTTCATGCATGCACAAAGTGGCATGAAGCTACACAACTTTCTGATCTCCTGTTTTATTAAGAGCCATTTACTTCAGGTCTTTTATTAAATTATTAAATTGCAGTATACTTTGACTTTGGCCAAGCTCTTGCAGAGATCTGATGAAAAAGTTATTTGTTTCGTTTAAACAACTAAACAGAATTTTTTCTTTTGACCCTATTCTAAAGAACTATCTTGCTGGAAAATGTGAATTAAAGAGGGGATAGAAATCTGTTGGTTAAAGATCGTGTATCAGCAGCTCAGGTGGCTTGGATGTCACCCTTCTGGTCTTCTGATGTTACTTCAGAAAGATTGTACTGTCAGCAGGAAAATGGGTCTTTTTGAAAAGATTTTCTCCTTTACCAAAGAGTCTTATGAGATGTTAAGCTCATTAGGAAACCAGAAGAAAATCCAGCTGAACTTTCAAGTCTTTTTTTACTTCTTTTTTTTTTCTCTCTCCTTTTTTTTTTTTTTTAACTTTTGGTCATTAAGATTGTGAAAAAGGGTTTAGCTTTTTGAGCAGCTCCAGGGAAAGATGAGGAGGGGGAAAATGTTGAGATCTTATGACTACAGTTGTTAATATACAGTAGTGATACTATTCAAGCTGCGATAGTCAAAGGCCTGTCAGCACTTCCATTTGAAACCCAGTCTTTTTAACGTTTATTTTTCCAAAGAGGAGTCCAGTGTTAGTTGAATTTTAGCATACAAGAATGCATCCTGAGAGAAAATTCCCTTTGTAACATTTCAAATAGATGGTTTGGATTGTATGTATTAGAAATAATTCAAAGTGTCCCAGCCTGAGATGTATTTTTGCATTTGTATCCAGCTGTCAGCCATTTATTTGTGTGTGTATTCATACACAGAGTTCTATAACAGTGTGCTTGTATGTATATGTGTGAGTATCTATTGTCTCACAAACTGCAACAGAACTACCCTTACGCTTAAATGTTAATATAGGCCTGAACTTTCCACAGGTTAACAGCACCTTGCAGGATGAAGTCTTTACACCTGCTCAATCAACAGAATGGAGATCCAGCTGTTCTCTTGCCAGGTCAAGGAAACAGCCCGTGTTTTGCACAGAAATCCCAGTCTTAAGTTTTGCCTTTTGTGGCATAAAATGCACTATGCAGATAGAAAGAGCAAGAATATTTTCAAGAAAAATATGCATTGGTATGATAAAGGAGCAAGATTCCTTCAAGAATTCCTTAAATACTTTAGTGCAGGCAATGAAAGGGGAGAAGAACACTTAGAATTGCTGTTGTTTATAATTTTTGCAGAGTAACATCATTTACTAATTGTTCATTTATTCAACATTATGCTTAGATATGTAGAAAGCTATTTTTCCCACTTTAGGAAAGAAATTACTGAGACAGGATAAAGAACACATTGTATCAAACAAAGAGCTAGAATCTTGTTATTCATCATCTTATTTTCTTCCATACTTACTGGGTGAATTCTATTGACCTTGGAAAGTTAAACTATGTTGTTAATGATGTAAATCCATGAAATAGTGAGGAGTTTTCCTATTGCATTAGGAGAAGACACGTCTTGCATGGTTGTAGACGTGTAGTGGGATGCAGAAGACCTGTCACCAGCTTTGCAGGAGCAAGAGCCCTTATGACAGGCCTCACACCCCATCTACTGTTTTTATTTATTGAAAAATTATAGAAACTGCAAATAAGTATCTCAGACTTGTTACAGAAATCAAGATTTTCTGCTTGTTTGGCGTGGCTGATCATTGCCAAAAAGTAATGTTATTCAGAGCTCTCTGGGTCTTTCCCATGTCATTTGCTTTCTTTGCAGTTGCTGTTGTTACTTTTGCTTTGTGTGGCAAGAGAGAACTGAAGTGAGAAATTAATAGAGTATAATTTAAGAATTTGTCTTATCACTCATTACTGTCATTAGCAACTTCAAGAGAATGCACATATCTGAGACCATGTGGCTCTGAAGAAAACCCCCTGGGAATAGAAGCAAGACTAGGGCCACTATGTTTTCTCAAGAAATAGGTGGTTATGAGATTCTCTAGGGAGTACTGGATGCAGATACTTGCCAGAAAACAGTATCTATCAAGCAGAAAAGGGTCAGGACTACTATGCATAACCATATGATCCATAGCGAGTGGTAAGACATGCAGGAACCACCCTAGAAACTTACTGCCAAGGGATTTGCAGATGTGGGACCGAGAGCGACCCAAAGGTGAGGTAATAAAGCCTGTTTCAACCCATTGTGGTGGAACCATGGAGGCAGGATCTGTACATGGTAGCTCTCTGGGATTTTCTTTTCCTATTCAAGGCTTGGGATGTAATTTATATATATGAATAACAGGAGCACCACAGTCTGGAAAGATAGTGCAGTGTGTGTTATTTCCATCACAATGGAAGTGGTGAAAAATGAAAAGATAGCTGCTTTCCTCATCATGGGGGGTTAATTTTTGTTTAGTTTGAGACTCTTTACTCATTTTGAATATTTCAAATATATCCTGTTACCCATTTAATGATTTGTCCTTTTAAATGGATGTCTTGTCAAAATGGATCTCTTGTATTTTCTCTGTTTTTTCCCATGGAAATTACATCTAATCTTACATAAACACTGAAGCTTACTTGCTTTCAAGATTTACCCCTGTCTGCAGATTAAATATAGATATAGCCAAAATTATGTTTCAGAAATCCATTTAATCTGATCTGGGGAACTGAAGAATTTATCAATGCCTTTGTTTCCAAGTTTGGTGTAACTGTTACTAATTTCTAGAGTTAAACACTGGCACCTAATGATACTCATGTTTTGATTCAGCTTTGCTGAGACTCAGTTGCAGAGCTTGGAATTTGATAAAGTGGAGCTACTTGTGACACTGTAATTTGGATTTGTTATTAAAAATGCTATGTCATGTTTGTATGCTGAGGGTAGAGAATATTATAGTTTTATTTTAGTTAGGCTATATAACACGGAGAAAAAAGGAAAGTCTCCTGTAAGCCTGTTGTAAGACAAAATGTTGCAATGCAAGTGAGCTTCTTATAGAAAGGAAAGTGACTTTGTGTGTATGACCTTTTGGAGGATGTTGATGCAGATTGTCTCATTTTCTATGGTTAAACTATATAGTTTTTCTGCTTTTCTTGTCCGCCTGATGGAGAATCTCACTATGAGAGTTAAACAAGTTGAAGGCAGCATATTATGTCAATGCAGAAGTAAGACCACAAGAATAAACCCAAAGTTTATGACTTAAACTATCTTCCAGCTGATGGGAGATTTAAAGCTGCTCCTAGCCCCAAGCTACTCATATACTTCTATCAGTAAAGGTTTTAAATGTATGTTGATTAACTATATTAGGATTTTATCAATGCTTTCAGCAACGGAGATAAGGTATGTAAATATACTTCAGCCTTCAGGTGGGATGAAAAATGTCCACCATTCTATTGAGTGATACAATTTCACTTAAAATCAACCTTAAAAGACAACATTTAGACAACAGATTTTTCTAGTTTACTTATTAGTTGGTAGAATTATGTTAGAGTTCATCTGATATCATAGTGTCATGTTATAAAGACAAATTAATGTTAACTGTGGGCTGAGAGCTACAGGTAAGACTTAGTTGTCTAATGGTGTTTTCCTTTCCAGTACAGTGATGACCACTTTGCAACCCATCAGTCTTGTTGCTGGTGATCTAAGTCTCCCCTTACATCCTCTTTCCTCTCTTTCTCCTGTATAAAGGGAAATATAAGGTAGAGATATACTTTTTCTTTACTCTGGGGATTTTGCAGTATATTTCATGGGCAGAGAACACGTGAAAACCCTTGAGCACCAGTGTTTTACATATAACTCTAGCAGCAATAATTGGGTCCTTTATTCTAATGGTTGCTGTTGCAGAGGAGAAAGGACTTGCCTGCATTCCTATAGCTGCTTGAAAACTTGCTCATCTATCTGCAAGTGACCCGTGCTGTGAGCTAATGGGAAGAGAGATGAACTTTAAACAGTTTTTATTTAGATTCAGTTGAATGCCAGGTGAAGATTCAGGCTTTTTTTTTTTTTTTTTTGTCCCAAATATTTCTCTTAGCCCAAGATGAGAAGCAAAGTCTCATGCTCCATTGTTCCTTTTTCTTCCCCACAGCAGCATATTTTAAAGATGGAAATTCAGCTATCTGTATTTCCTTACTTTTGTCAGTTTGGGTCATACCCTTAATGTTACTTAAACAGTTTCTTTAAAGTAATGGAGCCCTTAATATAGACTTAATAAAGCAAAGTAAGGCGGTATGGATTTCCTTCTGTCTAAGGTTCAGAGGCCTTTATCTGAATAATACATTAGATACTTTTATTCACTGGTGAGGCTTCGTAACAGGAAAAACTTTGAAGGGAACATCTATCCTGTCATTAAATTGATAATAGACATGTTCTTTACTTTTTATTCCTTTTGTAGCACATCTTTTACCTCTGACAGGTTTCTCTAGGAATTAAACAGGGACCGTAGGGTACTTTTACCAGCATATAACAATGTGGTCTCCTAACTTGTTGCAAGCATAAATAACTGTAGTGAGGAAGACCTTATCAAAAGGTTCTTTGATACTTGCATGTTACTTGTATTGTTATTAGATATACAATGTTGTAATGAAAAGTAGAATAATGCTTTAATATTCTTTTTCAGTGCGAGAGGGATACATTAACATAAGTTAATATAATTTTAAGATTTAATTCAAAATTTCTTCCATGAAATATAAGGAATTTGGATTCATTTATATCTATATAACTAATCTGCTTTTTTTCTTCCTTGACTTGAATATCTGTGTGCCTTTCTTTGAAAATAGAAAGCTTTTAAAGAAGTTTAAATATGCCAAAATACAAAAACATTTCCAACATATGTATAACAAAAACCCCACATGTAACTGCTTCTCCCAGAATGTTGTACTCTATACCATGTTTTCTTTTGTATGTGTATATAATCTCAGGGTTAGAGACCTTGCAAATATCCACCGAAGCACCTATTAATTCTTAACAACCCCTGTTAGCCAGTTTATGCTGTTGGAGAAAACTGAGAATGGTTTGCATTTCCTTCTTTATTTTCATAATTCATTTTCTCTATTTAATCTGTGTTCAGCTATTTTACTTCCATTAAACTCTCTAGCAAGTGTGTTTCATATGAAAAGTTGCCAAAAGTGCATTAAATTCTGGACAAAGTTGTAAATATTGTTATTGTTAACCATTTGCAGATTCTGAGCTGGTGTAGATGGAAACATCTTCAACTTCAGTAAACTGTTCTGTATTTGTCATAAAATCTGACCCTAGAAGGCCTAATGAAAGTTAATATCTTGTTCTTCTGGTTGTATCTTAGTACTCTGATGCACATCAAAGTAAAAACCAACTGAATATGAAAACAAGAGTACAAGAACTAGTCCAAATTCCTTGTTCAATCAATCTCCAGGGGCAAAGGACACAAGAGAAGAAATGTGGATATTTCCAGGTTCCACCTGTGATAGTAACAAATTCTTCCATGGCTTTTGATGAGAAAATGAAATTTTGAGAGAACCTCTGTCTGTGAAAAGTCTGATTCATGTTTTTTGACATTCAAATGATAAAATTATTATGTTTTGTTATATTAGTGTGAACTCAGCATAACTTGAAAAGAAAGTATGGAAATATACTTGTTTTGCAGTAGGATAGGCAATTCTGAACAATACTTCATGTAATTTATAGGTACATATTTTCATCTGTACTGTGATAAGAAATGTTTTGGGCTAAGTCATAAAGTACTGCAAATCCAAATTCGAGCGCACAATATTTTGTGAAAGCTGATGTAGCTATTTTTTTTTAAAACAACAATTCTTATTTGTTTTTTTAAAAATAACATAATTTGAAATAATTTATGGTTAAAACGCAGAAAAAATACTACAGTTCTTTCCACAATGAGAGGTAACTCCAGTTATTTGTAACTTTAAGTTGAAAGAAACAAGCACATGAATTCAAGTAATGTATATAGGCTGCCTTATTCTCTCCTATTTATATTATGAAATGAATGAAATTGTTAGCTGCAATTGATCAGATTGTGTTGACCCTAGCATGCATAATTT
Organism: Campylorhamphus procurvoides; assembly: GCA_013396655.1. Lineage (NCBI taxonomy): Eukaryota > Metazoa > Chordata > Aves > Passeriformes > Dendrocolaptidae > Campylorhamphus > Campylorhamphus procurvoides. The sequence continues at coordinate 145,741 of WBMV01008073.1, forward strand.
TGCTTTTGTTATTATTTGTATTTATTTGTAGCTTTCTTCAGTGGACTCAGTAGTTGTTATCAGTTGTAGCTCCATACTAAAATGCATAAGGAAGTGATTTACTTATTAAGGAAATTAAATGTCTAAATGCTTTGCAAAAGTGTGACCTAGTACTTTAGTATTCCTGTAGATGTTACTTGTAAAAATTCTTCAATTGGAGGGACCTATGAGAACCTGCTATGAAAATAACTAATATATTCCCCTTTGCAGTTCATCATGTAGCAAGAAGTGAGAATATATCACCTAAAAACTAGGAATACACAATAGTCTACAAGCCTCTGTCTTTTCATGAGTAATGAATAATTGCTTTCTGCTTTTAAAAATTAACTTTGAACTTTAAATAAAATTACTTTATTGGATATATCATGTTAATAGAATTTAATCACTTCATATTTCAGTTTTGATCAGTTCCCTACTTTTAACTCAGTAGAACTTTTATAATTCAAACAGAAGTGTTTCTAGAACTGATGGTGACACTACACTTACCGACTTTTTCCAAGCAAATTATTAGTGAAGGAAACTGGAGGTGAAATGCGCTATTATTGATTCCAAAGGTAATGAGCTGAGTATTTACTTTAGCCTTAAATTTGAATCAGCTGACTTAATAATGTCACCAATTTTACAGCAGATTCATAAACATATATTGGGATGTGAAGGTTCGCAGTATTTTATATATCACATGAATGGACTTTCATGGTATCTAGAAAATATTATCCTTAAGTGTTTCAGCTGCGAACCTAAAGCTAACAAAAAATATTGGACTAATTGCAAGGGAGCAGTTTTGAAATGAGAGGATTGTTAAGGTAAAAAGGGGACTGGGAATATTGCCTCCATGTAGGTCTCCCTATTTTGTGAATCAGAGGCATCTGAGTTCATTGGAGATACAAGAGAAGCAACAAGATTATGCTGGAGTATATTGCTGAACTACTCAGTACTTCCTGATGAATGAAACTATTATTCTGGGAGTTCATGACTAAAGGCCCTTCCTTTGTTGACAAGGGGACTTTTTGTTGAAAATTCATATTTGGATTTAAAAAAAAAAGTTGGCCAGCTGATGCTTGGCCTGTCAGTAGGGAATAACTTTTGATCATGGTGTGGATAAGATCTGGCTGACACCCAGTCCTCTGGGAAAGAATATATTTATTCAAACAGAACACTGAGCTTTCTGGAAGAATCGTTCAGACAAAGTCTTTTAAACATGCCACTCCAAGGGATTCTGCTCTCTACCTCCCTGCAGCCTGCAGCACTGAAGTACCAGTGAACATAGCAATGCCCTGATGACAAGTCAGAGGGGGTAATTTTGCAGTCATTCAGGGCTAAGAGTTCTGAATACAGTTGAACAGATAGCTGCTAAAACACCCAGAGAAGTATTGTGGAAACACTGAAATTCCAGAGTCTGACTGTTTGTACATTACAATACTGGAAATAAAGATTACTAAAACCAAGGAGAACCAAGTTCCTTTATTTCCATGTCAAGGGATATATTTGACTTTTCTGGTGTGCACCTAAGTTTACTGTCACCTGTGTAATCAGTAAAAGAACGTGCCAGTTCTCAGCAGGGTAACACCACAGAGTCTGGATGGGATTCTGGGAGAGAAAAGAAGGGAATTTCTTATTCACACAGATTTCTCCCTACTGCATGACAAAACATTTACTTCAAGTAATGACAGTGTCTTGTGGATCTAATGGGAAATATTAGATAGTTTAAATACAGCAGGAGTCAATGCCTGTTTCCCCTATGCTTCTAATGAATCATAAATACTAACTTTCACTCAGCAGTGGAAGATTCTGGACTGCAAAGTCTCTTGTGACTAAAACATCACAAATTCAGACTCAGTCTAAGCAACTGAGCATATTAAATAACTTATACTATATGAAGCATATAGACTAATTTAAACTTTGTGCCTGTTTAAATGGCTGAAGATAGTAACTTATCTTTTCATCTTGAAGGAAGACCAAGTACAAGTATGGAAAACAATGGTTGTTTCGAAGCTATGCATTTTTGTATATTGGAGTTAACTTACTATACTTTTTTCAGTGTGTTTTAAAGCCTGTGTCAAAAATACCCTTTACACCAGAGGAGGAATATTTTTACAGTATTTCTAATTATGCTGAAATTATTAGAAACTCAACTGGAGGAGCAGTAGTTAACAATTTATGTTACTGACCCTTAAGTTAAAACTGATGGAGTTAGTTGCATCCACCTTATTAATAAGTCAACTAGAGCTCAGAAAAAACCTTGTTATTTAAAGAACAGATCTTTCGTTGTGCTTTACTCTCCTGTAGATCACAGAGCTTTGCTTTACATGGCTTTTTGTCAAAGACATTTGAAACAGGGAGAGCACTGCGGAAAAAGTCAGTCACTTTAAGAGAGATCATTTCTCTCTGCTGCTACTTTAGGACCACTTTTTCTTGTCTTATTTGCTTTTAGGGGGGAGAAATAACAGCTTTTTTCTCTTTCTTTTTTCCTTTTTTTCCCCTCACCATTCTTTAGAGTTATTTGGTGATCAGAGGAAGTGATTTATGGGGTACACAAGATTACCTGTTAAATCCATACTTAGGTGGGGTATGAAGCCTAGTTCTAAAATTTTTTTTTTCTATTAAATACCTTATTATTTAATTGTAATATATATGGCTTTTAGGCCATACTCACACGTTGTTTTTGCTTCCAGATTTCACTTTGTGACCTTGGGCAAATCACTTAACCTCCCTGTGCTCCCACTTACTCATCTGCAAAATGGGCAAAATAGGATTAACCTAATAAAGATTCACATTTGTCTTGCGCATTATCGTTAATGGGGATGTGAATCATAATGGTGGAGTGCTTTGATGTCCCCAGATGATGCCGTAATCATGAAACTATTATTTTGTATTTGGTCAAAATAGCTGAAAATGGATCTACATAAATTATGCAGAAATAAACTATACATCTAAATAATTGCATGTAGTTGTTAAGCTGCTAGTGGCCCATGGAGAGATTTGTGAAGCTGTTCCTATGTGTAGCTCCCTCACAGCTTGGTTCTTGTTAAGTCTGGCTGTTTCACCTAACAGTTTTATATTAATAAGGCCTAAATAGTCCTAAGCTTCTTTTGTTCCTCATCACTGATTTTCTTTAGCAGCATTAAAAAAGTTTGCAGTTTATCCCATTTGGAAATCAACCCATAGTGGAATAAAGTGCTGGAAGAAAAGGTCAGTATGATTTGAGGAAGAGACAGAAGCAAGAAGGATCATGTGTACATCCTGAGAGGTGTTTGTCACTTTTCGAGGGGCTGGGAAGGACATGGTGACCTCTGGCTGACAACAAGCTGTTCCCTTCCTCCTGCACAAACTGCTACGGCTGAAAGCCTTCCCCACCTCCACTTTATTCCCATGCACATTCAGACACAAAGGAGGAAGGCATGGGGGAGAGGCATGCTTTCAACTTACCCACTTGAGATGAGAAAGGGGGAGCAGCCAACCATCATTAAAAGAACTAGGGCTCAGGTATTGCTAACCTACAATCATACTATGACAATTGAGAGACATCCTTCTTCCCTTCCCCTGTCAGGGTAATAATCAATATTCTCACTTATTTCTTAGGCAACTACCGTTTTTCCATCTTTCCAAGACAAGTCAATCAGTAGTATATAGACAGAGGGTTAATATTAGTAAAATAACGAATCTCCATATTGTCCTGAGGCTGTCACAAATATACAGTTCATCACTTTTGCTTTTACATGAGAAACTTGTTTTCTCTAACTGACCAAGATAATAACCCAGCCGAGGCTATTGATAGAAAGTAAACCATACGCAATTAGCACTTTGGCTTGTGCAATTCTGTTTTTCTGTGAGTTATGTGCCAATTGATGGTAATTTCCAGTGGGTAGTTCTGGAAAAGGGGATTAAGTTAGTATGCATGGAAGAGAAAGTTATTATGGCAATCCCCTGGACAATAGCAGCAACAGTTCTAGTCTTGAGAGATGCCTATCTGCTCCTGAATTTTTTAGTACTGGATTCTCTTCAGTTGCTCCAAGTGATGATCTGAGTTATTCACTATTGAGTCCTTAGAAAGGTTGTTTTAATATTTAATATCTATTTATTTTTAGCTATGTCATTCATTATGTTTAATGTTGTCTGGCATAGAAAAATACTTCAACAAAAGCCTGAGCTCTGGCCAAATACTATATCAAAGAAACACAGAGAAAAGTAAATGCATCTAGTCACCTGATTAGAAAGTAGGTACTTATACACCACTGACTTCATCAGGAGCTTTGTACTTCCACTTCTAAACACCTTTCTGGACCATAATTATTAACCAAATTGATTGCCTCTAGTCCTGATTTTAAAATCACATTGGGTAACTAGTATAAAATATTTTCAGAAAACTGTTTTAACTCATTAAATGTGCTTGATGGAAAGCTTTTCATTGAGCTATTGAAAGAGGAATCAGGGTGACACCATGCAAAGTAGAAAGTAGTCTTTTCCACTGCAGTGGATTTTTAAACAAAACTTTGAGGCCCTTGTTTCTCCCCTTAAAGCTGGGACTTTTTCCATATGCTGAATTCCTTATGGTCTTGGCTACACAAAGGGCAATGCTTTTTCACAAAGATATTAATAGAGATGTTGTGAGACACTGTATTTGATTATAGTCTAGAATCATTCTGGTTGTCAAGAGTGGGAATCCACCTCAGTTTGGGAAATTCTTCAGGTTCTCCTTCAAAATAGTGGCCTACATAAGCAAGGTCTTACTCTTGTGTTCACTATTAGACAAAAAATCCTGTGTGCATTTCAACTGCAACAATTTCTTCTCTTTTTAGTTCTCCCCTCCCCCTCTGCTTCCTCCCCTGCTCCCCTTAAAAAGACCCTGGACAATAGTGCCACTAAAAGATTAGACTAAAATGATCACTGCTTTACCTTTCTCAAAGGTGGACATATGCCACAGTTCATTATGTCCTCTACAAGAATATCTTACACATTTTCGTGTGTTAACACCTTGCGCTACTTGCTGTCCCACCAGAAATGCTTTCCCCTGAGCATTTGTGAAGTCCTGTGATACTGAAAATCAAACTTTGTGTTCAGTCATTCAGTAATATGAAATCTGTTTCTGAAGTAGAGATGTCTAGAGCTCAGATACCTTCATGCTATTACTTAGCAAGTTCTTACTTATTCCGTACTAAAAGTGCAAGTCCTTCTCCCACACATTTAGTTGATGAATCTTTTTGGTTTACAGAAACTTTTGCATGTTCTGTTTGAAATACAAACTACCTAAGCCAAATCAGCAAGAAAATGTAATTGCTAATTGATAGTGCCATATGACATGTCAATATTAAATTTTACCTTTTTTTAACCAACTCTTTAAAACATTGGAAGACAGTGTGAGAGAGAGGATATGACTTTAAAAACAGTTCTTCTGCAACAAAAAAGAACAGCTAGTTTTCTTATACCTCTGAATATACCTTTTATTTTACTTTTAAAATTAACTGGAATATCAAGATATCTAAACTTCCATAATTTTTTCCCTGAAAGACCAATATCCTTTTTCCAACGGTCAGTTAAAAATCATGTGAATTGCTGATGCCTTCCAGTTTACCTGTTACTTAAGAAAATTTATTCAGTGGTGACAGAAAGACATATTTGGAGAAGGGAGGCAGTTAGAACTTGTTCTTCTCTTTCCTTTCCTATTTGTCTCCCCCGTGTTTCCCATTCACAACTGCTTCTTTGTTTTCCACTCCAAAAGCATATCTTTCTCTCAAGTCTACCTCATTGTTTACTGAGCATAAACTACATTTTCATGCGTAAGTGATGCATCCCAATGTCCCTCTGAGAACCAGTCCATTACTATGGTCTCAGTAACTGCAATTTTGCCCTGACTGAGTCATGGACTGTCCACGCTACATAATGCTGTAGCTATTTTCAGTAATGGACCAGAAAAAATGTCTTTTAGTAATGAGTTGAAAGAAGGACCTAAGGCAGTATCATCCAGACCTTTCTCTTCTCTAAGCTGTGACAGCAAAAGAGTAGACAGATCACTGACATTCCTTCCATGTACAATAGCTAAAATCTCTCCTTGGATGCAAATTCCTTTGTCCACAACAATCTCGGGTGGAAGTGAGTTGAAACACTAATAGAAAACAAAAATAGGAGTGAGGTAATCTATCTACTGAAAATTATATCCACCCTTGGGTGATGTAACTCAAATGGAAGAATTTGATTCTTATTTTTCTCTCAGACATTTTACTTTTGACTATGAGGTTCTGTTTGGTTGCATTCTGCATTTGATTCTGCTCAAGAATTTCTTTCCCACAGAAATTGTTATGATGCCTTTTTTTCAAATTATTGTAGCCTTTTGTGAAATGCTTTTATATTTCATATATTCTGATTTGCAGAGGTTAAAGCTTAATCTGTATCCCTGCAATACTCTACCTGTAAGAGCAACATTTTTGTTGATGTATTATGCTCAAGCATTTAAAAAAAATGGAATGAGCTATCTTTTTCCAGTACAAATATACAATACATATACCATTCCTGAAAAAATGAAGTTGTTTCTTCCTCACACACCCCAACCCCCGCGCCAGTGCTGTGACATAAATGGTCTCCATATTGTGATGATGGACTAGTCTTCATCTCCTCCATGTGCGTTTGAATGCACGTTTGAACATCCATCCAAGACACTGCTATTTTCACTCAGTGAAGTGAAAAGCAGAACTTTTTAGCTAGGGAGCCCTGAAATGCTGGTAGGATGTCAACGGTACAAATAACGAAAGGGTCTTCTGTGAGATATAGGCCTTTCAGCTTATTCAGAAGGGTAGCAAGGTCTAGATATGCTGTGTAATAGCTGACAGTCTTTCCAGAAACGTTAGTTTCAAGGAGGTTTGCAGAACAGTTTTCCTAAGAAAGTCTGAGGTTGTTGAGATCTGAAGATCTGAAGTTCTAGTTTCTCCCTCTGATGGGTGCAAGGACTTTGTAAATGATTTTGTGTTGAGGTATGTGATTTGTTTTTAAACAGCTCATCAACTGTGGAAGAAGGTGTAAATCTTTACAGCTATTTTCCTTTAATATATTTGAAAGTAATTGTAAATGTGCAAACCTCAGGTGTTTGAAAGATGATCTTTCATTAAAGCAAGTCCTATTAAACATATGCGTCTTATTTTTCTTCAGTACTTTTCAGTGCTCTTTTCTATCCCAGGGAGGATAAACTGTGTCTTTTATGGAAACAATCCTGCAAAGGATAGCAAATGAAAAACTGGATGCCACTGAAAAAGGCAGATGAGGTAATTATGTCTGGAATAAAAAAATGCATGTTTTGGGCATTACTGTAGTGCTTTTACCAACTACTCTCTCCTCCTTCCTGAAGTTGGGCAATTCAGTGACGTCTATGCTTGCATAATTATAAATCTTCATTATTTCCTATACCACAAGATCTCCTTTTTGCTTTTATAAAGGCTTGGCCCATAATTTGTTTTTGTAAATGCCCAGAACAATGCCAATTAGCCTGTGGGTGATGGTGCTCAACTGTAGAAGGAAGAAGTCAGATCTGAAGTCATACAGCTGTTTGTGCCCTTCCTGCTCTGCCCTGTGCAGATAGGTGCTGAGTCGTCCAATGCTGCCATCCTGCTATGCAATAATCTACCCAACTCCCCATAACTGACTAAAACAAGAACATCCAACTGTCTCACAGAATAAGAGGAATGATACATGCATGTGTCTATATGGCCTACATTTTGCAGCCTGGAGACATACAGTATGTATAATAAAGATGTTTTCTACCTTTTTCAGTACTGGCTGGCATTTCTGAATGGAAAGTTTAAAATGTGTGCTCTTCCAAGCAGGACAACCACAAAACAGCTTATTTCTGCAGCAAGTATTTTTGGAAATAGAGCCCTTCCCTTTCACATTCCTTATGCTAATGTTCTTTAAACATCAGTTTAAATGCACATTGCCACTGGCTCTTTCTTTTAATTAAACTTCCAGCATTTCTAGACAGTGTCCTAGTCTTCCCTTACTGTGTTCCACACATTCTTGTATCAGACATTTGTATCCTTACTGGAACAATCTGCTTGCTCCAGAATTATCTGGCAGTCCTGCCTCAGTCTATTTATTCCATCACATGATTGTTTTAGTGTTGTTTGAAGCACTATTTTGGAGCCAGACATAATCATATTATACAGTTCCTCACCTTATTAACTGACAGAGAACTGTTCCCCATTAGACAATTGATCCTGGGCAGATGAAGCCATTAAAAACAGTACTAATTAGCTAAGAGTGGAGACAGTAATACAGGCTGCATCACTTCCTTTCATGCTTAGGGAAGTTCATATTCCAGACAAATAATAATTGATATGTAGTCTTCCTTAATTGTGGTTGTTAACAGCCAGTATTATAATGACAGGCTGACAATCTCTGTCTAGCCTATTGTATGTTTATTTCTGAATCCAAGAACCACTGAATAACATTTTTGATTTAACTTGAACTTCATAGAATATACTTTAAATGTCAATGTAATGAGAGTTGGGCAGCTAACCCTAACTTACGAGTTATTCCTTACATGTCTCCAGGTGTCAGCTGTTTGTCTTGGAAGACTGGATGCCCAAAATTACACGGAATTATGGCATGATAGAATAGAATAAAATAAACAGATGGTTTGAATTGGAATAAAAAAAATACTGCATTAGATCCATAGGTAGGAATGTTAGGCATCTGACTAAATTTCAGTGTACTAACGGCAGCCTATAGAGTAAAAAAATCATATAGTCTTTAAACAAAAGAATGCTTTGATTTCTTTTTCAAAAAATGCATTCTATTTTTAAAAGTCTGCATGCATATATGCACATATCTATGTGTGCGTGTGAATGTGTATGCATATGTAATGCATTTATTACAGGAAGTTGGTAACACTGTCTGTAATTTTGTTTGTAAAAACATGTCATTCTTCTGCCCTCTATTTTCACTTATTATATTTCCTCCTGAGCTGAAAAACCTAAATTCAAGGTGATTTTTTTTTCCTTCAGGTACTCTGACCAAACATTCAGCTTTTATACAGTTCAACCAGCTAGAAAACTATCACAGTAAAAGCAGAAAACAGTTTCAGCAAAAAGAATTAACATCTGAAACAGTAAGCATTAAACAACTTTTGTTGATTTCATAAACAAAATTATTTTTGATATTAAAGAGTTTTAGCTATTTTAAAACTGGGTTGATCTTCAAAACTATTTTATTCTTTTCCAGCTGTTTTTTTTTAAAGTAAGGAAACAAAAATCCCCATCCAAAACAAACAAACATAAAACCCCCAAAACAACCAAAAAACCTCAAAAACCCATGAGTCCCACAACCTTAGTCCAAGAAAATTAAATGTAATCAAGGAAAAATATGACAGAGATTTAAAAAATCACAAATATTGAAATTCTAAATATTACAGCGCTGACAATATCTATTTGGTTTCTCACTGTTTCCTTTGTTGTCCCTCTACTTACTGCTCTTATGTTATCAAAATTTCCTGTATATTTGGGTTTGGGGGCAGGAGTCTGGGGTTTCAGGATAGCGTTTGAGTTAGTTGATTTGGATTTTATTTCTGACTGTGAAATCTTGCATAGGTCACTGACAGCCAAATCTCCCTTGCTCTATTTATTTGGGTAGTCAGTTCTATTAAAGCCTGTCAAAGGAATTCTGGCCACGCAAAAGTCAGAGGCAAAGCGCCAACTAATTTTAAGGGAACAAGGATTTTCTGTTAAGATTCTAGACTTTTATATATTGGGCAGGGTCCATGCCTATGGGACAGGAGTGAAATTAGATCATCTTTAAAGTCCCTTCCAACCCAAACCATTCTATGGTTGTGTGATATATCTAGATAAGCAGATAAACATAGTCCCATCTTGCTCCTCAAGATGAAGTTTATCATTCACATTGCCAGTATTCAGCACAAGGAAGGTGACAACTTCATCACAGTCTACAGATTTCACGAAGAGTAAGCTCTCAACTCATGCTAGCATGTTGACACGTCCCAGGTTCTCATATAATCTTGATGATTCAGGTACTTGCAGGGGTGGTGCAGACTTTTTGTTATACAGACAGCAGATGACTGGATTTTAGGTCTTTTACAGTAATGTGAGTTTCTTACCTTTTTAGTTAATACAACACTGTGCACTGTGATGAGAACCTTAACACCTTTTTCTTCCCCCCCCCCCCCCCCCCATCTTATCCAACTTGTGTATCAACTTCCTGGATGAAGGGATAGAATGCACTCCAAGTACCAGCACAGGGTGGGGCTGACTTACTAGAGAACAGTTCAGCTGACAGGGACATGGGAGTCTTGGATGAGAAGCTAACTATGAGACAGCAGTCCCCTTGTGTCCAGGAGGGTCAATGGTATCCTGGAATGTCTCAGGGAGAGTGACCAGCAAGTTGAGAGAGGTGATCCTCCCCCGCTACATGGCCCTACTGAGGCTATATCTGGACCATTGTGTTCAAGTCTGGTCTCCACAGTTAAGAAAGACAAGAACCTACTGGGGAGGGTCTAAGTGAAGGCCCACAGAGGTGATGAAGGGTCTGGAGCATCTCTCTTATGAGTGGAAACTGTGGGATCTGCACCTGTTCAGTCTAGAGAAGACTGAGAGGGGATCTCATCAATACAAGTAAATATCTCATGGTGCCAGACCTTTTTCAGCGGTGCCCAGTGACTAGACAAGGAATAATGGCCATAAACTAAAACTCAAGAAAATTCATCTCACTGTGAGGAAGAACTTTACATTGAGGGTGGCAGAGCACTGGAACAGGCTGCCCAGGGTTAAGGAATCTCCCTCTCTGAAGATATCCAAAACCCACCTGGACACATTCCTGTGTAACTTGTTCTAGGTGACCCTGCCTTGGCAGAGGGTTGGACCAGATACTCTGCAGACGTCCATTCCTACTCTAATAAATCTGTGATTTTTCACCTATTATTACATTTTTCCTGCTGCTTTTCACATAACAACACCCTTTAATTGAAGGAGAGTTTACTATTAATCAAAAAAGGCTCTTTAACTCAACAATAATTGCTATGATTTTACTTCAACTGTACATACAAATCTCATTGAAGTCCTTGGTGTGGCTGTGACTTCAGTGGGCTTCGTATTAGGCTCTTAACACCCTAAGATGCTGTTGGCGGAAATATCTCAGCAGTGAACAGGAAGAGAGAATAGTTTATGATATCCCCCTACAATACAAATGGTCGTGATTCATAACATGGGATGCATTCAGAGCACTCTGCTGTTAGTATTGCAGTCTGCTCACTAAAACCTGCAGAGAGCTGTACTAATTTTCTTTTCTTTTTTTTTTTTCTTTGGAGGATGCCACATAGAAATATTTTGGAGAAAAAATGACAAGTGTACCTGTACATATGAAATTATTCTCTACTGATTTGAACTCTGATAGTGTCAAAAATCTCCACTGACTCTGACAGTGTTTCAGAGACGTCCATTGTCTTTCAAATGGGGACATGGCTCTAGAGAAAGTGAGTTTGTGCACCATGTATATGCACATGTAACAGACACACTTTTCTATTTTTGCATGCTATATATAGTTTCTCAGTGTCCAGTTTTTCTATTTACAACATCTAAGTTAGCAAAATTAAACTAAACCTCATATGGAAAACTTTGCTGGAATCAAATTAAAAGTTGCAGCAATCCTCTGCAAACTCCTCAGAGGACAAAGCACAGAGACCTTGTAATTCAAGGAAATGGAAGATAATTGAAATCTCACCTGATGTATGTTCAAATTTGTGAATAGTTCTGACTATTAACTAAGTAGGAAATATGATGTCAAATATAATGATTCAAAACCCTACTGAACTAATGAGTGAAGTTGTGTAAGATGTGAAAGTCCCTTTTGATAAAAAGGGCTGGAGAAGGATGCAAAAGCAAGAGAAGATGGTTAGCAAAGCACAGGTACAAGAACAGCATGCCTGCCATGTTAAACAGTTACCTGTGTTCATATTTGTTTATTAGGAACTCATGCTGCAGTTTTACAATGGTCAAATCTTAAAAGGCCCATTTAGAAATTAATGAAACCCAGGAAGAATATTTTAATATAGAAAGGTTGGTAACACACAAATATCTTTATACATATATCTATTCCTACATTGACACAAATGAGAGCAAAATTAGATGTACAATTTACTGTTAAATGTTAATAGTATTATTAAAAAAATGTACAATGACCTTAGTAAAATTTATGGATCAGAAACTGCAAATTATGGTAGCATCATCAAGGTCACAGAAACAACACTTGCTTATGTCTCTAAAAATTGACCTAAATATGGTATCTTTCCACCTTCTCTTACAATTTCTCTTACTCTGATGGGGAGACCAGAGTGGAAAGAATACAGAGAACTCTGAGTTTTTATAACTTAAAAAAGTAGAAAGGAAATGACTCAGTGTAATTAAAATGTTTTCCCAATGATAAGGATTACAAAACCCTCAGAATTCTGTCAGATATATGGTCTCACTGTCTGTGTCAAACTTATATGTTTAGTTATTTCTTTGGAGGAAGCTCATGGATTTGACTTTCCCTCAAAATTTTCTCACATGTGGTTCTATGCTGTCTTTTTTTTCCTCTTTCATGGTCTTAAGCTTTTCATTGTATAATAGTCTCCTTTCTGACCCAAATCAAATAAAATGAATGAAAAAAGACAGTTCTGGGGGAAAAAAAAGACATTTATTAAAAAAGATGGCCAATGGATATAGGCATTTTGCTCTCCCTCCGCTGATGGTGTTGATGGTGTTTTCAAGCTGTCTATCAAACTGGTTTAAGTCTTTTAACATGCTATTTCTCACTCTCAGTCCCCCACTATTTCTCCTAGTTGTCATTCAAATTGTTCCACCAAGAGAACAAATAAATGCATGCCATGAAAACTAGCAGATGATATAATGAATGAGTTACAATAAATGCCCCCAGCATAAAACAATTATGTACCTGCTATTGTCAAAAACATTCAACATTCCCTTTGCTGAAAAGGAAACAGCTATAAATTATTCACTGGGGCACTGAAACTCTTTTCTTTTTTCTTTCTTTTTTTTTGGTTGTTTCCAATTAATTCTTCCCTGAACATCCCTAGGTATTTAGCTGAGGGTAGAAATTTACATGCAGAGAATTTTAGTTCTTTCTTGGGATTGTCAGACTGAGTGTCCAAATTAAAAATAATAAAAAAACCGATTACCGTATTTTCCTGTGTATAATCAGAGCTTGGTTATAAAAAATGTCATTCAGGATCAGTACAGGTTATATTTGTCCAGGAGTAAATATAAGTGGCCTTTTAACCCAGAGCTTCTCTCATTCCTCACCCTCCACTGCCCTCAAGTCTCATTTTCATTTCAGAATTTGCTTCTTCCTGTAATATGAACCCAAACATCACACTATCCTTATTTCCTTAATGACATTTTTTGTGGTTTTTCAAAGAGTATAGATTGCCTGATGACTTTCAAGAAATAATGCTTTTGAAGGCACAAATTGTACAGTTGTGAAAACAGAAAAAAGAGTTTTTATATATACCGCCCAAAGTAAGAAGCTTCCTGACAGACTGCCTTCATGCTTTGAGTGCCAAAGTAATGTCAAAATGCAAAGCTGGTGTTCTGTCCTCACTCAAGAAGCTGTGGGATGAGGTTCAAATGGGGTCTTTGTTCCTTTTTATTTTTAAACACGTAGAACATCTCAACAGGGCATCAGAAATAATAATAATAATAATAATAATATTAATAATAATAATGACAACAATAATAATCTTATTTAGGTATGAAAGTGTGCTCATTTTATTGTTAGAAGTGTTTCATTTTATTCTAAAAGTGGGCCAAGCAAGTGCTTATGTCTTGAATGGCACTTAAATGTGCCAGCAAGGAAGTTCTCTGGATTTCTTCTGTAGAAGGTTTCATCCTTGTGCTTTGTGCCTGTTCCTAGAGAATAACTTGTTTGGGCAGAAACGGTTATGCCCAGCTGAATTTTCAGATTTTTAGCTTTGAAGGTGTGAAAGGCATGTCCCCAAGGTGGGCCATACAAGATGCTATGGGTGCCCTGGCTACCTCTCCAAGCCAAAGTATGATGTTTGTCTGCCGGGTCCCGTTGCAACAGTGGATTTTACAGTCCCGCTGTAATTGATAGACTGGACTGTTTGTAGTATCCCAAGGTTTAAATGAGGAATGGCCTAGGTTAAATGCATCTGGAATGCAGGAACCGCAGCATTTAGCCAGGAGTGCTGCCGTGGCAGAGAAAAGCTGCAATTTCTTCCCATCAGAGTGCACAGTTCAGTCATGCTTTTCTGGTTCACAAGTAAAAGCTGAAGACGATGTAAGAGACACTGGTTAAGGAAGAGAAAAGCCAGTGTGAGAACCCTTCAGTCATTAAGAGGCAAAAATCTAAAATCCAAGAAAGAGGAACAGAAAATGGAGATGATTTTCTTTCCTTATCATTTTATGAGAATTATTTTTCTATTCTATTTGAACTAGACTGTTTATTTGATACATGCTGGTTAGACATGTCCTGGTTTGTGGGGAATCAGTATTACTAAAGGTTCACTAAAAGGAAATCCTGTCCTTCAAATTACAAAAATCCATTTTACATTAGTCAAAGACATATGATATAAGCCTGGCACATTAAACACTTCTGCTTTAACTCTTTTTGCAATCCAGTGAGATTGTGTGTGAAACAGATGAAGTGAGAAGACTATGCTCAGTTTAGCAAGGATCTTATATCAGGTGGTTGCTTGTGATGCCCCAAGACCATTCCCCATGACCCAGGAGGTCCCTCCCAGTAAGGGGCCCTGTAATTAAAGCAGCTCTAAGATCAGTGAAATTTGGTGATAAGGTTAGCACAGGTGCTGTGCTTCATTATGCACTGCTCACTGCCGGCACTGAAAATGCCCTTCATAAGTTCAGTCAGAGCTGCTGTTGGAAATAGAGCTTTAGAAGAGTTTTTGGATTAAAAGCTAACAGCTCCTATATCAATTTCATTGAGGACTTCAATCATAAAATTCAATGGCACTAAGTGATCAAAGAACAGAGTAGGCTGCTGAGTCTGTTTGGTTGCTGTTCACTTAAAGATAATAAAAAAGGGAGAAGTGCTGGATAAAGTTACTGTGTGTTGTTATTTTCTGATTTCCTAACAATAATAAATATTTTGAGGATTTTTGGATGTTAAAATATTCAACTTAACAAGTATTATTATGTTTAATGAGATTTGTAACCAAAGCAAAAAAAAATGAAAAGTTCCATTGACAGTCAGCCTCCTTCTTCTGTTGAAAATTATGTTTATGTCACCTTGTAAAATTGACATGAAGAACCAAAATGTTATGAGATGGGAAAATATATTGTTGATGTTTTCAATTTCCAACCCTGTTCAAGCATATTTGACTTTACAGTTAGTGTCTGAGTGTTTAACCTCACATATTACAGCGAATGCATTATTACCTGAAAATTATTGGCTTAGTCCTACTCACTGATATTGCTAGCCATCAGAACACAGAGTAACAGTTACAGTCATTAAAAATTTGAAATAAGTAATTTGAATGCTATTATGTATATGCATATTTTCCCATGAGTACAAAAATAAATTGTTTTTGGAAGACTCCAGGTATTTGGAAGCTCAAGTAGTTGAATGGTTTGTGCTAAAAAGCTAAACACAGTTTGGAACCTCCATTTTTAAACACCTATTTATCAATTTATCTGAAAATGAACATGAACCAAACAGACACACTACTTGTGCAGCAAGACTAAAATATGGCATTAAAGAGTCAGAATTTCCAGGAATGAAATACTGTTAAACTTTTACTTGCTTAAGCCAGTATTCAGTGCTTTAAAGAGTAGACAGTGAAAGTGCTAAGCAGATTAATCTACTTTCTAAAACTCTTCTCAGATTACTCACTAGCTGTGCACAGCCTCAGTAAGAAAAGAAAAATCAGAACCAGAGAATCTTTCCTCAGATGCTGGATGGAGTTGAGCTGAACTTTTTGTGCACACAAAACAGCTCTGGCAGCTTCACACATACTCATTCAAAAGCTGGTGCCCTGTTTAGTCATGTGTTGGCTCCTTGGCCCTTGGCTTCTTTATTTCTTTGTAAGGATGGCTACATGTGAGTTTTGTAACCATTAAATGTAATTAATAGCAGAACATTGCTAGAAAGTCAGACATAATTGATTTCTCATTTTTTCTGTGCTAAAGATCAAGGGGCTATATCCTTCTTCCGCCATTATGCATGCAGAGCTATAGGAGAATGGACCCTCTGGGACAAGTCTAATATCCGGTACACTGCTGTCTACCAGACCCTCATTATAAAAAGCTTTCTATTCTAGCCAAGCTGTGAAAAAGCTCATGCTATAGTGGCTGCAAAATGAGCAACTCTGATTGCGTAGTCCCCATCAAGAGTAAGGTTATAAGTTAGCAAATTGAATTCCTGAGCAAGACCTATTCATCAAATATATCTGAATATCAACAGTTTCCAAGGAGATTACAGCCCATTTCGGGGTAGTAAGAAAAGATGATGTGTTTGATGGAGAGTTTGTTCTTGACTGTATCTGTTACTTGTAAAAATCAGAGCTAAATGAATTTTTTCATGAAAATTAAATCAATTTCAGGACCACAAATATTTAGGAACTCAAGTGAACAAATAATTTTGTCAGAACGAGAAGTTGCATTATTTTAATGCTTTCAAACAGGCAAAGATTAAATGATTCATTTTGAAAACATCAGGAACAAAACCTACTTGCTTTGTTCATCAAAAGTTTTTGACTTGAGCTTTGAGCTGAAAGTAAATAAAATACCATTTGCCTCATTTTAGGGTACTCTAGGGTACAGAAATATCCTGCTGCAGGCAGCATATTTATGAGATACTCTATTGAAATATTGATTGAAGAAAAAGCTAGTATATTCTAAATGGTGTTTTAAAGAACACGTTATTATGACATTGATACATCTTGATCTATTCATAATATATTTCTTTAAATCTTCCTGTAATTAAGAAGAAACCACTCTTCCCTTTGCCCTAACTATTATGAAAGAATATGTTATTGCATAATTTCCCTCTTCGTCAAAATTTAAAAATTTTGTGTTTTCTGATAGGAAAGTGAGACAGATTATGGTAGTCAGCATAAGGATGAAGAACCGGTGATAGCAGAAGCCATCCTTTCCAATCCAGTATACATTAGCAAAGGCAGAAAGGTGTTGCTTATAGCAAAGGAATTGCATGGGACAGTTATAACCCAGACCAGACCTGTGATCTGTGGGGAAAAGAAGTTCACACTGCTTTCATGTGGTCCTATACTGCCATAGAGAAGAGATAAACTGTTAGTGAACTCTCTCCTCAGCAACCAATACCAGAAAGGAAGATGAATTCAGGTATTAGGTGAATGTCAACACTTTATACAACACTTGGAATACAATAAAGAGCTAATGAAGAATTAAGATATACTAAAAAGCTTTTCCAAATGACAGAAGAGGTGAAACTCTTGCATTCTCAAGGAGAGCACTTTTATTTAAATTGACATAAACCTGTTTTCAGAGATTTTATAAAGAAAATGTGAGATCCTGTCTGTACATGTGAACTGTGGTCTGAAACAAGTGCAACATTGCATTATTGTGACCACCACACATTATGTGAAGAATTCATTGGTAGGACTTGAACTGTAAAAGCAATGGTTAGAATCCAAAAGGATGTAGATGCTACAGCATAGAGAATTATAATACCTCTCTGTTGACCTTGTTCAGTTACATTTCACCCCTTACAAAGTGTGTGGAAGGTTAGGTGATGTACCAGGCAAAGTATCGAAAAAAAGCACCAAAATGCAAGCAAGCCTAAGGAGGAGCCACCCAAAATCAGCTCACAGGAAAATGAGAGGGCCTATCTCAATGAGAGGGCAAATTGCCCTCATGTTTTGGAAACTCCTTTCTAATCTGTATTTACTAACGTCGGCTTGTGTTCATGTTTTGTTGTTTTGTTGGTTTTTTTAATTGATGAAAAATAGCAGTTGTAAGCTTTACTTCATGTTTACTGCCATTGCATATTCATAGGGAGAAATCATACCTCCCCTCACTCCTGGTTCTGGTGGGCTAAACAAGTCAAGTTTCTGTTTTTTCCCATAAAGGAAAGAATTGTACTGACAACAGTAATATATTTTCAGGGTCCCTTTTTCAATTGTAATTCACCTTTTTTAGATCCCACATCATAATCAGGATTATGAACAGGATGCCTTTCTTTTTTTAAAAAAAAAAGGAGTTATACAATGAGAAATACAAAACTTAAGATGGGAGGCTTTCCACAGAGCTTTAATACAATTTTCAGAAGACAAAATATTATCTTACTAACTCCTGAATGATATTTTTTTCTTTATATATTGCATGTAAGGATTATTTTCTATTTTTCTGTGGCATTTATGTATGGGTATTCAGCAAATGTTATTCACAATAATACAAAAAATTTAATAATTAGATATTAATATTGCATTATTCATTATTTGAGTAGTTTATTATAAGAATTAATGCTGACCATAACTAGGCATTTTTCCTTTGCTTTGAAAGCAAATACTTGTTTCAGCTTCTACTGAAGTAGGCATGAGGTGGAAAAACAATTTGCAAGCACAAGAGAGAATTGTTTACAGGTTTAAATCTTTTCAACACTTCAGTCTTACTAATAGCATGTATCTCTAATTTTCTGAATTACAGTGCAACTTCAGGACAGGTTGAGAACAAAGATCCCACTGTAATGGCGTTTGTCTTCAAAACAAATACGTCTCATAATAGGACTGATGATAGTGAGGCCAAAACAGTATGTATGGTTTTGTATTTCAGAACATTTCATACAAAACGAGAAAGCAAATGCAGCGTTTTTCTAGGAAAATGAATGTTTCAACAGATATGATGTGATGACTGATGAATCTTAGCCACCAGAGATATTTGGTAAGAAAGATCCAGTTGGCAATGTTGGTGTCAAGAAATTGAGAAAATAATGTCTAACTTCTAATCTCTTTTCCTTTTGTGACTGCAGAGTTATGCATAGAGTAACAGTTTTGTCAGCTTAAAATGCATCTAGGTGGCAAATATTTGGAGACAAATCTCAAAGTTTCCATGTGATGTCTCAAAATCTCCTCAGACATAATTTGCAGGATGAGAACTATAAACAATATGTGCATTGGCTAATACATTTACTGGTAGGGATACACTCTGGGGGAGTGAAAGGCATGCCTTCCAGGTTGTCACTGTACAGTGTGCAAGTATACTGATAGGTGACAAGAATTAAAAAACTCTCAAACAACCAAACCAAAATGTAGCTTTTAATTTTGCTTACTCATGCATTCTACACTAAAAATATCTGCAGTCTGAAAATAAACACATACACCATTGATTCAAACTCTAATTTACATCCAGGTATCTTTGCTGCTGTTGAAAATAAGTTTCCTGTTCTTACCAGAGAAAACATTTCCATACCAAAGCAGAAAATCTTTCTATTAGAGAAAGTAAAGAACACTGTATTCCATTATGGAAGACTAGTGAAAGGTTTTTTGTTTGTTTGTTAAATTACAATAATCTCTATTAATATTCATATTTTCAGTTGGCTCTTATTAGGAAAGATGCACTAAATTATTTTATATGTGTCCACAAAGCAGTTCTGATCAATTATACAGGAGGACTTATTCTGCTGTAGTTTGCTGGTATGTACATGAAGTTGTCAGAGTTAGACCAAATACAAACTGAAATTAAACCAAGGAAAAGTAATTGTAAGAGAAAATGTTGCAACATTGCAGGAAATCTCCATGAGACACCATGTAGAAGTGACAGATGATTTTATTTTTAAAGGAAATAAAACTTAAAAAGCATTGTGCTGCTTCCGGCTCATACTCTCTTACTGACATGTTCATAAACATCAAGATGTTGGTATCCAGATCATCTGCCTAGGAGAAGATGGGAGACAAGAGACAGCAATTTTTGGGTTCTCCTCTTGATGTTCTTGGATTCCTCTTAGGTTAATAACCATATTCTTTCCTCAGATGGGGCTTTTTGTCCCTTTAGAAAATGACCACAATAACTGTCTTCATGCTGTCCCACCTCTGTGAGCATCAGGATTTACTCACTGTCCTTTGTGTTCCCATCTGTATGCCTTGTGAAGTTCAACCTAAATGTGAGCTAGGATTTTAATGATTACTGATGTGCATGCATCTGTGCATGTAGCCCTTTCCTGTCTTTATCTTACTGGTGTTTCCACATAAGTGTTTTCTCAGTCATTGTCCGTTCATACTAATTTTAATATTTCTATTAAAATTCTTTACATAATCAAACTGTAATTCTAACACATTAACTTTGTCTCTTCTTTCTTATGTCTGAACTCCACGAATCCAAGTTCATATAACTTGAATCTAATTTAATTACTTTTAGGCCTTTTGTGATTCTTACAACATCAATATTTAAAATCTAGATGTAATAACTTACAGTGAATTTTTCTTGCTAGCCTGTAGGCTGTATGAATAACAGGATGCATGCCCACAGTCAAACTGCAGTGAAAATGTTTTAAAAACTGTAACTGTATCCAGGGAGACAAGGTTAATTTTGTACAACCAAATAATAGAAGAAACTGGACATTTTGTCAGGAACGCTTTCATATGTATGCTTCAGAGCAAAACTCTTAGTGTATTTTTGGATGTATTGGGCTGTTTCTGTAACTGGGACTTTCATTTATAGCATGGCCAGTGTGCTGTAAAGAAGCCTTATTATACATGAGAAGTGGAACTCTCTTCAAAACAGTCCACACAGTACAAGTTCCATACTCAGTTCATGTCCATGTTTAGACTTTCCTAACATAATGAATAGGACACAGGTGAAAAGAGGAAATACTAAGACTTCAGAGAATCTTTCATCTGTCCTTAAATTCTTTGACAAAGTCAGAAACCACAATAATTGCTCAGATTGTAAAATCCCACACCATAAGACTGTCACTACCCTTGCATTCCCAGAACATAAACAGTCTCAGTCAGAACATAAGCAATCTTTCAGATTTAGAAGTTTGGGTTGTGTTTTTTAGGCTTTTTTTTTCCATTAAAAAGATAGAAAGCATGACTGACAACTTGTCTTTGTATATATTGATGTATTTGAAACCAACAGTAATGCTTGAATTGAGGTCCTTTTCTTTTGGAAGAGGCTTTTTGCCTGTTCAATTTACCTCTCCTTTCTCAATATACCACTACCAAATGTACTGATTCGCTGGACATACTCGAAAGCTTTTTTCATCTGTTCTCCCAGAGAGATAAGAAACTGTGCTGCTAGTGTATGATGAGTGTTACTGAATTTTGGGACTTTGATATCTGGAACTTTGGAGGAATGAAATTTCATTGAAAGAATGAGAAATTAGTATTATGAGTATTAGTATTATATTGATGACATTGTTACTTTAAGAGCTGTAAGGGCACAGGCTGGTCACCTGTTCTGTAAATCTAAATAAGTTAAATAAAATTTCAAAAAAAGTCCAAACTTGTCACTACAGTTTCAGAAAATCCTTTAGATGTGTCCTGGGTCTAAAGATTCAAACCAAATCAACTTTTTTTCTTTTCAGCTGCATATCCTCAATTTAACCATCAAGCACATGGCTAAACCTGTCACAGTATAAATATCTTATGTATTCATACATATATTATTTTGAAGTATTATGCTGTAATAAATACTAATTATTTATTATTATATGACTGTTTAGTGCATATGTGTTGCATAAATGTACTCTGTATATATTCATATTAATCAGAACAAATCTGAGCTGTAAATTACAGATCTAAATAAATAATTATGAAATTGGAAGCAAACTAAGATTTGAAAAGAGAAAAACAGATTTAATGTTTTTATGTTGTTATGCCATTTAAGTGGCTCTGTATGTTTATTGAATACCAAAAATTTTTATTTACTACTAAATTGATTGCTGTTACTTCCTAGCTTGTCATAAAGTAACTCTCAGTGATCTTTGAAAAATAGCCAAGGATAATTTAAAATCAGTTATCTGAATGGAGAATAATTATCCTTTTTCCTGCCTAGAAAATAAAGCTCTGGAACCATGAAAATGCATCATGTTTTGGAACTGAAATCTGTTCTTAGAAACACAATGCTAGTAACACAAGCAGAGAAAAAGACTTTGATCAAGAATAATTTTATAATATTAATTTACTGGATGGCTTCTCTTAGATCTGTTGTGAAAAATTAGATGATGAAACATAAACCCTATCCAAACTGATGCTGATATTTGCTCTGTAAAATAGCATTTTCCTTTAAGAGGGCACCCTTTTGTTGCCATGCTCTCAAAGCTGGATATTGTTTCCATATGTGATGTAACTTAACACAACTAGCTAATCCTAAATTGTAAGTGGAAACTTTCTTTCCCTGAATCACCTGCTAAAGGCAGTGATGTCTGAAAGTCTGCATTTTGGAGAAGCAGGTATCTATAAGAACAGAACGTAACTTTTATTTAAAGATTTCTGCATGAAGTTTATTATTGCAAATGTTTTAATTGATTTTTTTAATAAAAATTTTCCAGAGTAAACTGAGAAATAGATATGTAATATGAAGGATAGAAATAAAATCAGTAATTTATTATTTTATATTTTTATTATAAGTAATATTAAATATGCAATGAGATTTCCCTTCTTCCTCCTCAAAACAAATAAACAAATGAACCAAACCCCCTCCAAACCCTACAAAACAAACAAAAAAAAGAGGGCAACACTTAAAGCAAATACACACATAATCTAAAATACGGTATATTTTCCATGGTCTGATCTTATAATAAGAAACCTTGACAAATCATTATTCCAGATTTCCAAGATTAAACTTGAGTTCCAGACCTAGGCTTGAAGTCCAGACTATTAAAACGAATAGGTGTTAAGGTAAACTTAACTGTATGAGCTGTAAAACACAGTTGTATTCATCGATTGATCCACAGAAGGATGTGTGTGAAAAACACACGTGTTTGAAAATATGTATTTAATAGAACCTGAAGATATATATCTTTCAGATACAAATAGAAAGAAAACAAATCTCTTGTTTCTATTCCTAAATTACATCTACATTAAAATGGAATCAGAGTTGAGAGGATGTATCTGTAAGTTAAAGTAAAATGCATTACAGGAACACTACAATTTCTCTAGAAAGAGAAAGAATAAATTCTGGAAATTTAGATTCAAGGCGAATCTTAATAGATATTTAAGCCTCAGAAGGACACAGCTAATGCACTCAGATAACCTTAACTCTGTCCATTAGCAATCCTTTTAAACAATCAGGCAATTATTTTCCTGTAATTGTTTTTTGCACAGTCCAATTAGATGAAACAATTCCTGTTAGATTGTTTTTGTTTTTATTTTCTCTTATAGTGTCACTACACTCTGAAATTAATGTTTGCCTTATCGCTCGGCATCTCAAGTCTTGTTTACACGTGGGCAAGTTTTGAAAAAAACCCACAACTCTCTATTGATGACACCAATTCAATTGAAAAAATGCTGGCAACCCTGAAAAAAGTCTTAGCTTGTTGACTGCCAACATCATTTCAGTCCTGCCTTGGTTATAGGCTTGTTCCCAGCTGGGAGACCTGGCACTGTGCTGAAAAGGGTGCTTATTGTCTAGATCAGAGCTCTCTACTCTGCTACATTTAATTGCTGTAAGATATCCTTTTTAGATAGGTGTCTTCAAAGCTGTTGTCAGACTAGTGATAGACAGTGATGGGTCTGAGACAATTTGAGCAGTATGGGCAACATAAGAGAGAAAAACTTTAGCCTGTCCGAGTCATTGTAAGTCTCAGGGATAGATATACACTTTGAAAAAGAACATGATCTTTTTCTGGCCTGCTTTTTGTTCCTGACATTACATTAACCTTTGAAGAAGTCCATTAAGATTTTATGTTAAAGGTAATGGCATATTTCCCATTCAGACTATTATGTGCACTAGGAATGCAAGGCTTATATTCAGGTAGGATACAAAATAATTTTGGCATTTCGTAATAATCGCCATAGAAATAAGTACAGTGTCTTCTGGAAGCAGTTCGCCTAAAGTGTTCTCGGAACTTCCTGCTATGACCTGTTTCCTATCCATGCTGCTTCCCTCAGCTCACCATCTAGGAGTGGATGCTCCTAAGTTTGGTTTGTCAGTGGGCTTCTTTTTCTTTATTGTCATTAATTTTTCCATCCACTCAAGTTCCAACAAAAAGTTCCCGTCACTCAGCAAAAACCCCCAGCTTCTACTTTCTGCCTGCCCTTTGTTCTGCCCCAAAACAGATAGTGTGGAAATTATAGAATGATTTTAGGGAGTAATCCATATATCATCCTTTCCAAAATGTGCTGTGAATGATCCTGTAAACATGGAAAATAGATGACTTGAAGTTTTGTTGATTTTTTTAGGGTGCAATTAAAAATGCACTTGCCTCCTTTTTTTTCTGTACTTGCACTTGTGTATCATACCTCCCTGGGTTAGTGTAGCATAGGAACATATGTTTTGTAGCTATTAGATGAAAGTCCAAACTTGAAGGACTCACAGGAAAGTTTTCATTCTGAAATTTGCAATGACTATCCAAGTTTTCTAGTGGGTTCAGGTTTCCTAATTATTGTCATTTTTATGGTGTGGATCATGTGTTAATGTCATTTGCTATGCCAAGAAATCTATAATTCCACAATGGGTGTCCTATAGACTTTGTCTACTCATTGAATGATGTAAGTAGATATGTCATAATAAAACTAACTATAAAAATTCTTTGAACTGTTTTAAAGTTCACTTTCCTAAACAAAAGTAACTGATAGAACACTTGTATTTGCAGCACCTAGAATTAATGAGTATAAGATACAATATTTTCCCATTAATTATAGATGTAATAAAGTGGATTTGTGTTCTGTGTACCATACTTTGACCATACTTGTCTCAGTTTTTATCTCCTGTCCCATATGATCTCTGTTCTCTTTCTGATGTGAACTGTCAGTTTTCCTCCATGTCTCAAACGGTCTATCACGGTAGCCTCATCTTCCTGGAATGCTTCTGCTTACACAAGAGAGAGAACAATGCCAAGATGATTTTGAACATCTGTATTGATGTTCAAACACAACACCAGTTGTGTTGATTGGTCAGAAATAAAAGATAACTCTTGAGTTCATACTGCTTTTTAAAATGATTTTCTCATGCCGAACTCTTTAAATTTCCACAAACACATACACTGCTTTTCACAAATCTTGTATAAGCTTCACAACTTGGAAATTTCTAAACCCCTGCTAAGTCCAACCAATTGAAATCAGCAAATGATTTGAAAAAAAAAAAAATAAGTAGGAAATTGACAGACAAACAGCAGAATAGCCAGATTCCTGGGAATGTAAGGGGACTGTACTCACCTTTTAGCACAGCTTCACTCTTCATGTGAGATGGGGGTGATGTAAGGTATGGTTCTGCACCATACCTTAAACCAAGACAATACTAAACAGAGTGATCCAATTGCTAACCATTTTTTCTTGCTATGACCTTGTGCCAGAACTTATGGTCTGGTATCTAAAAGAGCTGATTCATCTGTAAAGTAATTTTTAGTATGAAAGAAAGCAAAAAGAAAACTAACAAGCAAAAAGATCCCAAAAACAAACCCTCCCCCAAAAGAGAAAAAGAATAGGTACACTTGTATTCTGCTAATTTCATGGCCTTATGTATTAAAAGGATGTTGATGTGCAGCAGGGAGTAATGAAGAGTGACTCCTTCCTGTGGCAAGGGCCCCTTTCAGGCCTTTCTGAAGCTTGCACAGACGTCAGATGCCATCAAGCATCATGAGAAACACATACATGTGTTATGCTATCCCACAAATATAAATGTATACATGTATCCACATGTGCACACACACATATATACATGTGGAACTCATGGGTAAGAATTGTTATGCAGTCTTTAAAAGTATAAGAACTTTTTCTTATAAGGGGGTGGGGAAAAAAACCCCACCACAAAACTGCCAAAACCCAACCAACCAACCAACCAAAAAAACCCAAACTAGTCTTTTCTGACCTGACTCATCCTTCCTGGCAGTCAACAGAGAGAAAACTGAAGGTGGCGGCCAGGGGGAATGCCGGCATCCCAGTTTGTAGGGCTATTTCAAAGCATGCTTGAGTGGAAGGAAAGAAAGTGAAATTTAGGGAGAAATGCAGAAGGGGTGGATGGACAGAGACAGGAAGAAGAAAGGAAGGGGTTGCAGTTAAGAGACTTACCTGAATTAAGAGAGCTCTGAACTTAATCCTTTACACCAGAAATATTTTGGTGTTTACATGTAGCAGACTTTGGGTGATAACAGCTTCTGAGTGGTCCTCAAATTGCTGTAACTTGTTCTTGAATCTTTGCATACCTTTTTATATGAAAAAATAAACACTACCTTAAAATTTGTTTTCACTGTTCTTCAGGTGAACTGATTGCTTAAGAATAAATATTCATAGATAAATTCTGGTTTGACAAATCTAGCCTGATAAGTTGGAATAGAAAAACAATTGTCATTAGTGTTGTGTAAAGAACACTAATAGTGTATTTCCAATACTTGAGATAAAACACACAAAAGAAAGAAAATCTCTTATCTGGTTAGCTATTTTAAAGTTCTGTGACACATTGTGTCACACCCTAGCTGTGTCCTTCCACAGCGTGTGATGACTGCATAGATTAGAAAATGCTTCATGATACCCACTGCATCTCGTATTGGGTGGGGATTAATCATAGCTGAGCCAAGCTTTGTGAAATCTGACTGTAAATTCTTCTTGATTGTGTAAAATGGTTGATATTTGCCTCTTTCTCACCTTTTTTTCTTTTAAATAGGTTGTTGTTTTTTTCATTTAAGAGTTCATGCATCCTCCTCCCTATGACATTTATGTTTGTTTCTTTCATGACTCAGGTTCTCTTCATCATTGACAACCTAAAAGATGAAAAATGTAGAAGGTAAAGGCAATCTTCCCTTAGTTGTCCCTGTTTCGTATTCTTATAGGTTAAGAAATATTTAAAGTTAATCTTAATTTTGAAATGGAAACAATATTTCCTTGTTCAAAAAGAGTAAGCACCGACCAGTTGTGTCATAAATAGACTATCTCCAGACTCTTGCTATTTAACACCCCTCCAACCCTCCTGCCCCCAATTCTAACAAGCTACATAAAGTCTGGGGAACTTAACTGATATTTTGAAGAATTTATACGTAATTTGAAAACACCTGCATCTTAAAAATGTGCTCAGAAGTTCTTGAAGCATTTGGAATAGTGCTTTCAGAGTGTTTTCAGAATGTGTAGGGTTAGCAGGTGACAGCTGAAGCAAGTTCTATAGGTATTAGTCTGAACAGTGTTCACCTTGTTTGTGCATTATAATAACTTGTTATAAGCCAATGTACATGGACTGCATGCTGCTTAAATTGGACTTAAGGCCTAATGAATTGTACATATGCATAATATCCTAGAACTTTTTCCTTCTAATCTGTGCTCCAGCCAATGACTTGCAGATGTTTTATATGATCCTGTCATATTTGGAAGCCAAAAGTAACTACTTTGTGTTGATATAATTCCAAATTCAGATGTTTCCTTTGCTTCCAACATTATTAAATCTATAAAAGGGGAGCCTGCTTAGAGAATTGCTAAAAGTTTGGGGTTTTTTTATTACAATTGTCAAATATGTAAAAAAATACATTATATATATCAATATGTATGTATACATATGTAACTTAAGATAGTAGAAATATCTTAAGTTTATATTTGTATCCAAGTTTACAAACTTAATTTTAGGCAAAGCTATTAATTTTCAAAGATAAAATGAGTCACTGATTTTCACAGAAATATAATACAGTTGAGGTTGGACAGGACCTCTGAAGGTCATTAGGACCAACTTCTCTGCTCAAGCAGGGCCATCTTTATCTTGCTGCCCAGAAATATGTCCAGACAGGTTTTGAATATCTCCAAAGATGGTAATGCCACACCACTTCAAACATTTGCCATATTTTTTGCAGAATTAGTAAAATATAACTAGTAAAATATAATTAACTGAAATTAAGAAAAAATGAGCGCCAAAAGCCTTGGGTGTTCATCCTAGCTCAACCTTTTCTTTGCTGTATACCTTCTGCAACTCTATTCATCTTTCTGTACTTCTGTTACTTTTTGAGGACTGTCTTTATTTAGATTGTAAACTATTTGGACTCTGTCTCCCACATTTTTGCACAGTGGACCTTATGTTCTCAGTTCTTTAGCATAGTTGTGCAATACTAATGGCCAGATCTGCCCCTATAACTGACACCTTAACGGGAATATAAAGCTAAAGAGCCAAGACCATACATAGAATTCACCTGATAGCATGTAAGCTCCTTCTTTGGAGCTTCCTTGAAACCACTGAATCTGTTGTAGAAATAAAATAGGGCTGAAAGCACCCAAACAAACAAACCAAAATGATTTAAGGATCACTACCAATTGCCAATTTTTCTTGTGGAATATGGATCCAAAGACAACCTGATACACATATTATTTCCTGGGTTCCCTGGGTACTTACAATCTGCTAAGTGAGAAAGGCCAGGTATTTAACCAAGGAGCAATCTCTAGCCCCAAGATCAAATGGTGCTCTGATTGGACAGAAGTGCTCAGAGGATGTTTAAATGCTTCATTGCACTGAGCACATATGTGTTAAGCATATGTACAGTGTAAAACACAGGAGCCCCAGTTACTTTGATCTATTAGCACGAGTGTCAATCTCCCAGTCTTTTATGCTTTTACTAGAGTCCCTGAATTATTTGGTTACACCAACATCCTGACATTCACCTTTGTGGTGAATATCTGCCCCCAAATATTGTTCAACATGGCAGTGTTCATTCTACTAGCACCGCTTCTAATAACACAAAACAAATTCAACTTCATACAGTACTAATCTTGCAGAAACTTTTAATATTTACAAAAGCTGCACTTTACTAAGTGATAGAATGACACACTACTCTGTCCCAGTTTCCCAGAAGATGGTTTTGAGACATAGGGCCATTATAACTATAAGGAGATATATGAAATTTAGTATGTCATATAATGTTTTTCTTTAAAAAATTGCAACTATTATTAACAAGAAAGTAGCATACCTGTTTTGGTGACACAACGCTATTAACATGGGAATGCCCTGACCATTAGAATTTGAAACTTAAAGTTTTGGGATATCCAGAAATACATTAAAAAGATATATGTACATATGTACATGAATTTGCTTAGGCCACATAACATCTTCCCATAATCTGAGGGTTAAGTTACTTAAGATGAATTTGTAATGAAGTGTTACAACATCCCTCTATGCCTCAGCTTCCCTTCCTGGAAAATGAAAAATGTGACATTTCATTTCTTTCAAAGTAATTTGAGATCTACAGATTAGAAAAGGTAACTAAGGAATTGCTGTTCCCAGGGAGTTCAGGAGGAGTCCAACCTTTATTACAGAATATTACAATAAAGCAACTTACTCAGCATATGAGTCTGTTTGCGGTTGTGATTGGACCTTGATTTTTTTGGTGTCTGTTATGCTTTTCAGGGCCCTCACTGACACAGTGTGACATCTTATTGCAAGCTGTGGTAAAAGGTTTGGGGGTTACTTTGCATAAAGGGTATTTTATGTTCTGAGCTAGGTTTTCACCAGTCTAATAAAGCTTTCAGTGGACTTTTATTGTCATTCATAGCTTTATTAGTCTTTTATCTGACTGTTGCTTTGGCCTTTTCCTTGATTGACTGTGCCTATAGTAGGAATGCTATGTCAGCTGAAATACTCTTCACTCTTTAATTGTAATGCTGCCTTTCAGGGAATAGAGTTTCCAGAGAACAAGTCAGCTGCTGTTATAGCTAAAGTTAATGCTTTGCTATAAACAGCCCCATGCCAAAATCGTCTCAGATTATGTAGGATATTCTTGTGTCAAAATGCTTCTTTATTATTTATTATGACTGTCTTACAAAGCTTTGCTTTCAAGAAGTATTGGGTTCTAATGATCCATGGCTTGGTGAAAGCATGTTAATATATTTAGATAAATAATATGGACTTTGCAGGTGTCTAGAGTCATACATGTGAGTCTGCTTGTTCTGCCACACTGTACACATTTTTCCTCACCATGGGTTCTAAACACCAGCATGACAGTCCCATCACACTGGCAGAATGGCTGCTACCATTTGGGACACAGCTATTTGAGCAGTGCCAGAGCTAATTAGTTAGCAGTTAATTGCATAATATATTTTGTGTTGGTTTAATAATCTTAAATTATATAGGCTTTATATTAGTATTTATTGTTCAAATCTGTGTTAATCTTTACTCTGAGGGCTATGTGGGAGGTGTTTCTTTCCAATTGGTAAAGCCAGCTGTTAAAATTGTTACTGTTAGTTGACATTTCTTAAGCACCTCTTCTCCCAGGCACTGAGATCTCTGCCAGGACTCCCTCTCTCAGCAGTTCTTGTTCTTCCTCCCCTCTCCTACTGCTGTCAGGCTCCAAATCCCATGTTCATTTGGGAGAGCACAGCTTCTACTGCTCCTCTACTCATGGTACAAAACTGGATGAAGGGGTTGCTCTGATTCCTACCCTTTCCACGATACTAAGTCTACAGCTCAACAGTGAGGATGCCAATGGACTCCAAAATTGGGCTTCATTGTAGATACTTCTTCGAGGCTTCAGCACTGAGGCTCATGATTAGTTGACAGGGACTCCTTTGTCTCCCTTTGGAAGAAATTGATTGTGGCACTGGTGACTTCATGCATTGGAATGATAGAAAAAGACAAGTTAATTGTGATTTTATAGGTAAAGGCTGTATCAGTTGAATGGAGGTACTGGGTGGCCTTTGTTAGTATATTTTTATGAGATTTCTGAGTAAATTCTGTTAATGAGGTCAATTATATTATTTCAGCTGTTATTTGCAGAAATTCAGATGAACAACACTTTTGTATTGGATATTTTAGGAACAGTTCTTGTCTTGCATGATATGACACTCCCTGTTTTACATTGCAGTGTGAGTGATGAAAAACCATGGAGCAGGATATCACCAAAAGAGGCATGTAGTCTTTCATTCTGAGCCTCATGCCTACATTATTGTTATGAGAGCTAAATACTTAGGTCTGAGATTCACATATGAAATATGTTGATGAGGCAGGATAGCCACTGGGAAATAACAAAGTCAAGGAAGGATTTGAAAGATGTTCTTGAGATAATTTGCTTTCACCAAATGTGTGTTCAGATACACATAAAATATCTGAGTGCAAATGATTGTATGTTCATATAGGTTGTATCTGCATTTGCAGACTTTTTTTTTCCCCCAACAGTAATTAATAGTTTTTTTCTGCAAGAATTTGTCTGGTCACCTTTTGAATTATTGTAAATTTTGAGTGCTCTTTACCTGCCACCAATATCTACATCAACTGGCTGGCTTTCACCTCTGAAACTGATTCATGGGTGGTGCCAAGTGCTCTTGTGTGAAGCACTACTTCCTTTGTATTTTTTTTATATATTGTAATTTTTTATCTTTTATTTTTATCTCATCACTGTCTTTTGATCTCCATCAATTCTTTCATTGAAATGACACATTAAATAAAATGAATTTGCATGGCAACAAGACAGCCCTCAAGGGGCTATCAAGACAAGTTCAAAAAGCTTGTGCATGTGGTGCTTGGTGATGTGGTTTAGTGGTGAACATGACAGTGCTGGGTTAATGGTTGCACACAATGATCTTGAAGGTTTTTTCCAGGCTGAACTATTCTGTGATTCTATGATTCTGTGCTACACCATGGTCTTATGTATTACATGCCAGTTGAAGCCGAGGTTGCTGTTCTTGGAAAGCTTCACCTACTGAGGCTGTGTGCAGCCCCTGTTCATGCTCAGCTCAGGTGGCTACGAGAAGCAAGATGGGTATCACACCACTGGGCACCCTGTGCTGCACCGCGCTCCCAGACATAGTAAAGTAGAGCAGATACATAGCCTGTGAGAGTGGCGGGAATGGGCTTCACCTGAGGGCTGGAAGGCTGCAGAGGGAATTGTCTTATAGCTGAGCTGTTGTCAGACCTCATTTCCTTTTTTTCCACCAAGCTTATGCAACCCTTGCTTTAAAGGCCTTAAATCAACGGATTACTCTGGAAATGTCAAAACAGGATGACATGCAGTGGTGTTTGCAGAGAGCATGAGATAAGACAATAAAATCTGTATATCCTTTGTTCACAGCAGTTTAATAATTTCTTATATTGAAATTGCAATCACTGAGAAAAATTCAGACCCAGGCTAATAATTTCGGTGCCATTATTAACACACCTGGATTTGGGCCAGCCAGTCCACATGCATGTCAGGGCAATGAGATTACATGGGCAGAAACCTGAAGCAAGGCACAATACTGTGAACAGTTCAACTGTTTCCTACCAGTTGTGTTAGACAATATCAGTTAGATTCTGCCCAACCCTAAGCTAATTTCTGTAATATTTACATTGTCAATTTGTCCATAATGCTGGTGTGTAGAGCAAAACTCCCAGACCTAGTGATTACTGGATACCAAAATGATGTGTGTTTGTTGTTTTTTTTTTTTTTTTGGTTTGGTTTGTTTGGTTTTTTNTTTTTTTTTGGTTTGGTTTGGTTGTTTGGGTTTTGGGTTTTGATTTTGTTTTGTTTTGTTTTTTTCTTTTTTTTCATTCTGGCAATTAAAAGGCAATATTTTTGCACAGAAAAGCAAGGGCATTTTAGTAAACAAGTGCCCTAAAATAAATGCTGTGCTAAAACACACACACACACACACACACAGAGAGATGCTAACCAAATTTTTCTTTTAAAGATGATTCTTTCATTCCTAGGGGAATGAGGCAGCTCTAACAGGTGGAAGGTTATTAAAATCATAAGACGAGCAGGGCACAAATTTGTCCTTCAATATTGAGCAAGGTAATCAGAAAAATAGTATAGGTCAAATTGTTACATTGTTTGACCTCAGGAATTAAGACAAGTGCAAAGAGAAGTAGTGTTAAGATTTCAATATTTAGCTCTATTTGTTATCGGTCACTTTTTCATTCAGCACAAACTATACTTTACTCAAAATTTGTGTGATTAATGCATTGATTTAGCTTCCCAATGTGCATTGCTGCTAGGCAGATTCAGATATTATTTATTTTTATTAGTTTATAATATGTCAATTTTTCTTGCTTATCTGTCAGCTCCCACAAAAATACATAAATCAAAAATATAGCAATGTGGACACTAACAAGGCATAATTATTGTAGGGTCTGTCCCCTTTTAAAGAAAAATACAATTACCTACCAATATGTTGCTGGGATTAGGTCAGAATTTGCATAATACTGACTCATATTTTCTTAACAATTTTAGCATCAGACAATAGGTTTTGCAAATCTATATGCCTTTCCTGTTTTTTCGTTTTATTTTTCAGGCTAAAATAATAAGAAGCTCAGTCAAAACAAGATAATTATTGCAGTCTATCCCCACAGAAAACTTTAATTACTCCATGGCATGTTTCTAGGATTAGGTCAGATTTTTATAAGGCTGATTTTATTTTTTAAATAACAATAGGCAATTAAGTCTGCCAAACTATAATTTATTACAGTTAAATTTATTCATTTTTCCACTGATAAATATTTAATAGAAAATAACTCAATCACTGCAGGAGATTAAAGAAGATTTTTACCTCAATATAATCTTAGAAAAACAGCAGTTACAGTTTTGGCTGTAATACCAAATAGCATCAAGTTAAATGACAAGATGAAAATAGTTGAAAAAATTTAACTTTAGTGAAATAACAGCTGCTAATGTATAGGATTATAAAACCCTCAGTAGCAGACTATGTAACAAATAGATCCCTCCTGAAATACTGAAGACTATGGTTGGGATCTAGGGTTAAATAACCATGATATATTTATAGAGGGCATGGGATCACCATAAAATAAAGCAGCAAATAGTAAAGAAGTCAATGTAAAAGAGAGGCCAGGGATTTAAGGTATAGAGATCATAAATTTTCATCGATATAAACAGTCCATGTACCTCAGGACCTGAGTTTTAGCTATAATTTCAGGTCTGACCTATAGGCTTTTGGTGTTCACAGTGCATGCACGATCAAGATGCCATCTGAGGAGGTGAAAAAAAATGTTTCAGATCTGTGTGATTTACTCATTTAATCATCCCCAAATCCACCCCAAACACAACAATACTGTGTCGAATATCAGTACTTGAGAAGATTTTATTGTCCCACTAAATTACATTTAATTCTTACTATAACATCTCATATAAACTAGTATAGTGAATGATTTCCTCCCCAGTGTGTTCTTTGGGAGGCAGGAAAAGACTGTTATATGGAATGCATAGATCTGGAAAAGGTCACCTTTTCTCTGTCCCTCAGATCTCCAGAATGCACACAGATACTTTCAGTTGCAATTGATGGTTTTCTTTTTCTGCTTTAAGGTGGTACTTTCAATTTTAAAATAATAATTATGAAACCACCACAAAGATCCATTTGAGGCTTTTAGCTTTTTACTAATTGCTCTTAAAGAGAATTCTAAATGATTTCCAAATGACTTAAATGATTTGGCTAAAGAGCATCTTATTACAAATGGTCTGAGTTGAAAACATTGTGTCAGCACTAAATGAGGCTTTTTCCCCNGCACCCTCCCTGCAATGACTTTTAAATGGATTTTGGATCAAGCCTTTATTTAGACAATGTTTTAATGGAATTTACAACACTACCATATTTGCCATTACTGACACGCCTTGCAGTGTTCTGTATCCTTCAAATCCGAAATCCTCCAAAGTGGGCAAACTTAACACCAGTTTGCAATACATACCTGTCCCTCTTAGTGCAAATGCCTTCAAGCCTGTCAGTAGCCCTGTCTTGGTACTGATGACAGCTTGCTGAAGAATTTCTGACTTGGGGACTGGTCCAGTAACCCAGAAGCAGAAAGAAATCCTTACACGCATGAATAATCACATTAGTTTCATCAAAACCAGTTGCATAAATTACACAACTTGAGTAATAGCCCCCAAGGCGTAACCCAATGCCAACTTACCATTTACCATCCCAAAGTTATATGTCATGACAACATTTTTGAAATTCTGGGATGCTATGGAAGATACCGCTCTCCTGCATCTATCCTAAATACGTAACAAAATGACTTGTAAAGCA
Source organism: Campylorhamphus procurvoides (assembly GCA_013396655.1). Classification (NCBI taxonomy): domain Eukaryota; kingdom Metazoa; phylum Chordata; class Aves; order Passeriformes; family Dendrocolaptidae; genus Campylorhamphus; species Campylorhamphus procurvoides. The sequence goes on from WBMV01008073.1 coordinate 180,857, forward strand.
GAAACAACTGATGCAAGTACTGTTTCTCGAGTACTAAAATAGCAGCAAAAGATGCCAGACAGCTTTGCGACTGAGCGCCAGAGCTTTTATTGAGAGCCACTAGGTTGCACTGTTGTATAGTAAACCAGCTCTCCACTGCCGTGCTGCATACGGGCAGCCTCATGCTGTGCAGAAGCTTGTAAATACTGTTTTACAGTATTCACTAACAACAGAAGTATATAAGATCAAGAAAGGAAGACCGGCACTTGGAAATCTTTGCTTTTTCTTCAAGGGCAGGTCCAGGTCCTGATTCCGGTTAGGGGATTTTGTTCTGTCTTAGGTGCCCTGAAGATAGCCACACTTTGGAAGTGGATTTTATTTTTCCCCTGTGAGGGAGGAGAAGCTGCTGGGAGACAGGTTTGGAAGGGGCAACCCAGCAGTTATTCTTGAAGAATTCTTGACTTGACATACATGTTTCTGGAGGTCTGTCTAAAGCTGCAATGGTTCTTCTTATATGCATAAACTCCAAACACGTGCTTTTCCTTTTCACCCTGGTTTGGCACTGTTCGATGGCCCAGACAATACAAAAGCACACATCAATTACTTCCCTATGTACATTAAACACCGTGGGCAATCACAAATATTATATGCTGTTCACGTGTGAATAAATAATTACAGTTATATTATTCAGTCATTCTTTCCACTACTATTGTCCAAAGTAAATTTTTCCTTTAAGAGTAATATGGTTTTAATTTAGGAAGCACTGTTTCTTTAACCTATTTGACATTACGCAAGCCATCTTAAAGGAGGTTTAATGCTATTTCCACTCTGTCTGCTAACACAGCTCCCCGCCCAAATGTGAGCTGTGTTTTATCAAGCAAATTACTTACAGAGCATTTTGCTGAAAAAGACATTGGGTTCATTCCTTTGCCCATATTTACTCAGCTCTGGTGTAAATCTTTTTGTATTTTTCTCTGTGGATTAGCACTTCTCTCATCCTCCCACTACACCTCTCTTCAGGGCAGTAAGCTGAGACAACAATAATGAGGAGCAGAGCTGGTGACTCTCTCCATCCTGAAGCTTTGGGAGGGAATAGGTCATCCCAGAGGACCTAAATCTGTGCTGGGTTAGTTTAGTTGGCCTACTACAAGTCACACATTTGGGAACTATCTGCTTCAAGTTTCGAATATTTCAGTAACAACATTTCTGGCTGCTAATTAAATTTCTCACTGCTCCAACACCACAGAAGGCAAGCAAGTTCCCCTTAAAAGAGCACATAGATGAAAACAAACTTCACTGATTACAAGAGCATGTGTTACATGTAATTAACGCATTATTCGACCGTGAAAAGGAGAAAGCTGATCTGAGGGAAAAGAGGACAAAAAAAAAGTATAGAAACCTAATAGACTGAAACAGAGTTTTATCTACTGGCCCTTTTAATTTTGGGCTGAGACACTTTTTGCTACTGATCAGCTATAGTTGCCCTTTCCATTTTTTCTCAAATGAAGTTGATGATTCTACTTCATTTCACCTAATATTAATATAAAAATAATATTTTTCCATAGTATCACAAGCACACATAGTCCTTTACTTCAGAAAATAATTGAGGTGAACAGACACTGCGAATATTCTGCAGTGGTTTTGCCTTCATATTTAATTGCACTTATTTTCAAATCTACACATGCAGTTTCATGAGTATTTTACCATCAAGTTGGTTTGCCTGTATATTTGTGGAAAGCGAATCTGCAGTTATATTGGCAAGTATTCTTGCATGAAAATTCAAATGTGCAAGTGTTTATCTTAGAGTGGATGCTCATCCATCCAGGCAACCAAAAGACTTCTATAATCTCTTTGGCCAAACATAGCTGAACACTGGGAACAGGCTTGCAGAAAGTGATTTGTGCTCAGCCCTGGAACTTGCCCATTGCTCTTTGGGGGAAAAAAAGAAGTTCTTGATTTGTCATAGCATGTAGTCTAATATGTCCAGTTTGAATTGTGGGAAATGTTGTAATGAAACTGCATATACCTCCTAGCCCAGAACTTTTTCTCTATAAGCATGGTATGAAGAAAATAAGAGGACATAACAGAATTGTGTTTGTGCTGTTTCCAGAGGGTGGGAGATTTTAGTTCTTAAGATAAAAGGAACCTCCTTCAAATTGTGTTTATTTCAGAAGGAACTGCACGTTAGTGCAAGTATCTGTATTTATAATTTTCCTCATAGGAGCAAGATCTTTGTTAGAAATAGCTAAAAGAAACTGTGGTTCCTGCCATTTTCACATGGGTGTTTGTAGAGTCAGGTATTTCATACTTTGTTTGAGAAATCGTGGCCCATAAAATAAACAGTAAACTTTTCCTGTTTTCTGAATGTACAATAAATACACTTTTTTTCTTTCTCCTACTAAATTTCTTCCTTAAAAAGGGAAATCTTAAAGCAGACTGTATTTTAATGGCCACACAACTTTTGTAGGTGAATACATTGCCCAAATACAAATACAGAGGCAGAAAGAGCACGTGTTCACAGCCATGTTTATTCAGGGATCAGGCAGGTATCATGCCAAAGGCTTTGTCTGGATATACTGTACTGCCGAAGCCAGCTGTGAAGGACAAATCTCAGGTGATGAATATTCCTTGCCTTACTCAAATGCAACTTCTGTAAATAAGTTTGTTTGCTTAGTTAATACATACATATATGCATGTAATGAGAGGTTGCATTTGTAGCATCTATGTGCTGTCCTGCTAGCAGGGATACTGCCTGTATACACTACATAGGCTGCAGTCTCTGCAGATTATCTCTTGTGCTGTATGGAGAGTGTTCAACTGTTATTGTCAGTTAAAACTGCATATACCTGGTAGGAATGACAGAGATTTGAGCTCTGGCGAAAAGGTAATATGGATGCAACTGGTTCAAGGACCTGCGCTCTGAGAGCCCAGACATACACTTTTGATATGAATGGAAGCTTATTCAGTGATTCTCTGTGTAAACAACCCACAGAAGACAGGGTAAAGACACACACAAATACTCATTGTTCATTTTCTGCCTTTTAAATAAATGTGAAGGGAACTAGTTCAGCCCACAATGATCTAGAATTTGTCCTAATTAGTCTTTAAAAGCTAACGGATACTAGCAATGTATGGGAAACACATTTCAGAACATAATGGTTATGAGTTCGGACTACAGCTCCTCCAATTAATATTGAGCATATTTTTATTTCAAAAGTTGGAATATATTTATGAGGAGTGGATGCAGGATATATATAACTAATTATAGTATAATGAATGGAACAGATCATGTCCTTTCTCTCCTACTTCCCCAGTCATTTTAATATAGTTTCTCATGTCTGAAGGTAGTTATACTTATTATAATAATTCTCATTCTCTTTTGCTTTCATTCTCTTTTAGTAGAAATAATCAACTGATTGACTGTTAGAGAATTAGCCCAGAGAACCCTCTTTAGTTTGCACTCTTTTGTCTTACTTAAATGGTGAGCAAATCTGAGCTGTGACTCACACAATTATCATTAGGTGAGCAAGTTTCCATCTCATTTTTTAGAGCAAGTCTGTGTAGTATGTGACTGTATTTTCATATTAGAATTCAAGAAGGCATATGTGTGTATACAGTACTGTATATATTATGCATACAAAGTTGTTGTTCAAAAGAATTCTATCATCTATTCCCTTGTAACACCTCTATACTTGAAACATGGTGCTGTAATGTGCCTGTACCAATCAGAAAACTGAGCGATCATAACCTCTTGCTTACATCTAAGCAAAAAATATTTCAACTGTCACATCGACAGAGTAAATCCCATTTTATTGAGTATACTTGGAATATAAAAATGATAAATGCTAACAATTAGATGTGAGTCATGTGTGCTTTGCAGAGCTTTTGAGTCTGAGCATATAAGATTCTCCAAGTCTGACCTTCTGGAGTCATCCATGGTATATAAGGAAGAGCTATGTAAGCAGGTTATGGAAATGTGTGATTAACCCTTGCAAAGGTGGACAGTGAAATGAATGTTTGTTGAGTCTCTCATTAATAACTGGTATGCCTGACTCACTTAAATATTTATTTTCTCTGCATACAATAAAGACCCAGAAAAGAATTTTTATCTCAGAAATTCTATACACGGGGTTTTTTTTCTTCAAGATTGTATCAATACAACAGCAGGCAAACATTATCCCTGGAAAACATGCTTTCCTCCAAAAACTAGAACTGTATTTTCAGGTCTAAAAAGACTTGACACACAGCTTGACCTGATCAAGGCACTGCTCAGGCAAGCTGCATACCGATGACCAGTTATCCCTCTTTGTTGTTAAACAGACAGACACCAAGGCCTTCAGATGTAGATAGGAACACACAGGACTCTGACTTTTTTTAACTGATCTCACATGTCACTATCTTGTTCTGCCCGTGACCATTGGCAGAACAGAGAAAATATCTAAATGCTGGCCTCAATAAAACCTCTAGACACTAGGTAATAGTCTGTTATTAGCAAGAAGTACATTTGATGAAAGTTGGGGGAAAATATTGAGAAATTTGCCTGTCTCACAGGAGGGAACTTGGGATGCTATCCCTGGATTCTGTTAAGCTTCCTTTAGTTCTGTATTACCCACAGGCTCATTCTGTGAAAATTTAATAATGCAGATCTTTATGTTTCAGTAATTCATTGCTTGATAACAGAAGGATCCTTCTGTCATACTCCCGACTGCAAAGCTGTTTCAACACACTGTGTCATATTAATGACAGAATAGGGGAGCTAGCTATTAAAACAGAGGGGGTAGAAAATCCCTTTATGTACTGGCCTGTGAAGATTTTGCTAATTAAGCACAACCAACACCTCAGTTCCTTGCATTTGGCCAAAGAGAGAAAAGCCATATATACTCCATCCTTTCCCCTAAACTTTGCTTTTGGACCTTCTGCGAACAACATGAGGCTCCGTATATAATTTACAAAGTAGAAGCAGAACTACACTGCTATGACACAAATTCTCAGTTTTGCTACTGTCTACAAATTCTTTTGGTTTATATGTCATTTTCCATGCTTGATCCATGGAAGAAATAGGAGTCAGAGGCTGTTCTGATCTGAAAAGCCTGGTTCAAGTCATAAGAATGCATGACTTCAACTCACTGCATCACAGCCCAGATGGCAGATGTTCTGTAAAAATGCACAACTTCTAAGTCCTGCATTTTTTTAAAAAAGTGAAACTTTAAAGAATGTCTTTAATTTCACCCTCTGGGGCCTGTCAGGCAAGCAGCTGTTGAGACACTTATGCTGCTGCCACCAGGCTGGGATGGGGAAGCCCCATGCACAGGCATTGGTGCAAGTCTATATCTGGCTTGTTGTCCTCTGAGCACGTCAGCAAAAGCCTTGGAATACCACAAGAAAATACAGGTAGTTCCAAGCAGCACAAGGGCAGTAGCACCCCTACACTTAAAGTTACCATTCACTCCGAACTGTGGTCCACTTGGAGCTGAGACAGGATTTTGTTGTGACTGAAGTGGCAGAATATCTCTCAGGTGGTAAGGTTAAGAAACTGGATATGTCCTGAAACAGGGATCTTTTATGCCATTTCAGTATTTTGTGGGAACATTGAGCAAAACTTTACTCAGGCAGGAATCCAGCTCTCTTTTGAAATGCATCCAAACTCAATCAACAGGATCTTGCCAGTCCAGAGAATAAGGTTTTTTCTACCCACCTCTCTTTTTATAGGCAGCTCCCCAAAATGTGAAGATGTTTTCTGTCTTGTGGGGCTTAAGATGCATGGCTAGTGGGAATTCGGCTAGGGAGGTGACATGCAAAAAGGTGGGATTTCTTCTTAAATAGTGGGTAGGGCAGAGAGAAGTTTGATAAAGATCCAATTCACTTCCTGGTAAAAGACATCTTTTTCACTAATAGTTACAGGTGAGCTAACTGTATTTCCTTTTCTAGATGTTTCTTCATACTAACATTCTCTACCAATGAACATAAATGACTAATCAGTTTTTCTTAACCACCTCAACATATCTTATCTTGAAATTGAAATGCCTACAGCCAAATTTATTTCAATGCTGACCCCTACCTGTTCCAACATACCTTGTTATGAAGCCTAATATTCCTTTTTTCATAGCTGTTATTTATAGGCTTTATTTTCTATCATATACCTTTCTGTACCTCAAACAATACCAAATACCCTTTCGCATCTACAATTCTCCTCACTTTATGTGTGCATCTTGAGGCACGCAAAAGATACGGGACTTGACCAAGATTTCACAGGATGTTAGGAAAAAAATCAAGCTTTGAGACATCCAAAACCAGTCTCTTGAATTCTTCTGTTTGGAAACTGGCCTAGTGCAGCATTTTATGTAAAGAGTTTCAATGTTTGTTGTTCAGAGGGAAGCTCAAAAGCCCCTGAAGCCTATGCTCTTATGTACAGTGTTGGGCTTCAGTGTGTGTGTGTGTATGTGTGAGTGTGTGTGTGTGAGTGTGTGTGTATGTGTGTCTATCCCCAGGGAATGGTGGGGAGGTTATTAGTTAGTCATAATAAGGTATTCATGCCAGAACAGACACCTTTTCAGGAGGAGCATGATGAGGAGTTTGGATGAAAGGACTTTGTGCAAATGTAAATACAACTATGAGGAATACGATGACTGGAAAGGATGAAAATACCCTGTGGGGTCTTACAAATACTGATTTCAGAATGTGTATTGTTAATGGAGACGTTTTGATCAATGCTAAAGTAGTGGTAGGATGGAAGGCATTTTTTTCCTTATATAAGAGAAGCACACTAGAAATCAGGTTAAAAAATCATAATTCTTTGACAGGATCCGTTTTTCATGAAACTGTGTTGACTTTGATTGTGTTGCCAGCCATTAATTCTTTAATGCCTTCATTTTCTATCAGCATTTGCATGACATTGAAAAATACTGATAGTACAGTAGCCTGTTCGTGCCTGCTGCCTAAAAAAATTTTCTTTTGCCTTTCTCTGAAAATGATTGTAAGCTTTAAAAAAGTTATGGGATTTTTTGTTTGCTTTTTTATTTTGTTGTTCTCTAAAATAAAAAATACATGGAGAAGCTTGGGAATATTTTTTTTCTATATTCATCTTGTGGGGGCAGGCTTCCAGTGTCCTTTTAGTTATCCAAAACCTTTTCTTTAGCAAGGTGAGACTTCTAGCCTGAAGAGATTTGAGACTGCACTTTCAGTCCCTAAGGGAACAGGTGTATATGCTTGATAAAAACCCCTACGTGAGAGCTACAGCCTTGGAAAAAGTCCCCTGAGGGAAATGTTTCCTCCAGTTCATGTGCCCCTACTTAGTGTTAGAAGTTTCTGAGTGGAGATCAATAACCTGGAACTAAACCTGAGGAGTTTAGTTTTGTATCAGGTTTTGCTCTATGTACAGAAAATCAAGAATCTGACTGTACAGAACAGAAAACATGAAACAAATATGGATTTTATTGTAGCCCACTATTATTTAAAAGAACCTATATCAAATCCCTGCCTTTCTTGGTTTGTCCAGTCTAATTTGGATTAGTAATCAGAGTCTGAATTACCGTTAGTGCTGCTGTTTGGGCTCTTTGTCTTCATTCACTCCTAACACTTCCAGTGCATAGCTAAATAGAGCCCTCATATGCTGAAAGCATTTGGAAAAGCTCATACATCATTCATCCAGAGACAAGAAACGAAGGAAGAAGGAAAGGAGTGGAGTGTCTTTGTTTCTTCACAAGGACTGAACAGAGTACTGAAAGACTGATAACAAAGTTACCATTTAGAAGAGACATTATTAGAAATGCAAATTTAGACTAAGAAATGCTGAATATCTTTAATTTGAAAAGTCATTTTTATGAAATTTACTTACAAATTTGTTAGAAATGTAATCCCATTAATGACACTACTGGTTCTTATGGATGGCAATGACAAAATGCAAAAGAAGAGCTTTGGCCCCTCTTTTTAAGGAGCACAGCCATCTTTTCACCCATGTATTCTGTGCTCTCATTTAGAAAAAATGCATTCATATCATCATATGGTAGAGTGTTGGCAATAATAACATCTCAATTGCCAGAATGGGTGTCTCTGGCTCTGAACACTCAATTAAGTACATTTTTTTCTTACAGAGTCCCTGTGGTACATTAAGTTTTACTGATATCTAATAGCTTCAGCATCTCTAAGGAAACTGGCCTTGATTTTATTAACCTAAAAATTGAAAAACAAAAGGCACATATTGCTGACAGGTTAAAAATTTCTTAACAAAGGTGTCTTAATTGCTTTCCTATTTCCCTTTGTATACGCTGTGGCAACCTCCACTGTTCATTTAAAAGGACTTTATTCTTGGACTCAGTAATTTTCTGTGAGGGGTGTCTTGTATGGTTTCATTGTTGCTTGGATTTTTTGTTTTGTTGTTTCTTGATTTTGTTTTGGTCAAGAAAGTTTTGAACAAAGTTGTCGATTTGTTAGAGGTTAGAACCTTACCCTGTGTCTTCAAAAATCACCTCTTAGTCTACCTCACTCCATCTCTCTGTCAGAGTGACTATTAAAGCTAAAGTAGTGTGTAGTGATACATACGTGATAACCAACAACTTTGGCCTAAGAGCTTATCTGTTAACGGTGTCAAATGCTATCTGATAATCAATATAGCTGCTCTTGTGCTATGTGTCCGTGTTTCTGGAGGCGTGAACGTTTGCAGATACATGTTCTGCTTTCTATCCTTTTGCCTCTTGGTGGTTGTCAGCCTCCATATCTGTGTCTTTCAGCAGGTTTCATTAAAATCTGTCTATAGTAGTCAAAAGAAACCTGCAGCTTTGGAGGATCCCCAAGCCTTAGTGAGCTGTGTAAACTGTGTAAATCTATTTAAAGTTAAGAGTCTCACAAAAGAACTGTAAACTTCCTCTCTATATGCTCAGGAATTGTGGATGAAGGAGATTTCTTTAAATTAGTATGCTGCTGTTCTCAATTCTCATGACTACTCTGCAGTGGTTCTGCTTTTTCATCCTTATCATGCACCTCTGTTTTGCAGCACACAGTCTAGAAGTCCTTTGTTCCCCGGAGATCGAAATAACACCAATAAATTATCCCAGGATAAAGGGATGAGTTTAAATCTTGCTCATTTTTTAAGATGAAAAGGAACTGGTTTGATAGTAAAATGCATTTCTTTCTTCATCTTTTGCAATTTCAAGGAACATCAGAATAAGTGTGTATATTTATGAAAGTGAAAATGTTCTATAGGGTTTTGCAGTGATAAATACCTTACAACAACACAGCCAGCTTAGAGCAGGGAGTTTGAGTGTCAAGGGAAACATTAGGTATTTCTTATATCACACTTCTGTGTAATTTGTAGATTTGTGTATATTTCAAGTTTCATTGCTCCACTTAGAATCATAGAACCATTTAAATTGGAAAGGACCTTTAACATCATTGACTCCAACCACTAACCTAAAACTTCCAAGTCCATCACTAAACCATGTCCCTAGGTGCTATATCTACCCATCTTTTAAAGACCTTCAGGGATGATGAGACTAATGCTTGCCTGAGCAAGCTGGTCCAATGTTTGACAACCTTTTCTGTTGAAGAACTTTTTCTTTCTGAACAAAGGTGTTCCTGATATCCAATCTAAACCTCTCCTGGTGCACTTGGAGGCCATATTCTCTTGTCATATTGATTGTTACTTGTGAGAAGAGATGAATCCGTACCTCACTACAACCTCATGTCAGGTGGTTGAAGAGAGTGATAAGGTCTCCTCTGAGTATCCCCTTTTTCCACGCTAAACAACCCCAGCTCCCTCAGCCACTACTCATACAACCTGTGCTCTAGCCCCTTCACCAGCTTTGTTGCCCTTTTCTAGAGCATCCTCCAGCACCCTGAGGACCCCAAACTAGACACATTACTCAAGGTGCAGCCTCACTAGTTCTGACTACAGGAGATGGTCACTGTCCTGGTCCTGCTGGCCACATTATTTCTGATAAAAGCGAGGATGCTGTTGGCCTTCTCAGTCAGCTGGGCTCATGTTCAGACACTGTTGACCCAGGTTCTGTATCACTGAGCAGCTTTCCAGGCACTCTGTAGCACTGCATGGGGTTGTTGTGACCCACGTGCAGCAAGAGACGTTTGGTCTGGTTGAACCTCATACAACTGGCCACAGCCCATCTATCCAGCCTGTCCAGATCTCTCTGCAGAGCCTTTCTGCTCTCCAGCAGACCAACACTACCACTCAGCCTGGCATGATCTGCAAACTGACTGAGGGTACCTTGATCCCTTTGTCCCGATCATTGCTAAATATATTAAACAGGCCTGGCCCAAACACTGAGCCATAGGAACCCCACTTGTAACAGGTCACCAGCTGGATATAACTCCACTCACCTCCACTCTCTGGGCCCAGCCATCCATTCAGTTTTTTACCCATCAAACAGTGCATCCTTCCAGCCATGAGCAGCCACTTTCTTCATGAGACGTCTGTGTGGAATAGTGTCAGAGGCTTTACTAAAGTTCACATAGACCACACCCACAGTCTTTCCCTCATCCACTAAGCAAGTCATCTTGTCACAGAAGGAGATCAAGTTGTTACAGCAGGACCTACCTTTCATAAACCCGGTCTGGCTGGGTCTGATCCTCTGGTTGTCCTGCATGTGACATTTGATGTCACTCAAGATCAACTGCTGTGTGATCTTCCCAGCACTGAGGTCAGGCTGACAGGACTGTAGTTCCTTGGATCCTGTTGACCCTTTCACATGATTTTTTTTCTACCTTTACCTCTTTCTTTTTCTCTGTGTGGAGATTTCTAGTGCCAAAAGGATTACTGAAGGGCTGTTCAGGAGATAAAGTGAAACATGGATAATTCTCCAATTAGGAAAACATTCTAGAAAACTGCATATAAATCTCTGTCCTTTGAGCTGAAGTAATTTGAGGCACAGAAATTTGATTTGGCTGCGAATGATGCGGTGCTTTCCAAACTTTTTGGACCCAAGAGCATCACCCATCCAAGCTTTTCCCCTTACACAGAACTTTGGTTGGGAAACTGCTGATCAGTACATGGGCTGCATGTAGCAGCTGTCTAAATCATGACAAAGCAGCTGAGACAAAGGTGTGCTGAGAAAAACTCAGGTCTGCTGTGCCGTGTAGGTAACAGAAAATGGATTCCCATAATAAAAGTATGTTGTGCGCCTTAAAAATGCCGCTTTAAGGGCTGGGACAGAACTGTGTCTATTTAAAGCAAAATTAGAAGCGTTTTGCCTTGCAGCAGAGTTGTGTGTTTTCAGGGTTAGGGAATTCTCCTCTTCCTCATTTCAAGGGTGTTGCTCATTTGGTTCCTGCTGTCTCATATTCTGCACTCAGTAAGTGCTTCTCAATTTTTAAAAATTATCATGTTAAGGACTTACCTGGCATAAAAAATCACATGATTTTTTCTTGCTTAAATAAAGTGCAGAGAATTAGAGACAGAAAAGACACTGTCTCCTATTTTTTTTAACCTGTTATTCTCTATTTCCTAAAGATGTTTGGAAGCTTCATATTATACTTTAATGGAGAGTGGGAACCTTGGCTTTCATGAGGACAGTGGCAGGATTTTCCTGTTGGTGAAATCCAGGATGCTTTTACAGAGAAAAAAGCAGCCTGTGAGAAGGCTGTGACTGGGAGGGAAAGCCTGGGAGGATGCAGCACCAGGGCTCGGGAGATGCCCAGGGCCAACAGCTGGGGAGAAACCGCACTCTGCTTTCCTGCAGGAACATTTGCTGCAACACATCAATGTCTGCTCGAACACATTCCCATGATTAGTGTGGTGGTCTTTTAGCAGTGACCTCTACTTAGTATTCAGCTTGACATATTAATCTTCACCAGAGTAAAAGTTAATTCTAAAATAAACGTGTTAACCCTTATATTTTCTGCCACTTCATTTGCTGCAAATTTTTCTGGGACAGATTCTGCTGTCATGAAGATGAAGGCAGGCCCTGTCACTGGCTGGAATGGGAGTACAATTGGGCTTTTTCTGGGTATTAATTGGCTTCTTTTTTTGATAGAGATATTTCAGCATTCCTAACAAAAAGAGATGTACTGCAAGTATAAGGATGAAATATTTTCAGGTGTGCAAATATTTTAATACAAATGTTTTCCAGTGGCAGAATGACTAACATGATCCTTGCCTTTTCTCTAGGCAGTACACCATCCCTTTCAGTGATCCCTTTGAGAACAGTCCTATAGAAAGAGTAGAAAATAGTGTTTTAATAGGGTTGAACTAGCTTAGAAAAATACCTTTGTGACTGCTATACAATTAAATGCAATGGGCTCAAGTATGTCAAAAGAAGGCAATATTAAATTTTTTTCTTTTTCACGTAGAAAAAACTTTCTGGATAACTTTTGTCAAATTTTATCATTTTCTTTTCTTATGTTTTTGCTCAATTATTCCATGAAGTTATTTCAATAAAATAGTTTGGGAGATCTTACTGGAAACCATTAGTCCAGAAAAAACACTTTTTTGTTTCGTGTTATTTGTCCATATCTTTAGAAGAGCCAGATCCTTTAGAAGATGGTCTAGCTGCTTCTCAGGAAAGTCTGTCACTACTTTTCTTTGTACTCTCCAGATTGTCCTTGGCTTCTTTATCACTATTGCATATGGTGAGGGTGAGGCAAAGGTTGGCTCTGTTTTTAAAACAGCAAAGCACGTGAGCATGTTTGCACTCAGCCATGGACAAATCAGATGTATGCAAGCCTGACTGTTTCTATAGTGGATAAAAGACTTACCAGTTTTCTTTCTGTCTTGCTGAAAGGAAAAAATGTTGATAATCAAATGACTGATTTTAAAATTGGTCTTTCTTCAAACTGAATCAAGGAACTATGTGAATCTTTTCATTTGCTTTCCAGGAAAGAAATGGCACTATGAAAGACATGCAAACACAAGTGCAATTTATTTTAGCTCATATGTTGAAATTAATGTTTCTACGATCTGGAAGTATTTGAATAAAAAATAAAAATACAAATCTTGTACTGTCTGATTCCCTACTCCAAGTGACAACTCCAAAGAAATGTCTTTATACACTGTAACCTCCAGTCTCTTCCTCATACCCCACACTGTAATCTGTATCCATGGTAATACATTACTCTTTCCAGCAACCAAGCGGTTTGGGAAAATTATGAAAAAAAGGTCTTTCACTGTTAAAGTTGTGGAAAAATGTCATCAGTTTGACAGAGAGATAAAATGCTCTTAGTATGAAGCTCCAAACAAATTGGAATTTGGTTTGTTTCAGGTTTCCTTATAGACTCTGAAATACTGAGCCTAGGCTCATCAAAACATTTTCTTGAATTTGCTTTTACACAGGCCTTAAGCCCAGTTTCAAAAGAATCCTGGACTAGTTTTGAGCAGTTTATGGGCTGACTTGAACATAAACCAGATCACAGTTAGAGGACTTGGCTGAAATTCACCCTGAACTTTAAAGTGAGGTTGAACCTGGAAGTGAAATTTTGTGCATGAAAACCCAAGCGGACAGGAACAAAAAAAAAAAGAGTTAGCAAAACACTGCACATTGATCCTGTGGAACTTCAAACAACAGGATTTGACGTCCTAAGAAGAATTCAATAAAAGCTAAAGAACCAGTTAAACTTTTTATTTCATTTGGGAATTTAGGTTTTATTTTTAAATAAACAGAGTAACCACTACATCAAACAAATTACTGAATGCAACCTGAGATTCTTGTGATGCCTGGTATAATTTAAGTGGCAGGAGAATGTCATATAAAACCTTTAGGAGAAGATTTTCAAAAGCTCTTAGCATTGATTTAGCTTGTCTGTCTTTAAAATTAATGGGAGTTGGATTATTGATACCTGTAGAAGCAGTATAGAAAATTGTGGCAATCCCTTGACTGCTAAACAAAGGTAGTGGGGTCCTAAATGAAGTATCTGTAGATAACTTCTGCCTGAAGCGACTATGGTTGCTTTGCAGCTGAAGACGGACCTTGAGTTTCTATCCTAAATATGAGCCTGATACTAACTTTTTATATACTTCCCAAAAGTCACCCTTTCTCTTAAAAATGGAAATGCTATGTTCTGTTCTGAGGAAAAAAATTATGAGAAGCTGTATAAAAACTGAGTATATGAGTTTTTTTGACTATAACGCTACCTGTCCCTGAATTGCACTTTATTTTCGCAGTCATAGCCAAAATTTAGGCACCATCATTAAATCTCAGACCCAGAATTCTTACATTAGGCACTCTCATCAAAGTCTGTATAAGTAGCCTTTCTCATGATATTTCTTTGATAAAACTGGCCAGTGATCTAATGTATTGTAGTTTTCTTCTCTGTTTATCTACATAGGATTCTGTCAGCCCAACTTGGCAGTTATTACTATTATTATTATATTTTTACTTCAGGACACCAAACTGGTTCTAATGCTTTCCTTTACTGCTGCACTGTTTTCCAGCTTTGCTCGTTTCTGGTATTGATACCTTCCTTGTCCTCTTCTGCCTAATGATGTACATGTCAAAGCAGACCACCTTTCAAAGCTCCCTCTGAAAGAATGGGGGAGGGTGCCAGCCAGCAGCAGTCAATCTTTGAAACATTGAAATATGGAATTTTGAGCAAGAGGACAATGGCAATTGTCCAAATAAGACAGAAGCTAGGAGAAATTGGTATAAAGTAGGTTCTGTGTTTTGTAACAAGGGGAGCTGAAGCTTCACAATTTACCACTATTTTATTTTTTTAAATTCTTATTATGGTGTTTCAAGTATTGCTTTTAGTCTTTGTAGTCTGACAGGCAAGCATTATGCATCCTATCTCCATGGTTGACTTAGTGTCCCTAAAAATATTTTCATTAAGTAATTTGTTAATTGGCTGGCTTTTCAGTTTAGAAACATCCAACTGTTGGAATGCACACAAGGTCATACACCATACCTTCTAGGTTTATATTAAAATATATGCAAGAGAGATAACCTATATTTGAAATATAGTTTCAACATCATGAAACAGAGGGCCCTATATAATCTATACGCTGTTAGCATACAAAATCACTAGCTGTATGCCCTCTACAGAAAATAGTCATTTTACAGTATTTTGCTGTTTAAATAGTATTAATTTAGAGAAAAAACATACTAATACAGCTGTTTATAAGGTTACACAATATTTTAATTAATCTGGATTGAAGACCCATTTTCCTAAGCACTATAAACCACAGGGCCCACACCTGGTATGTTTACTGTCCTGCAATCTGATTCATATGTATAAAACAGGACTAGTGCAAAACATCACTGAAGCCATTTGGGACTGCAACAGATGGAGACCTCTGGAGGTCATCTGGCCCTAGGACCCTGCTCAAACAGGGTCACCTACAGCTCATTGTCCATGACCATGTCTAGATAGCTTTTGAATATCTCCACGGAGGGAGACTCCCCTGTCCCTCTCTCTGGAGGTTTTGCAGAAGTGTTGTTACTTATGCAGTAAAAAACTATTTTCTGATGTTGAGAGGGAACCTTATATATTTCAGTGTAGGCCTCTGACTCTATCACTGGTCACCACTGAGAAGAGCCTGGATCTGTCCTCTTTGTATCATCCTTTTAGCTATTTATATATTTTGGATGAGATTGCCCATTATTGATTCTCTTCTCCAGGCAGAATAGTTTCAGCTCTCTTAGCCTTTCCTCAATGGAGAGATACTTCCGTTACATAACCTTCTCCATGGCACTTAGCTGGAAATGTCAATATGCCCAGCATGTCCAGTATGTCCATGCGTCTCTTGTGCTGGGCAGCCCAGAACAGAACCCAGTACTCCAGGTGTGGCCTCACCAGGGACTGGAGAGGGGGAAGGGTAACCTCCCTTGAGCTTCTGGCAATGCTTTTTCTAATACACTCCAGGGTAACACTTCATCTTCTTTGTCACAAGAGCACAAGACTAGTTCATGTTCAATTTAGTGTCTACCAGGACACTCAGGGTCTTTTTTTTTTTCCCAAGCTGCTTTCCAGCTGTGTGGCCCTCAGCATGTACTGGTGCCTGGTTTTATTCCCTAACAAGTTCAGGACTTGCATTTTCCCTTCTTCAACTTCATGAACTTCATGAGGTTTCTGTGAGCCTGTTTCTCCACACTTTTTAGGTCCAACATGATCCTCTTGCGTATAAGCCACTCCTCACAAGTTTGTGTCATCAATGAACTTGCTGAGAGTACACTGTCCTATCATCCAAGAGATTAATGAAGATGTTGAACAGGATAGGACACAGTACTGACCCCAGGTTGCAGGACTATTTACTGACCTCCAATTGAACTTTGTGCCACTGGTCACTGCGTCTGGATATTCAATCAGTTTTCAATCTACCTCACTGTCTGTTCATCCAGCCCATACTTCATCAGCNTGTATCATCCTTTTAGCTATTTATATATTTTGGATGAGATTGCCCATTATTGATTCTCTTCTCCAGGCAGAATAGTTTCAGCTCTCTTAGCCTTTCCTCAATGGAGAGATACTTCCGTTACATAACCTTCTCCATGGCACTTAGCTGGAAATGTCAATATGCCCAGCATGTCCAGTATGTCCATGCGTCTCTTGTGCTGGGCAGCCCAGAACAGAACCCAGTACTCCAGGTGTGGCCTCACCAGGGACTGGAGAGGGGGAAGGGTAACCTCCCTTGAGCTTCTGGCAATGCTTTTTCTAATACACTCCAGGGTAACACTTCATCTTCTTTGTCACAAGAGCACAAGACTAGTTCATGTTCAATTTAGTGTCTACCAGGACACTCAGGGTCTTTTTTTTTTTCCCAAGCTGCTTTCCAGCTGTGTGGCCCTCAGCATGTACTGGTGCCTGGTTTTATTCCCTAACAAGTTCAGGACTTGCATTTTCCCTTCTTCAACTTCATGAACTTCATGAGGTTTCTGTGAGCCTGTTTCTCCACACTTTTTAGGTCCAACATGATCCTCTTGCGTATAAGCCACTCCTCACAAGTTTGTGTCATCAATGAACTTGCTGAGAGTACACTGTCCTATCATCCAAGAGATTAATGAAGATGTTGAACAGGATAGGACACAGTACTGACCCCAGGTTGCAGGACTATTTACTGACCTCCAATTGAACTTTGTGCCACTGGTCACTGCGTCTGGATATTCAATCAGTTTTCAATCTACCTCACTGTCTGTTCATCCAGCCCATACTTCATCAGCTTGCCTCTGAGGATCTTGTGGCAGATGGTTTTGAAAGCCTTACTAAAGTCCAGGAAGACAGTATCCATTGCTTTCCCCTAATCTCCCAAGCCCATCATTTCACCATGGAAGTTAATCAAGTTGCTCAAGCATGAACTCATTTATATGAGTTCTTCTCAGAGTCTGGCCTTACTGGTGAAGCAGTGGTTCTAGAGAGTGAAGTAGGCAATGTAAAGCGAGAAGAAGGAAAAGAAGTATATGCTTATTCTCTGATAAAATGAAGATACAGCTGTCTCAGGGCCCTGTGAGAAACCCCATGCGCCTTCCAGTTGGGCCTTTGCTTTAGCAAAATTTGCTACCTTAGTGTCTTACTACCACTGACGTGGTTTGTGTCTTACCTGCTTTCCAGGAGCAGTGCTGTGCAAGGTCTTCTGCTAGGATTGGGAATGTGAAAGCTTTCCAAATTGGTCAGGGAGGCCTGGCTTTTGCTAGTGAGAAAGAAAAGCAAGTAAATGAAAATAATAGGAATTGTACATGTCCCACCGGGAACCCCAAAATTGCTATTGTGAGTTAAACCAGTCTCCACTAAAACATATACTGCATGGTATGTACTACTTTGAATTAAAGTTATGAACTCTTATGATAGCAGCGGTAAGATAAAGACCTTATACAGTTCTTATTTGGAAAACATAGTATATACTTGCTCACGCCATCTGGTTCTGTACAAAGGAATTGACTCACATTTTAGTTTTCTTCCAAAAAGAGGTTTAACCTTTGGTATTTATCACTACATCATTGTGCAATATGTTGTTCATAATAACTTCTCTGAGACAAATTAAAAATGGAAAATATTATTAAGCGCTATTATTATTCTAGTCTTCACGGTTTTGTCCTAACTATTCTCTGTTGCCATCTTCTCTGCTTTCTTTTTTTTTTTTCTTTAATTTTCAAAATTTTGCTCCTTTTTGGTTTTCCCCCAGGGAATCCTAAGGCCTCTTCCTTACTGTTGCTCTTTGTTTGTGTCCTTTGCTTTATTCTAAGGTCTTTATTTTATTTTATTTTATTTTATTTTTATTTTCTGTTTTTACTTCAACTTTTCTGTGGGTTTTTTTTCCCCTGACTTTCCTTTAAACCTCTAATTACTCTATCATTGCCTTCTTTCTTTTTCCCTTCCGCTGGCCTTCTTTGTTTCAAGTATAGTAGAGTGAGAAGTACTCAGTTAAGCTCAATACAAGTTGAGGAAACAAAACATTGTCCCCTAGTTGCTTATAGCCTTTCAGAAAATCTGCTTTCTAAACTTAAAGAAGTGGATGTACGAAATTACCTTTTTCAGAAATTTGAAGGTTCTTCAGAAAGCAGCAGAGGAATGAACATTTGAGACATTGGACCAAAAATCAGAACCATATTGCGTTATCTCTGCACTGGTATTTAATTGAAAAGACTGAAAAGACAATATTTTTTTTGCATTATTTTAATATACATGGATAGTACATTCAAATCTAATTTTTCTGGGTTTTATGCAAAGATCTCCATGTGTTTTGAAAAAAAGATTAATTTAGCCTCTTAGTCTTTTGGTAGGAGTACTATTATTTTCATTTGAATTTCACTGATGTATACATAGCTGGAGCCTGAGTTCTGTGTACTATGCCTATAAATCAAGGACATTTGCCTTCTTGCATATTGTTGAGGTGTTAATAGGTTGGGAGACAGAGATGGAAGTTGTCACCAGTTGGAGGTATTGTTAGTTTAACTGAATACATAGAAAGATCCTGGAGAAATATTTATTATTACTTGTAGTGTTTTTAATATATATATATAACAAGGAGATTAAAAAAGTGATATTCTATGACTGACTCTTCAGTTGCTGCTGATTTCAGTGATTTTATCAGAAGTCTCATGATACTGGTATTTTACTTGAAGTCTAGTCTTTAGAATCAATTATCGTCTGATAATCTTAGATTCCTTTTAAAAATAAAAGTGAGTTTCTGGGCATAATAGATATAGAAGAAAACTTGAAAACATGGATTGAATGCACATGAAAGGCTCAGAGACAGTAAGTAAAATAATCCAAGTGTATTTTTTTAAAAATTATGTTTTAAAATACCTGTATCATCTGAAGGAAGCTGACTTGCAGTTTTGTTTACCTTGTAGTTTACCTTACTGATTCTTCAGTTTAGAAAAGGTAGGCACCCATATATGTAATGAGTAAAATTATATGATAAGACAGGGAAAAAAAGAGAGCTATGAAAGGAATCCAGATGAATACTTTTGTAATGTAAAAGATATTCAGATTTCTCTATCATGTACACTGATTTTTAGCATGATGTCTCAGGTAGGTTATGTGGAGTAGTCACATTACAGTTAATTTGTTTAGGAAAAAAATACCCATACACTTAGAGCATTATAATATTGTTTAATGGCAGCTACTGTGCAATTCTACAGGTCTTTCCTAAGTAAGACTAAGTTAGTAGAAAGATGGAATTAAAAAATGGTTGAATGAGCCACATGAACAGGGGTACAGAATTTAAAGATTGTCCTAAAATGTGTTCCCTGCACTATTTTCTCTCCCAGATTCACCCCTGAAACAATCCAGTGTACATATTGGATTCATTTTCATGAAAAATTGCACCATTCTAAGTTCATTATCTGCCCTGTACTCATATTGTCTCTGTAGACTATCTGGAGTAGCATCCAGTTTAGACTACCTGGAGTAGCATTCAGTGATTAGTGCCAAACTGAAAGAGAACAAAAACCAGAGACCGGCACGCAATTTCAAGCTTGTGTTTGAGCAATCAGTTTACCTCCTCATTTTTCTGGTGGACCCCAGAATAGCCCATAACTGGAAGCAAATTTGCATGACGCTCAGGTTTTGTAATATCTTTCTTACATGAAGCTTGCTGAACAGGGGAAGGGGGAAGCAGGGGGAACCTTTTCATGCTGTCCTTCCTAAACCTCAAAGAGAAAGTTTTCCATTCAAAATGTAAGTTGTTTTTTTTTTTTTCACAAGGTGCCATATAAAAAAAGGCAAAATTTGTTTCCTTGTTATCTCCTATACATCGAGGTAGATTTGGGATCTGTGTACATCCACAGCACATTGCTCCATCACAGATGCTGGATTTGGCAATGAGGTAGCAAAGCAGCTAAATACAGAGAATCTGCATGATCAAATCTTATCATTGTTTTGAAAGTTGCCCTGTGTAAGGCCACAAAGAAAACAAAAGACCTTGTTCAGTTATTTTTTCCTTTTAAAACTTCATTTTAGTAATGAGGAATATGAAGGTTGCCAGCATGGATTGTTTGCATTCACAGTGGGAATACTCAGCTAATCTCCCCAACATACATTCTTGATAGAAAGGTTTAATAGTCAGAGTAAAAAAAAACAGTGGATTTTCTCTAGAAAAATATCAAATAAAGATTGAAACCAAAAAGGCAGTGCATGAAAACAGGGAGCTTCCCAGTAAAATAAATCCGTCTAAAATAGGTAGAAATGGATAACCATGTACTTGTTAGGTTGTTCCCTATGGATTTTCTTTTCTGAATTCTTTGTTATTGCAAGTTAAAATCAACTACTTGAACATTTTATCTAAGAATTTAAAATACATATCTAGATGTCTTTAAGTAGGTTACCTGTGAACTAAAATCAAAAAAATATATTATCTACAGAACCATGACTTTAAAAATATGGACTAAAGTTCAGATCTTGCAGGTCTGAGCTGCCGTCTTGTTATGAGTGTAGGGAAAAAAGGAACATGGATAAAAGAAATTGAGTAATGATTAAGAGAATGTATGGGTCCTGAGATCCTAGTATTTTGAAAAGTAAAAAAGGTACTTATTTGATCATAGAGGTTAGGCTAGGCAAATGAAACTATCTGAAAGATTACGTTTTAACATTAAGACTCTGTAACCTCTGGAAATAAGAAATAATGAGGCCTTGCATTTCTGGTATCAAAAGTGGAATCTGCAAACATTTATTTAAAAATGAGAGAGTGAGAGAGGGATGACATGCAGACATTAAAATATTATACAATTTTGAAGCAGTGAAAAAAATCTATAAATATATGAGCTTACACTTTGAAGGAACATGTGTATGTAAGAGGGAGAAGGGAGAAAATGCACTCTTGGTTTTCCAGTGTGATGTCTGAATGCAATTAAAGTCTCCAGTTGTGATGCTGTAGCAGGTCTTTGACAGTCAGCCATCTGAATGCCATTTTGACAGTTCAGACACCTTTTTATGGTCACTCCATAGGAAAGATCATTGAAGAGCAATTATTTTGTACCCATGGCTGGAAAAAAAATCAAACCAGAATCCCTTCCTCCTCCTGCCAATCTGAATGTTTTGTTTTCTCTGCCATAATAATTTACCCCTTGATACTAGGAAGCCCTAAAAATTGCCTGCTAAATGTTCTATTTTGCAGGAATGGCAGAATCGGAAAGGTAAGCTTAAAAATATTTTGAGATAGAGAGGGAAAATAGAGCTATATTGTCTAAACTGTTTCTCGTGGAAACCATTTCAGAATGCCTTGACAAAAAGACTTAAACTGGGTAGGAGATTTTGGACTGAGGTACTGAGCCTGGGCCCATTAAAATCAATGGTAATTTTTTCCACTGAAATCAGCAAAGCAGAAGAGCATCCTAAATATCGCATTGCTGCAGATTTAGAATGATTCGTGATGTTCTTCCTGGCCTTATTACCTCTGATATTATTTTCAACTATCCCATTGGCTGATATCAAAGTCTGAAAATAATTGATCTTTTATTATATACTGGTGTAATAGAAGCTCCAGCTCATCAGTTTTCACAGAACACATACCCTTAAGTGGCAAAAAATGACTAGCAAGTATTCCTTGGTTTTCACCTTTTCTATCAGCAATTTGCACTGACACAGTGTCTTTAATGCAGAGGCCATTAAAATACAAACATCCCAGAGGTTTGATTTCATCTGTTCATTCTTACTCTAAATACAGACTTCTTATATGTGAAGAAAACTGTGCTGCAGCATCTAGAAAAGAAAAGACCACAAAATTAGAATTTAAAAATGATCAAGAGACTGGATTAAATTTCTTCCATTCCCTTTTCTTGCTGAAGCTTTTGTCACTGAATTACAAATGTCATGAATGTAAGAATAAAACATCTCAAGCATTAGGATTCTGTGATAGCTCATTCACATGACAATGACTGCACTGAGAACAGAACATTTTGCAGAATGTAGTCATTCTTGTGGCAAGATTATAACGACAGGGAGAAACTGTGCAAAATTAACCAATTCTTGCATCTTCCAACAGTAATCTAACAAGCCTCGTTGTGTTCTGTATAATGTGTTATATTAGACCCAAAGAGAGGGTGAGGGGGTGAGAGAGAGAGAAATGAAATACTGCACACCTTGTGTCATAATTAAACTTATCTGCTTATCCCAACAGTAAGAAATTTGCTTTTGTCTGTGCCCTTGCCAGCAAATGCCACTGTAACAAATAGGAAAGTGCGCTGAAGATTTTGGAAGAATTAGTATGCTTATGGGGCCAAAAAATAAGAAAGTTTAGCCCTACAGATAGTCTGCTGAGCAGACATGGGGAGGTCACCTTGGCTCCATATCCCACATAGAGAATGTGTTTGGCAGCATGGGGTTGGTGTTTGAGGGTTGTAAGCAAGCATGTTACTGAGTGGCTCAGCCTAAGATCCTCTCCATGACTCTGCCACGAACTTTTGTAATTTATTCAGTACAAACTTGAGTCCCATGTTAGGTTCAGATCTTCAGCTAATTAAGTCAAGACATTGGTAACCCAGATTAGCAGTGGTGGGTTTTCTTTTAAAATATAGACAATTCTGTATATTTCACCAAAGAGTAACAGGGTCACAAGATGAATATTACTTTTTTCTTGGCTTGATTGCATTTCAGCTGTTGGGACTGTGTTTAACCCTTGCATTGCTAACTTCCTCTGGAGCAGCGTTGCAGCGTGTCAGTCAGCTCTGGGGTGTCCTTGTATCTGGCTGTGCTATCCTGCCTCCACCTCGGCTCTTGCTGAGGCCCCTGGGGATGCTGTTTTTAGTGCATGTGTGTTTCCTTACAGGCATTTCCTGGTTTGGCGAAACATCAGTTGGGGCCTTTTCTGTACAGAAGTTTGGCTTCATTTATGTATTTTTTTGTGAACCATAGATATTAAATCTTGTCTCATGAGACTGTTTCGTCCTGGCTGTATCTGAAAATGCTTCACCACAAAAATGTAAGGTTTTAGTAGTCTAACAACCTCAAGCAGGTTTACTGGTGTAACTGTACGCCCACCTCCGGTCTCAGGGCCCCACAGTGCCATTTTTTATACATTTCAAAAGGGAATCTGCCCTTCTGTAGTAGAATTTGGGGAGAGGAAAACTCTGTGTTTGCATTCCCTTTTGCCATGAGAATAGAAGGATAGTGAAACCTTCACAGGTTTTGAGATAGTGCTGCATCAGTTCATACAAGAAATTACACAGTGATAACCTCTATAGGAAAAGGTATCATTCCCACACTACATTCCTGTAAACAAACTGAAACGTGACCACTAACATTCATTTGATTCTGACGTTCTTGTCACTTCTGCAAAATAAAAATGCCCAACTGTGTAACAATTGTGGGCTACAGTACAAGCCACAGATCTTGGTTTTCTGACATCACAAGTCTGATAAAGATTTATTCCTCTTTGCCTTCAGAACTTTAAAAAGATGAGTTTCACTACATAGAAGTTGCTACACAATTTCCAATTTCCTATTGCATTAACTTTTAATAGACTTATTGCTCCTTGTGAATAATAGGAAAAAGTATTCCTGATACATAGCCTCTAACATGAATCCTTTCTGACCCTCTTTGCAAGTGCTGATGAAGACTGTCCTTCCCTGAGTCTTTATCTGAAATATTGCTAATATGAGGCTTATCAGAGAAGCACAATGTGCTTTCTCTCCTAATTTTCTTATACCTGCTCTGATGTCTGAATGGTTTGTGCAAATTCCCATCTAGAAATGTTCTGGTGATAGAATTTCTAGGTTGTGTTAGTTCCAGGTTTCTAACATTGCTCTGTTGGTACACAATTCCTAACTTACAGGGTTTCTCATTAGTCAGATAGGTGATATATTTAGCTTAGATGAAGCTTGTCCTGAGAATGTACAATTTTTTCATTGGAAATGCTGGGAAAGGTAACAAGACGACAGTACCCTTTGTTCCAGTCTAGAAGTCAGTCATTTCTATTAGGTCTTATTGTTATTTTCTGAGGAACTGAGCCATTTTTAACTCGTGAAAATCTGTCAAGGAATTTAGTCCCAAAACCGAAGTAAGAAAATCATATGGTTTGCTGGGAATATCTACTGTGTTGTTTTAATCCTCTCTTAAATCTCCCCTTTCATCTGTTGTGCCTACAAGTCACAACTTCTTGGCAATGTTATGCTTAGAAAACAGTCAGCTTTTTGGCTCATTTATTTTTATTTCTCTCCTTTTTCCAAAAAACTTGAATTTCATTGTCTGATTTGTGCACCTGCAGCATCCTATGTGACATCTAGGCTTTGAATCCTCAGGGACAGAGATATTTTTCTACCTGTCTGTGTTGTACTGATCACAAACTGGAACAATTCCTAGATTGCTACACCATAAATAATGATAACACGGCAAAAACATTGTGCAGAAAATGAACAAAAGTGATATTTTGGCAAATCCTACTCTTTTTTGGCTCACTCTTCCAGAATCTGTAGCAATAGGGTTCCAAAGCAAGAAATTGCAAACTCACAGCTATCCATGGGCAGTTATTTTATTTTCATTTGAATTTAGGCTTAGCTTGAAGTGTTAGAAAGTCACTGACTTTAGAACATTTCTTTTAAAGTAGGCTCTGTAGGTACTGGAAGATTTGTGAAAAAATGGATATGGTCCAGGCAATGTTCAGTTTTTCCAGAAATACTGTTACTTATGTGAAACATTTAAAAGCAAACAAGATCAACCATTCAACCAAATCCCCCCCAAAACATAGGTGAATTTCTGATTCTGTACATTCGGCATTCTGCAGCAGGAGGGAAGATTCTGAAACAAGGGATCCCTTTCTCTCTCTTCTGAGTTTACTCATAAGACAGAGGTTAGCGTTCAGTGGGAATAGGAACAAAAGCTGACACAGGGTTGGTATTCCTTAGCAAGAAGAGGAGAAAAAATAATGTTTAATAAGAAACGATTGCTTGAAATACATTTTATTCATTGAGACAGAAGAGCGGGATATGAGCAGTGGAAAATATATAACTATATTTTTCAACTTTAATTCTTTTCAAGTTTATCCAGGAACTTGTTTATGGAATATCTTCAATTAGTTTTACATCTGTCACTGTAAAGCCTTAGAAAATTTTTATTGTAAAAGATTTTCCTCTTCACTTTGACATTTTAGATTTTCTTAGTCTGACATTCTTCATAGCTTTGAATTTATTCATGTATGCTTCAGTCCAGATACCTATATATACATACATGTATGAAAATACATGCATGTGTGTGCATATGTGCATGAATATGAATTTACATACATGTGTGTATATATAATTGCATGTCTGGTAGACAATAGTATTCTAATTTTTACTTGCTTTCTGAAGCAAGTTTCTAATTTGAGAATCAAATTATATTTATCCCAGGGCCTCAACCACCTATTTTTCTAGTTACTATTCCTTGGCCTTCCTCACGCAAGATAGACTATTCTCTGTTTCCTAGTTCAGTTTAGCTGTCTATAGTTAAGCTTTTTTGATTTGTGATGGATTACCATAATTAAAAATTGCAGATCCTTCTACAATGAAGAGACAGTGCCATTAATTTACAATAGTTTATTTTTTTAAGTAAATATTACTCAGTTTCTTAAATGTATTTGTAGAATTAGATTAAGAACGGATTTCAGACAAGAATTTTGGATTTTTTAATCACTAGTGAATGGATTGGTTCTCCTCGTATTCAGACTGTGTCTGTTATGTTGTGGGCACTTCAGGAAATAAGCAGTGAGTAAATACTACACTTGAATGGTTCTTCAAAAACTTAGAAATTGACTTGAATGTGTTAAATGATCCTCTTCTTTTTTAAACTACTTGTGAACTAATCAGTTGTTGATCAATTCCTTCTCCAAATTCTTTTGATGAAAATATACTACAACAAAGGTCTTTCTGATGTTATTTCAGACTGGTTTCATTCCATGTTTAATTTCAACATTCATAAATCAATTATGTCTTGCTGTGTAATCAGGTACCTCAAGGGATAGGCACAATAACTGTTTAAATTTGCATATTTTACCAAGCTTATATAACACACAGATTTTGAGCTGAATTCCACTCTCCATTACAAATGGGTATTTCAAGTAATTGTAGTGAGATTAGCAAAGTTACAGTGGTGTAAATAAGCAGAGAATCAAGCCCGTGATCTGTCGAACTATATGTATTCAGATAACATGCAGACCTTTTTCTGCACTTTAAAGAACTATTTTATTATACCTTTCCAATGCGTCTGTTTGGCTGATTTACAGTATTGGAAAGCCAGAGAATTTCTAAAACTAAATCCATATAAGACAAAATTCCTTTAATTGGACCTTATCCCCAGTCCATCAACACTTTTCTATCACTTTCCAAGCTGGCAGTTCTTAGATAGCATCAGTCCCTGGGGTGGAAACGTTGGGTTTGTGTTTGTCTTCATTCAGTATCTTTTGGACCATGTAAATATAAACATTAAACTTTCACGTTTGTACTCAGAGATATACCAACCCTTAAATCAGTAGTAGTTGTTGAGGATAGTTAAATATTAGAGCAGATCTGAAAAGTGCAATAGAGAATGTTTGGACACACATGAGTGTTAATATATGCCTGGACAACTGATAATTGTCTTCTAATGAGATGAATTCTTTGGCAACTTCAGAATGTACTGAGTTTTTTCATGCGTTTACTCAACAGAGTAAAACTTGATCTGTTCATTTCCCTGAACTCATATTATCTATCCATAAAATATAATATTGATTTTTAAATATCACTTGCAAACTTCATGCTGTCCATATCCTGATCTCAAGTGACTTTGGGAACTACTTAGAGCTTTTGTTCTGCTTTACTTGTTTGCATATCGGTAGTGATCCTTTTTATCAACATTAGCTTTAATTTTAGATCTCAGTGGATCTGGATTTCCATGAATTTGCTTCTTCTGTAGCTTGGTTTATTTTTCTGATAATTCAAGCAGTTGCGTTTTTTTTTTTCTGACAAACATCGTAGGGAAAAAAGGCTTCTGTGTCAAAAGAATGTTTTCATGGAAATAACATTTAAGTTTGCATGGGATTTCAGGCAAGCATGCTTCTGGAATAATAAAATAAAACAGCCTATGATTTAGGTATCAGTCACAAATAAGCAAGAAAAGGTAAATTTTAAATATCAGATATTTTTAAAAAAAGATAGTCATCCAGTAGATTTGATAAATCCTTACACACAAGAGAACTGTGTTTGCCCTGCTGGTGGTCTGCAAACAGAAAAGAATATTAAATTTAGGGGCCATTTTATTCATAGTTTTTTTTCATTCAGATCTAGTAGAGACTGCTTTTTATTTGATGTGTATTTTTTTGAAAGATTTTAGTGGCATAACTCGAATGTAAAGTTTGTTTAGAAGGAACTCAGTTCTTCACTCTTCTCAGTTCTCCCATTAATCTTGATGGCTTTTTACCCACTAAATTCTTCATAACTTGGGCCTTGCATAATTTAGGTCATTCATTTTGAGTTAAACTTTGGGAAACCATACTCCCCTTTCACTGTCAATTCCTTGCAGTAAATAAAAACACTGGAGAGGCTTGATGACAGCAGTACCAAGTAGAAAATGTAACCTCAGCATCATTTGACATGAAAACAGACACAGAAAGTAAATGTTCTGGCATTGAAACATTAAAATTAAATCCCACTTCAAATACAATTCTTTAATTGGGAAACAGTCCAAGCACAAAGGCTTCACTTCCCAACAAACACAACTATTATGCTAATTGGTATGGCCACCATACAAGCCTTGGGTGGATCTGAAGTTAGCTGTTGTTATTCTGGCCTGATTTTTCAACCACATATATTTTGCTAAATTGCATTTCTATGAGAGAGTGGGTTGACATACTGCAAGTGTTACTAATTCTATTGAATCTCTTTTCTTCCTTTTAAACAGAAGATCAAAATGCCAAACCACTTTCTATTTTTAAAATGCTATATTTCCATAAACAAAAGTAGTTGTTTGAAGAACCACCTTATTAAGATTTAGCATTCCTGAAAGGGAGTCCTGTTTCTCCATGTTTATTACCAATCACAGCACTAAATTATGGAAATCTTAAAAGTATATTTGAACAAAAGACCTATATAATTTAGATGGTTGAGATTTTTATTTTTAATCTGTGGGTGTGACTTAAGTGCTGACAGGGGTAAAGATTAAAAATCCATTAGAGCTTCCACAAGGCAGTCAGAAGGGTTTGCTGAAGGTCCAAAGCAGATTTGCTAGATCTCTTTGGATACATAATCAATCTCCGAGCTGTGTTCCCTCTAGAATATCCTGGAGCAGATTTAAAATCCCTCAGGCAGGAAGGATCTAATACTTCTTGAGCACAACTTGCTTTCACAGGGCTTTGCAGAGCCATAAACTTGACAGTGGCTGCTTGGACCTGTTTCGATGTGTTACCTCTTTATAGGGGGAGTGGGGAACACACTTATGTAGAAAGAAGGAGCATGGAGAATGTGGCATCTCATCAAAATGTGGCGTATTATCAAAAGGATAATGCTTCTTCTCTTGAGCATAAATATCCATTTCACTCATACCACGACTTTAGAGAGACCAGAGTATACTTTTAGTGAGGCACCTGACAGACACTCAACTGTTCCAGGTCCAAACTAGGGAGCCTGTGGTCTCAAATTCTGTGTTTTGGAGAGAGAAGTGATGCTGCTTCTACTGTTAAATATGCTGAAGAAAATGAAGTGATTTAACAGCTCTGCTATGTATTGAATCAGAATCTTGGCCACTGTTCTAAATACAGAGTATATCATTCATACATTCCTGAATTCACACAACTTTGCCCTTTTTGTGGAGAATAAACCATGAAATAATACCTCACTAACATTTTCCTTTCTTTCGTTTCATTTATTTTCCTTCTCCATATTGTAACTCTATTTTTATTCCACAGTTTGTTTTTTTTTCTTTTCCTTTTCCAATCTTTCATTCACTTTTTACTCATCTGTTCCACATTAGATTCTGGTTTTACTCCTCTTTTGTTTTGGAAAGGTTTTTCAGATTAATTTTTTCACTTCATTTTATCACCTTTTTATTTCTCTATCTCATTCTAATGTCTTTTTTTTTCACACCGGCTTTGCTTTTACTTCCATTTTTCTCCATTTTCTCACTTCTTTCCCATTTCTGATTTCCTTTCTATTCTCCAAAATTACACTAAAACACTGTGGAAATAAATGTCTTTGTGGGGACTTTTATCTTTTGAAAGTGTTTTATAGCCATGAGATGCTGCTTCCCAGCACCCTTGTAGAGATTTATAGACAGACTCTGGGCTTAGATCCCTAAATGCACATTCAGCTGCTTAGCATTCATGTCTGAGCTTCAATAGCTTGAACTTCATTCTTGAGTTAAATACAAGAAATGACCAAATGTTCTACAGTACTCAAATCTCCAAACTTTTCATAAAGGAGAAAGTAATGAACTTCCTTAGGAAAACAGTTAGAGGCTGATAAAGTTCTTTTGCCTTTGCAACAGTGATCAGAACCTCACTGGTCTGAGTGTTTCCTGTCTTATCTTGAATGCTAAGCCAGCCTAGCAATAGACAAGGCACTCCTTCGTGCCCTTAAGCCTTGTAGAGCTCTTGTGAGCTGACATCAGTCCCAGGAACCCTGGTCACCTGTGAGGTGGTAGGTGATGTGTTTCTACCAGAATGCAGCTAATCATAAAAAGTCTCTTTACTGAGCAGGGAGTTTGTGGTGCCTTTGTTCCTTTAACATGACACCAGAAGAAGGATAATCCAGAAAAGTCAGAACGGTAGCTTTTTGACTTAGTGAGAGAACAAATCCCTCTTCATGATCTATCTTAGAAAGGCTCTCATCACACTAATGAGATCTGTCCCTGGCAATCTCTTGCTTCAGAAAATAAATCCTATGTTGTAGTAAGGATTTTTCATCATAATCTCTCTGCATTTTGTGTGTTTCAGGCATCTTTCTCTGGTTCTACTTTTTTTGGGTTTTTTTGTTTTTTTTATTATTCTCTGTGCCTCTTCCCTAATCAATAACTAAAATGAATACTGCTGCATTTTTTTGTTTGTTTTGTTTTTTAATTTTCTTTTTAATTCTACTTTTCCAAGGACACTGCTACTCACCAATTTCATTATAGAGAAAAAACCCCAAACTTTCTGGCAGCTAGAATGTGTGGTTTTCCCTCATTATCTTCAAACTATGACTGTGTCCAGAAAAAGAGAATTTTGGCACCTCCTAGAAAGCACAGATCTTTCACCAGTTTAACACTAGCAAACGTCTTCATATGCTTCCTTAGGAAGTGGGAAATTTCATAAGAGGCTTTGTGGACAGGCAGTGGCTCCTTCATTTGTGGCTAAAACATTTGTTGCTTTTGCAATTTGCAGTGATTTCTTAAGAAAGGAATGGCTTGTTTTTGGAAAGCTTCTTCAAGTTCAGTGGGTTCTGCGCACAGTTAATGACAATGCTTTAGTTTTGTGGTGGGGGTGGTGATTCAGCTTGTGCTTCTTGGAGTCTTTGCTGCATTCTTACAAATTGCATGTTGCAGAAAGCCTGTTTTTGGTTTATTTGAAATTTAAAGTAATCCCCTCCCCCTGTTTTTATTAGACCAGGGGTCAGTTCCAGGAGTTCTGGTGGCAAAAAGCAGCTGAACAACAAATATGTCTCATCTCTGAAGATTATCTGATAAATCTCCAGTGACTGAGGGCAGATGTTCTGGTTTGTATGCCATCTCCTTCCATTGCCTGGGAACTGGGAGTGCAACCAGAATGTAACTGTGCCCAGAAGATTTACATTTACCAGAAAAATCTCTTACTATTACTCATCATTTTTGGAACTCTGCCTTGTGTAAGGCTGGCACAATGCTAGGAGGATGACTAAAAATCTTTGTTCTCTGCTTCTCAATCAAATGTAAAAAATAAGAAAGAATCTGTCCTCATATTTTTTGCTTGTTTTGTTTCAAAAAATCAAGAGTAATAGATGAAGTAACAGACAAACAAGGTATTGCATGGAGGGAGAAAGCTCTGTGATAAAATGACAGGTTAAAAATTAATCTGAAGTGCACATGACTCAAACACACTGCTTTTGAAGCCCATGCTGATTTTGTATAGCAGTACCTCCATTCAGATGAGTTTTAACTCTGGGATGTCTGCACCAGGCAATGTTATTGTTCTGGCTTGATTAGAACTCACATAAAATTGAACATAGTCATATAATGAAGGCTGAGAGCTTTGAATATACACATGACAATGCTCTCTGTATGATAGTATGTGTGTTTGTGAAAGAGAGAGAAAGTAACAGTATCCATAGCTATGTCCTAAATGAAAAACATTCAGTAATTCAAAGTGAATCAAGGACACTGTTTGTAATATGCAGTGTTTAAAATTAACAAGTAAGTTAGCAATGTCTTTTGTTTGTCCACATAATCACTGAAAGTATATAGAGAAAACAGGGATGCTGTTTGAAAAGATCTAAACTGCTTAGATGATTAAAATACATACCTTCAAAAAAAGCAAAGCTTGTCAAATAAGATAAGTCAGTAAAGCTGTGCTATACCATTAAGGAAATGAAAATGAAGCAAAAGACTTTTTTTCTTTTTTTTAATTTATTTTTTTTCATTTTTACTTGCAAGCTCTTGTTACATGTTTGTTATAGAATGATGGAAAAAGTGGTATAATATCCTTATATGGGCTATGTTCAATGTTCACCTATTTAAATGCTCCATTATAATTTAGATCACAGACATCAGGTCAAAATTCTGTTGCTTAATCAAGAGAAATATTTTTAAAACAGGACATAAGAAAAAGGAAAACTTCTGAATGTGTTTCAGTATCTCACAAAGTGATCCTCAAGTATTTTGCTGACTTTCTCAGAAATCAAGATGTCTCTTAATGTTATTTTTACATTCCTATGTTTCTTTGTACTTTGAAATAAATTACAGTGTATGAAAAGCCTCCTCCCAGCTGTACTGTCCTTCCTTTCTCAGCAGGGACAGTCAAGTAGAGTAGGACAGTTTCAGGACCCATTATGCAATGTAAAAATGCTTGGGGCTCAGCAAGCTTTTCCGTCTTGTCAGGTTCTCCTCAAACCCAAGGTATCACTTGACAACAGACAGTGGATCTGGTCCATAATAGAACCTTTAAGCTGAAAAAACTCCTGGGAAGTCATCCAATCTATTCCACTACACATGACAGGATTATCTACAGCCATATCACTTCTGACAGATGTTTTTTTTTTCCAGCCTGCTCTTAAAAGCCTTTAATGATGATGACGTCACATTCTGCCTTTTTTCCTGAGCAAAATAACTTAACTTAGGTATTCTTTCTTTTTCCAGCACATTCTGACCTTTCTTTCAGATTTATTCCAATCTTTTTAGCAATGTAGTACCCCAGAGTCTGCACACTATTCCAGATGACTCCATTCTAGAAGAGGCAAACAAGTGAGATTCAATGTCCTGTCAAAAATCTGACTTGTTGTTGGAGCTACCTGAAATCAGTTTCAATCCGTGCCATGTATCTTGGTGGTGTGTTTCAGAAGCCAGTACATTACCAGGGAAAACAACACATTGTTTCTCCGTTAAACATTAAGAGCAATCATTCAGGATCTGCTTTTGTTCAGTCTCCGCAGCTGGAAACATCTGTTGAACCTATAACTGAAACCTCAATGTACACAGTCTCTTACAGAGTCTTCAAAGTTTATATTGTTCTAGAGTGTTTAGCACCATTAAAATATTGGAAATTTTTAGTTTCTTTAATGAATAGTAATGAGACATTCACATTGTTCTCTGATCTCAAACTCTGAGTTCATCTACTGGGCTATAGATAAAGATATACAGCAATTATTAAGCAGTGGATAGCAGGGCATGGTGGAGAGGACCAGCCTGAAAACAAAGGCCAGAGCCACAGCTATGATAAGATTACATTTGGCAGAGGGTGAAAGTGTGTTTTCCTTTTCTGGAGTTACAAGCTAAAATATCCACCATGTAAAGTGCTGCAGCTATCTGAAGATACAGCTGTACCAGCACAGGGTGTTGAAACCCCACCCTGGCCTTGCTGGCAAGAACCAAGGGTGCCTTTTCCTCCACCCCATGGAGTCAGTAGAGCCTCTATGCCAGGGGCGTTGCCACTGTCTAAGCAACAAGGATGGCTATAAAGCAGTGTGTCAGTCAGGTAGGGGTGGACAGGACAAGGCATCCTGAGCAATTCTTCCTTCATCTATATGCTGTCCTACTTTCTACCCCTGTCCAAGAGGAGGAACTGGTAGCTATGAGGCTATCTGCCTCCAGTTTACTACAGCTGGATTTCTCTTTTTAACTTTTAATGTCTCCGCTGTAGGCTTGAGTGAGCTTTTTGCCTTTTCTGCCACTGCAGTGATAGAAAGAACTTGCAGAGCCAAAGTTCTTTTCATATTTTTCAGCCTAACTAAAAGTATAAAATTAAATTGTGGTCTTTTTAGGCCCAATTTCTAGAAAAATAGTCTCTCTGAATTTCCTGGGGCAGACTTGGTTATATCATGCCCAATGATATGCTGTTGGCATATGGCAGTAGACTGTAAAATGGGGAGAAGTGAATCAAAGACATGTTAATATTAATACATCTATACTGCTTGCTGCTTGAGGAATGCAGTAGAAAGGGAGTCATATGTAG
Source organism: Campylorhamphus procurvoides (assembly GCA_013396655.1). Lineage (NCBI taxonomy): Eukaryota > Metazoa > Chordata > Aves > Passeriformes > Dendrocolaptidae > Campylorhamphus > Campylorhamphus procurvoides. The sequence goes on from WBMV01008073.1 coordinate 214,770, forward strand.
TTTATAGAAGAAAGGAATACATTCCAGATGTTAACCACGTGGCCAAGCCTTGTATATACAAAAAGGGTTTCTCCACTGCCTATATTCTTCACATAAAGAGACAAGTTTTCTAAAACCCTTCCCCACTACATGCCAACATAAATCAGGGACATTTTTCATCTTGAATCACAAAGGTTGTAAATAATACCCATCTGCTTTAGTATTTGTTTATTCATACACATTTATTTATTGATGAGATACTAAGATGAAATGCTAGTGGAAATCTAATGCATGTGAAAGTTCTTAACAGAGGTTTCTGCCCTATGCACAGCCTGTGCCATTATGGTCAGGTAATGTCATCATAGCAGAATATCACAAAGTATACTTGAAGGTGGATCCTGATCCAACAGACAGGACAATTCAGAGACTCTGCAAGATCTGGTATCTGCACTGAAAAAAAAAGGAAATACCAGGCCTTAGGCTGTTGCTATTGCCTCTTCAGTATTGCAAGCTTGGAATGTGTATATTCTACTAATGTTAATTTGAGTTAGAGGCAAGAAAATATAATGATTTGTTCATCAGCGGACAAATTTTGTTCTGGGAGAGCTGGTTTTAACTTTGGTGTGTTTTATCTGGCCTTTTTGAGACTGAACTGGAGGCAGGTAAAGCCAAATAAGTGTCATACTGTATCACCTTTATATGTTGACAGAAATTAATGCCTTTCAATATTAAATACTTATGTAGATAATGTCATAGCTGCATTCAATCTAAAAATATCTATCTCAGCTCAAAATTAACATTTCCCCTATATTTGCAATGAAAAGTTTATACCCAATCTGTAGATCTGAAATTAAATCACTAAAATAATCTGTGGTATAATTCTGAATGTTTGACAGATTCAAGAACATTGTTAGCTGCTTCTGGCCAAATTGTAAATGAGAGAAGAGATGAAATTCTTCAAGTTATTCACTACAAATGTAGTTAAATTAAAAGGCTGAAGAACTCCTCTTCGAAAGTCTGTGGAAAGAGAGACTGGAAAGTCAAAGGAGGAAGAAACCTCTGGTATTTTCCCTGCTGTAACAAACCCTCTCTAGGGGTTTTGGGATGAATCGCCTCTGGCAGAGGTCCCAGACTAGTCGCTGGACTAGTATCTCCAGTTCAGGAGAGCCGTTTTGAAGGCAGGACTCCAGAACATGAGGTCTATCGTGGCCAAGGTGATTTAAGCAGCCCATATCTTTTCTGTCTCAGTATGGCCTTTCCAAGTGCTGCTACTCAGCATGACCTCTCCTTTCTTTGGACACAGAAGTTTGTGGCTCCTTGATAAATAACAAGCTCAGAGAAAAATAAAAACAAAATTAGAAAGGTAAAATGAACCAAAACAAAGCTTAAAATACAACTGTAAATCTGTATATTGGCACAGGTAAGACTAGTGTACATGATAAAAACAAGAGCATAAGAACAGACTGTATACCAGCACTGAGGCCATGTCTCTTATTGCACTGAATTACAGCTCAGATCCATGCATGTGCTATCCTTCTCCTTTTAGCTCCTAGGACAAGTGATGCCCAAAGTGCCTGTGTTGTCAACATCTTAATTTTCATGCAGAAATCACTTCGTGCTAAATTTCTTAGAGGCCATGATATATGTCCTGCATGATGGATGTTCCTCCACTAGCTTTTCCTGTTCCTCCAGTGAGTGACCAGACTCTGGAGGAGTGAGCAAGTGGTTTCAGGGAGAATGTGGCAGGTCTTGACATTATTTCTATGACCATGTGCTTCTTTCTATCTGTGTGCTGCCTTTCTACACTCAAAGCCTGAAGTCTGAGCTACAGCTTGCCCATAGGCAAGAGTTGCAGACAGTGATCTTAGCTAAACTTACCACATGCACTTACCATATTCAGGATGCATATCTGAGTTCTTTGAAGTCAGTCCTTTCAATCAGGGTCTGGTGGGAAACAATGGGGATAGGAAGGACCTCTGGGAACAGGTGCAAACTACTCCTGTCCAGAGTGAGGGAAGACTTAGGGAGGAAGCAGTTTCAAAGAAACTTCTCAACTGCTTAAAAACTGGTCTGTCACTCAAGGGAAAGAAGCTCTCCAGGAAATACTGACCTGGGACATTTGCTTGTGAAATAGCTGTAGGATATTAAGCAATTACTATCTCACAGTGCTTTTTTCTGGTTGCTTCTCAGCACACTGATATTTGGCTCCACCTGTTTTTCTCCAGCTCTTTTTGGACTGAGCAATAACGGCTTTATAAACATGTCACCCTTTTGACATCACACGCCTTCCTGATAAACAGTGCCCTTCAGATGGCTCTCCTAGAGAGGAGACCCATAGCAGGATGCCTGCCAGAGTCCTGCCTGGCTCCCAGTGGCAGCTCAGGCCAATCTTGGCACCCAGGACCCTGGTGAGAGGTGGTGGGGGCTGCTGACTGACATGGGACAGCTGTCTGGGGGATTTCGTGCACTGCTCTCTTTCAAGGAGCCTTGTCCTGCACTTGCTGACTTTACCCTTTCCTGAGGCTCTGACAAGTGGCCCAGAAGTGGATGTTTTGGGGTTTAGCTGGGAATGACACACATTATTCACCAGACACTCTGACTGTTTAGCACCTCCAGACTCCTTCTAGCCCTTTCTGTTTAAGAATAAAGCCCAACAGTCATTGTTCAAAGTAGGGACTGAGAGCCTGCAGCATTTTTATTAAATAATGCTGTGCAAAAACTGAAAAGAACAGATAAGAGTTAACACCTGTTTATAAAACAGGCAGGAGAAAGCCTTCTGATTCATGAACCTTCACCAGCAACAACTATGTTGTAAGACCAGAGCTGCTGAAAGGGCAAGAGCCAAAGGCTTTCACTTTGAAAGTGTGATTTGGCAGGAGACTAGCAGAGTAGGACCTTGGGGAATGACTAAGCAAATACTCAGATAGTAGGTCTGTGTGGTAAACAGGACTAAATTGGTGCATCACTTTAAATGCCACCAAGGCAGTTTTGTAGATAATACTAGGTTTTAATGGGCATCCATGGCTGAGCCCAAAGTGCAAGAGTGACGTGCTGAGAAAACTCAGTATTGATGCTCAGGCTGTAGCATCCCCTGGGAGGAGCTGAGGTTTCCAGGGACTATCATAGAATCAAGGAATTATTGAATGACTCCAGAGGGTTCTCAGAAAAACTGCACTCTTGTGGGTGCATGTGCTTTAGCTGAATGCAGAAACATCACATGGCACCAATCCTCAGTGTCCACTGCCATTTAAAGCAAGTGGAATTTATTTCCTGCTTTATGGTGTACTGAACACTTGATTCTCTTTAGTAGCATTTACCACAATGGATATTTTTGTTCTTTCTGGTTTTAATCCCTGAGCATAGAAGATGTGTTTATGTTCCCTTAAAGTATGCTCCAAGTTTGCAACTTGCAAACATTCAAACCACAGTAATAATTATTTCATATGATTTTACATGGGATAGTGAAATGTTTTTAGAAACTACTTAGACTATATTTGCTAATTTTTGCAGGATTCTCCCCAGAAGTTTTTATGTAAAATAATGTTAAAGCTCATAGCAATAAAACTGCTTTTATCAAATCTGAGTAACTGCACTAGTCATTGCAAAATTAATATCTCTGTCTGTACCCCAATGGCTTTCTCTCCTGTGTAAATTCTTTCTCAGATGAGATGACTTTTGTCTGTGTATAAATAAATACATCTGCTCAAGACCCACTCTTTCCTTTAAGTGACAGAACTGGTAATATTTGTCCTTCAATGTCAGGCAAATGGAATACTCAGGCTCTAGGTATTAAATACTGACTATTCTGATTATTTTTGTTAAAGCATAAATGAAATTATTACTATCTCCATCCATTTTCACGCCCTTTATAAACTCCTGGTAGAAAAAGAAATGATAGATGACAAAGGACTCAAATCACTTTCTTACTCAGTAATTAGCACATGAAAAAAAAAGAATTTATTGAAAACAATAATTCCTCATTTGTCTTTAATTTTGCTTCGAAGCCAACGTATTTTCTCTGAGATTTCATTAGCAGCCATTTTGTAAATGAAATTCTCACTAGTAAGAACCACATTAAAATTTAACATTTTTCTATGGCTTAATATAAATTCTTCTTAATGCAGAGAGACTTTTCTGCAATATTCAGATTTTAAAAGGCTGGATTGAAGAAGGAACATAAGTGCCTAAAAGTAGAGTGCTTCAGTACCCAACCCTGAGGCATCTGGCTTCTCCAATGTAGTCCAAAATCTGAAGCTACCAAGCAAACATCCGTGCTTGAGGGAAGATTTAAACATCCTAGAAAAAGATCCAAAATATCCAACAAGCTGAAAGAGTGACTTCTAGGGAAGTTTTAGAAGCTCCTACAATAGCTTCTTAGGCCAAAGGGAAGTACCTTAAAGGAATTTTTAAATCTCTTCCAAAGATAGCATAATTTCATTAAATTAGTTGTGTTACCCTTTCCTCTTTAAAAGGATCAGCCAATAAGGGGATAAAACCCTAAAACCAGTCCAAAAATGTCCATTAGAAAATATCTTTGGAATAAAGATTGTAAATTAGGATGACGTACTGGTGTGCCATGAGCTTTCTGCATGTCTACTAGGAGCCAAAGTTTTTCTACCTTTTTATGAAATCATAATGGGATGCATTTCCACCAGCTTGTGGGAAGTCAGCCCTGTCCCCTGGAAGGGAAAAAACATCTTTTAATACCCTGAGAAGTGGTTCAGCCACTTTGGTCTCTGCAGAAAAAGGGCAGAACCTGGCCTAGGTATATTTGAAAGAGAGAACTATGAGTTCTGCAGTTTGACATAAATTTACCTTGTCTGTCTGTGCTAGCAAAATGAAGTTTTTATTTCTGAAGTTTTGCCTGGCTATCTGAATTCCCTAATTTGCTTTAGGCCTTAATGCTTATGCTTTACTCAAAACCTATTTGTTGTATTTAGTTAAAACTAGGGCCCAAAAGACTCTCTGCATGGTTCAGCTTTCACACCATGGCTCTGGCATCAGAAAAGACCTTGAGCATTTTCAGTGATTTTGCAAAGGATAGAAGTGCAAACAGGACTAATTGCTTTGGAACCCTTTCCAGGGAGCCCAAAGCCAAACCATTCTATGATTTTATGATTCAACCAACCCCTCGATGTGAGGTGGAATGAATTTCTGCAGATTAAGTTAGAGCAACTGTCTTATCAAGCAAACTCAGTCTTACTGTGACTCTGTTACTTCTTTCTCATTCCTCTCTTCCTTGTACTGAGCCTTTTGGTACAAAGGTTTAGTGAGAGAGGAAGGCATAAGCAATGCATATCTGTGCATATCCATGTGCATTGTGAGGAGTACTAGAGGATTCATGTCTTTCTGGGGTTGGACTCCATCTATAAATTGTAACTATGGATATTTCTGCATATTGGTTTGCTAAGTTTTAAAATGTAGTCGTACAAGCAATAAGCATTCAAATCACATTGTTATGTGCTCATGGCTGATTAGCTGACTTGGGATGTAAATGTGATCATCAATAAAAAGCATAATGAAAGCTTGTTATTTTTAAACATAATTAAGTCAAAGGAAAAACAGTTCAGCATGACTGTAGAAATAGTAATTGGTTCATTACCTGTAATCATTTTAGCCTGCTCACATTACCGTAGGCTAATTGGAGAAGGGAGAGAAAAAGATCACACACAGGTGTGATCTCTATATCTGCATATGTTTCACTGTATTATATGTATTTCATCAATAACTTTTTAGATAAAACAGTATAGGAGGAATATGGCAATGCAGAAACAAAGGTACTGGAAAAATTTTAAAGTACATAGGAAGAGCAAGAGAATGATTCATTCATCAGGTGAATTTAAATAGAAGTAGCTTTTATTGTTATCAATAACACCAGGAAGGACACCTGTTTTAGTGAAATTTCTGATATAAATCATTTTTGAGAGAGGTAAGGTATGTTATCAGCACCTGTCTTTTCTTTGGAAAGAAATGAAGCAGAGATGTAATGAGAAGACCTTTACAGTTTGTTGCCTGGTCTTATACTACATTTTTCAAAGTCTCATTCTTAAAGTTTCCTTTCAATTTCTGTTGAAAACTGATGAAAGGGATTATTTTTTCCTCAAAATATCCTGTTGGTTCTGACAACAAACCTGGTCTCTGTTGAAGGTTACAAAATTTTGTATAAATATTTAATAAAATGCTTCATGGGAGTAGCTTCTGTTGTTTGCCTATTGTGCTTACTACTTGGTTTTGGTTTATAGGAAAATACTGTACTACAGAACCTTCTAAGCATTACTAAAAAGGTGTCATATGGATTCAACAATTAAGTAATAATATCAAGGCCAAAAGTTTTTGGGTTATCAGGTTAGTCTAACATGTCACAGAGATGATAGCCTTGAGGACAGTACCATGCCAGAGATTTAGGTGCCATCTACTTTGTTCATTGCTATAAATGTGCTGTTTCAGGGAAAGCTGAAGTATTTGCATTTCTCTAGGAGGGATATGCCACAGCATGATAATGTCAGAGTTTGGAAAGGGCAGGAATATGAATTGACTGCTGCTTCTTTGTTTATTATTTCACTTTTATTTATTGTTTCTAATGCTGTTGTTATGGGAACCAGTGGAAGTAGTTTTATATAATGATGAGACGGGTTGGGGAGAGGATGGTAAGAGTGGAGTCCTTTGTTTTTCTTCTAGGAGCTGGCAGCAAGAAAATGATCAGGCTTCCATCTCAGGCAATATTTCTTATGTACTTGTCAAGGGGACAGTATGGCCAAATGACCGCCAGATGGCTGAGCCATGCAAGGCAGACATTTAGATGAACCCAGACTTTGGTGACCCAGTAGAGCATTTCTTATATTTCTTATATTCTCTTCTTACAGAAAGGGGGGGATCTTGGCTAGGGTAAAGGGGAAGACCTGCTAAAACCCCTTCTTCCCTTTGCTTTCTGTGGTTGAACTTGGGGATCTGGAAAATAAACATCTCTCCAAAGCTTATAGCATATGAGGTACATGGAAATTTTTATGACTATTAGTAGGTTACAATATTTGAAAGGCCACAAGGACCAACTAATATTTGAATAAGGTAAGACTCCTTTTCAGCTTGGAGTATTCATGTTTATTTTCACTGAGGGTTTACAGGAATTATTGCTGCTGTAACCTGCTTGGGAGCTTAGATCAAAGGACCAAAGTTTCCTAGCTCTTACATTGACCCTTAGGGAAAGAACAGAAAAAATACGGCAGCTATAGAATGATCCTTCCCATGGTATAATTTCCCAGCTTCCAGCAATCAGCATTTTAGTGATTTTTTTTTTTTTCCAGAGCCAGAGGTTGCATCTGAGCTTTCATGTTTAATAACCAATGATATACATCTCCTCTATGAATTTGCCTAATCATTTTTTAAATCCAGATAACGTTTTGTCCTCTGCCTGTTCCTGTAGGCAGTAGGCTTCACGATTTAATTACATATTATATAAAAAGTGCTTCCATTTGTTTGTTTTAAACATGCTTTGTTTTTCGGTAGAACGAACACTGACATAATAGCACCATTTTGTCAGTGCAATTGCAGGCATACTAGGAGTTTCTGCTGGCAGAGATATGATGATTAGGCATCACTTCTAGGCTATGCCAAAAGGTATGCTGGCAAAAATAGGAAATATGTCCTAACTTAGATAGGCTTCCTGGAGGAACAAAGAGACAACTTGCATTCCTTGGCACCTGACCTGCACTTGTTGAGAAAACCCTTTTATTTTGGCTGAATTCAGCTACTGTTTGACCATTATACTTTATTACAGCTAAGTATGTTTATCTGTGCCTTGTCTCCCTTTTCTGCTGTACTAAAATGTGATTTTTTTCTCTGGTGGCCCTCCTCAGAAATCTTTTTTGTAAATAAATATCAGGTGACAGGTTCACAAACACACAGAGAAAACAGTAATCATGAAATCATGTGTTTTCTCCTTCACTTAGAATACCTCTGTTTATACCAAGGTGCAAGGCTGATCCATAGCTGAATGTACAGAGACTTTCTGTATAGATGAAATGCTTCTTGTCCTTCATGTTTGTGAAAATTATCTCTTGAGAAATCTTTTCCTTCTTGTGGGCTTTGACTTCACAGTTTTGTCTTTCACAGGGAACTTAGGTTGGGCTAATCCACAGGCCAGTTGGGTCTCATAATTCTTTTTCTGATTAGCCAGATTAGATGACCTCGGTTTTGTGTACATGTTTTTAGCTTTCATTACTTTACCTCCAAGCCTCATTTTATTTCCTTACTCCATCTATGACCCTTGTTGTTTTGTTTTAGCTAATTTTAATTAATGTAAAAATTAAGCATTTTTCTTTATGTACAGCTGCACAGAGAATGTTATGTGTTTATGTGTGGTGATGGTCTGTTTCCCCTTGAGCCTGTTGTTTAGTTCTGGCTGCTTTATTTGGGGAAAAAAAAGAAAAGAAAAGAAATTGAAGGAGGCAGGAATTATCAATCTTGGAAAGATCTAAATGTGCAAGCGTAAAATGCTGAGTGCGGTTACATTTAGGGAGAGAAAAAAATATGAGAAAATAGGACAGTTGCACATCAAATAATGGGCTGTGCATAGAAATAAGATCAGGCTCTCAAATTTAGTATTTCAATGACAAAAAAACCCCAACCAACCAACAAAAAAACCCCCAAAAAAACAAAACCCAAAAAACAACACCAAACCCTAAAAGTTTCTACTTCAATCAGTTTTGAATTTATTGCCTTTCAGCAGAAGATGGACGAATATACACAGTCATAGAGACATAGAGAATGTCATTTGTGTGACATAGAGAATGTGCAGGTTACTCAGGTTACCTGAGTAATAAGTAATGAGGTACATGAGATCAGCCCACTGTCCACTGTAAAGACAATCGGTTCAAAACCTTATGGCTCCATCTCAAACAAATTTGTGTGACTCCAGGAGGGACAGTACCTTCCTGGCTCAACTCAAGTGCTTTAGAAAGACACTTTCTTCTTTTGTGAGGTTTGTTACTGCCTGCACTGGAGTTTGTTAGCGTTTCTTTTGAGTGGGAGAGGCATTTGGTAGCCTTGTCAGTGAAAGGAGGTCAAACTATGCCTGTTCTGCTGTGGTCTGAAAATGTCTTGGCTAAAAAAGAAATAATTACAGGATTTTGATCACTACAAATGATAATAAGTAAAGGAAACAGAAAGTCTTTTTGAGTGATGAAGGTGTCTGTCTGGAAGACAGACTGTGGCACGTGCCTCAGCACGCCTAGTGTTTGCTGTGCTGTCAGCCAGAGACCATGTGAAAGAATTACCTTTCAGCAGAACCCACACGTGTAAGTGAACACAATCAGCCAGCTTTCCAGAAATAAAGTTTCTGCAACTGCTATTGAAGGCAGTACTTTTTGGATTGGCAGATTGACTTTGTGAGGCTCCTGAATGACTGTCCTGGAGATAGCAATGGTCTAACAACAAATGCTTCTGTGATTTCTAGCAGGACTTTATTTCCAGGCAGAATTTATTGTGCTCCTCTGCACCAATTTATTTCTTTTTAGTGATTATTTTTGCACTGAAGATGAACATGACAATACTTCATATTGCAGTATTTCTGAGAGACAACTTAGAGTACAACGTGTATTCTGAATCAAAAGAGGCAATAGTGACATCTTCAGATGGGCTGAACTGTCTGGCTAGAACTGCAATGTACTGTTCTCCATACCTTTTAAAATGTGCTCTTGTTTTTTTATTTTTTTTTTATAGGGTAGACATCTTGGACTTTTACTGATACTTGTAGACTTGTACACTGGGTTCACCCAGGCACATTCCATAGGGAGATTTAGAAACTACAGTGTGACTTTGCCAGAGATTTTCTGCTTTTCAGGTCTGAGAATGGGAAGTTAAAATAGCAGAAATCCTAGCTGTCTGCTGTCTGCTTCCATTACTTGCATTTGTGTCATTCTTTGAAGTTTTTTCTGAAGAAACATGTGCTTTCTAGCTGACAAAAGCACTACTGAAACTTACTATGATGTTAACCACTTTTACTGTCCTCTTATTTTGCTCAGCAAATGTATGTTTTTGAAAGCTAAGAAAAAAATAAGGGTATAGTGGAGAAACAGAAATATGCTGAATTGGCATTAGTTTTGAAAGTAAAAGGAAGAACTCTGAGTTCTGAGTAAAAGCAAGTATAAATATTCAAAGTAAAATTATTCACCCTGTAGACATGTAGCTAAGAAGGTCCAAGAACTCAATGGAATTTAAATTAGAGTAAGCTTTAAATTACTAAACATCTCTTCTTTTCCCCACTGCACTGAATGACTGCTTCTGAAGGATACTTTCAGCTGTGTAATGAGACAGATCGGATTCCGGCTGACTTGACCAGAATGAGCAACTAAAATGGAAGATCACACTTCATAGTCATCCTCTCAAGATATCATCATGAGCTTAATGTGGTTTTAACTGTGGATGTTCCAGATGTCATGATCTACACTTGATTGTCACTATCAAGTAGTCCCTGCAATTAAGACAGTAGGCAAAGCAGCATTCTTTTATTGATAATATAGATCTATTATCAGTGATTGCTTCTAAGGAACCACTTGTGAGGTGCCAGATGTGATTAATCAGGCATTACAGCTGCATTTGAGTGACCTCACCACAGACAAATGAAAGGAGGAGGAATTTTTCTCCAGTATATATGTAAAATAAAGTTAAACACTTTGTGAAGGAACACACATAATTACGAGGAATTTGGCAAGGACAAAAGCCAAATCCAGGGCTATCGATTTGAAAGTCTCATATCTCATCCAATGTCTGTTGTTCTGTGGCTGCTGCTTTTTTAAATTATGAATATGTTCTTGGCCTGGTAGAAGGTACACAGTACAGATCTTCTGAAGTACAGCTGGATTTGGGGAACAACAGAATGCTGCTGCAGTTCTTGGCTTTACAGGTCAAACCTATTTTTTCTTCTCTGCCCAGTCAGTAGTTTATACAATCAGATTTTTTAAAAGCATTTTTATTACAAAAAGCCACCTCAGATGTACGCATTTTGTGAGCAAAAAACTATAGAAAAGCTCATGAAATATTCTTAGACTTTCACCTAAAAGTCCCACAGGCTTTCTTACAGATAACACAGATTACATGTTAAGTAGGACCCAACAAAAGAAACACACATCACTGGCATTGTGTTTCCAGGCTTATGTGTACATTTGTGCTGTGTTGATTTCTGATAAAAATGTACATGTGGTTGTAAAGCTTGCTAAAGCCTTTATTGCAAGTAAATGTGTAGTTTGAGAATTGATTTCAAACTCACTTTTTCATATTTGACCAAAGGAATTTGACGATTGAGTGACATACAAGAAGCAACGTATTTATGACTGCAAGAAACTGTTGAGCCAATGATTCTGCTCCCCTGCTGCCTAAAGCAAAAGGGTCATATAGTATTATTCGGTAGAAGCTGAAGTTACTCATGATTAATATGTCAATGTTATTGGATCACCTTTCCCTGTATTCAGTCTTAGGTCTGAAATGCTACAGGGTAGTTTTGCTGCAGGCAAATTAGGTTAATGTTAGTAGCAGACCTGTTCCTGCCATTCCCAGCTCAAACTGAACAGTCTTCCTTAATTCAGCATGCCCTCAACTTATCCAGCCTTTCTTTGAGACAAGGCAGTGCTTATTTATGTTCTCTACCAATCAAATTTTACACACAGGCTGATTAAATAAACATAACAGTTTCTGTAGGTGGTTGTCTTTAAGAAAGCACATGAAAGCTGTATGATGCAGGAGATAACATGAAAGTGAGAATGTCTGTCTCCTAGAGTAAAGATGTGAAATCTTGTTCAACAGCAAGCTACCTGAAGAGCCCAGTATTATCTCCACAGGAAGAGATGAGATCATCACGAATTCTTTTGTGCCCAGCACATATCTTCTTGGTAGTTATAGGAGACTAAAACAGGAGAGCTCTTACCATTCCAATTAATAAAGAAATTTATTCAGAAAGTATGTTGTGATTCCAATCAACATGTTTGATGTTGTTAAAATCAGCACATTTCACCTGATGGCTACCACTTTGTGCTTTTATTACAAAAGTGTCTGAATGAAGAAACAACTCTTTTTTTTTTTTTAATGCAGCAACTTCAATTTTAATCAAATTTGTGTTGGTTTTGGTGACATTCTTAAAGGGAAACAGCTACTTTTCACAATTCTGTCAGTTGTCATTGAAGATGCATTATTTTGGTATTCACAGCATTATTTTATTTATACAGTAAGTAGCATTCTTCCACTCTCCCCCCNATATGTGTTTACATTTTATAGGATAAACATCTGCAGACATTTTGGGTGTCAGAGAAGTAGGTAGTGGAAGGAAATAGAGTGAAGGAGTAAGCTAGTAAAAAAAAACTAACAGCCTTTTACATGTTTTGATCCCCAGTATGGTCACCGATAATGCAGCCAGAACTGCAAAATGGCCAGCCATGATGCCTGTCCTTTAAAAAAACCAAACAAACCACCCAAAAAACAAAAACAAACTCCAGTTTTGTATATCTTCATATTATTTATGCATTTATCTTGGAAAAAGAGCACTTTGTCAAACATTTAAGGTTGACAGGCAAGTCATGTTGTTGCAATGAAGGTAAATGCTGTCATGAGTGACACAGGCTGTCTCACTATGTGCAGCATTAGCCTGAGAATTTGAGAAGACAGGCTCATGAAAAAGAAATGAATGTTGTCAGACAACCCTGCATTTTTTATTATTAAAATCTTGAGTGAACTTACTACTTATGAAAGTGAGGGACTAAGCTTCTCTGTACATCCCTTTCAATAAATCTCAGTTCTGACCTGCAGCACCCTTGTTATTCTAGTTATGGGCCTTGAGCAGAGGCTGTTCACCATGTCAGATTGTGGCAGGTTTGTGAATGGTTATCTGAAGACTTAGATGAGGCCATTGAACATATTCCTATTTGTGACCCAACCATGACTTAAGCCCAGGCCCTCAAAGATGATGAGCAGTCACAAATTAAGCATGAATCACACTATATCCCCTTGCAGTTAAAATAAAAACTGCACAATTGTGTGTTGAAGGTCCTTTACTTATACTCATGGAAATTTATAACTCCCATTCTGTTAGGAGATTGCTTCTGTGAGTTGATATTCTAGGGATTTATTAATTGGACCAATTGTCCTGAAACAGCTGTGTAGGAATCGGTGTCTCTGTGTGCTATGGAAACATCTTATTGTAAAATGTCATCTTCCAAACACAAGTCTTAAGAGCACTTTATTATGCAAGTGGACTCAGTTTCTACTACTAAGCAAACAAGTGTTATTCAAGAGGAATGAGGAGCAAGGGGGTGACTGCATGATATGGACACAAGAGGCTCCAGTCCCTGTAGACACTCCTGGGTAATGGTCATAAGTGCTCCCGACAAGTCTCAGTTTTATGAGTTCAATCTGCTCTGTGACCATGAGGAAAATGGACTGCAGTTAAGCAGGGATTAGCAGCATCACTTCTCTTCTTGAAGCAAACACCGAATCCCAGGCCCTTATGAGACAAAGTGTTGAGCAGATGTGTGGGTGGCATTGCAGGCAGCAGGCATACGATTGTCCCCGAAGGAGTTGCAGCTGGGGGATCACTGCTGCTGTTGCTTTCATCCTGGAAGAGCAAACTCCAAGACCCTGCAACAGAGTCTCTGGCTCATACTTTGTGTGTTTTAGTGCAGAGCCTAATCCACTTAGGCAAGCACAGAGTGAAAATATCATTGCCTTTACTGTGAGAGCTGAAGGCTACAACGAATCTAAATGCCATAGCTCCATCAAAAATAAACTTTCAAAGCCATCTTAACTTCGAGGGTATGGAGTTGAGAATGATATCAAGAATGAGATTTTTAGGAAGAGTTTATTTCACTCTTCATGCAGATATAACTGCGCTTTAAAAGGACTCTAGTGCCTTTATACTATTTTTGTAGTCTTTGGAAGGCTGAGAAACTTTTCTTCTGACACGAGTTTCTGTGAAGTTGTGAATTTTTAGGACATTATTACTTTTTCTGCAGTAGTGAGCACACAGCTTAATTAGTGTCCACCAAATTGGCAAAAGAGAAAATCATCTCTCTGTAATACCTCTGCCAACCTGACTGTTAAGGAAACGGATACATGTTAGTCTGTGTTGCTCAGGGCTAAGTATCTGCAGGATGACACTTCAATGTCCTCTTTAGTTATGCCAGTAATAAAACCAGAAGAATTGAAGTACTAAATGAATGGTTGGACACTACATAGTGTGTATGTGTGCAATTGTAATCCTGCCCTGTACTGAAAATAAACCCACAGTACTCATTTCAAATTGTATTCCTCTCCTGGCTTTTAATATGTTCATGATTTCAGATGTGCCTAAATTAAAATCCTGCAGTAGACTGTGAAGAGATATTGACACCTGTTAAGTTTTGAGAATTTTTAAATGAAAGAAACCTACTGTCTCTGTAAATCTTGAATTCCTTGGCTACTACTTGCAGGAGTTGCTGCTCTTAGCACCTGGTTTATTATTAGTTTCAGTGAAGTTACACTGTTTTGCAATTCTGATTGCTCCATTAGAAAATTGTGATGTGGCATTAAAATTTTAACGGGTAATGCTCTGTTTGCATTTTGTCCCACTTAGCATCAGATTGCTAGGGACAAGCAAGGAAGGAATATTAAGCATGCAAAAAACACTTTCAAAAATGCTGAAATTCTGAGGAATAAGGAACAGACAAGAGTAATGACAAAAAGATAGTTTTTAAAAAAATCAAAACCTGCTCATCTTTTATCTTTTATATGAAATAATAATATTTATTATTACTTGCATTATATTAGAAAAAAAAATAACATTTTCCAAATTATGGATGCATGTTTCTGCTCTGCGATTGTTAAGTCTGACCTCTGTCAGCACAGAACACTAAAACTGTCCTAGACCTGGTGAGATTCCATGGATATACATATAATCAAATTCTCGGAAACCATAAATTGTGTTTATTCATCACTATTGAACATTCTTATATTTCACTGCATTGTTTGCCAGTCTGTCAAAATGTCTGGGGACAGTTTGATTTTTTATTTGATTATTTTGACTTTCAGAACACTTTTTATTTTACATAGCATAACAATATTTTTTATTAATGGTTCTAGGTGGGTTTATTTAACGCCTGCATAAAATAGTTCCCTACAAAGTGACCATAAATGGATTTTTTTGCTCTGCAGAATCTCCAATAAACACATCTCTCACTACCACCAATAGTGACAGAGGGGGTGGAGTGGGTAGACTTTGAAATTTGCTTTTACAAGTCCAAATCCTCAGGTAAAATAAACAATATTATTTGAGATTAAAAAAAGTACACACAGATGATAAGAAAAAAATCTAATGTCTGTGGAAGACTGTGCTTCAGTAAGCTGGTATATGTTGGTGTGTTTGCTTATTTTTTAAGTTTTCCAGTACCAAAATACATGTTTAAATGATTGCATTTGACAAAGGAAAGACAAGGAAAAATGGTGCAGCATCTTTAATTTATCAGTTTACATGAGATGCAGGCAATAGCCTGTGGGTACCAGATTGTGATTTTTCTACTCAAGTACATTCTCATGTTTTACTGATGAGCTATATGCCAGACCCTTGTGTTCTGTATAGTAAGAGTTTCATGGAACATCTGCTTCAATTGCTCTATCTCTTGTTTTGTTTTGTCACTAAACTCACTTATGCTACAGAAGCACTGACTATAAAAGAAGCTACTTTAATTCAATAGCATATCAAGAAGCTAGATTCCCTAATGCTTGTAATACAACTCTTTGTGTGTAATGCTTTCCATTGCATCAAAAATGATATGACAATTGCCACAGTGTTCTCTCATACTTCATAGGATGCCTAGTCTTCTGACCTACCAATATATTTATTAACAGAAAAGCTGCATATGCATATATGTACGTGTATCTGTGTGTAGCTGTAGCCAGAATGACACGCAGGGAGGTGTATCTGCATGCCCGTATCTGTCACTGGATGTATGAGACAGTGATGTAAAAACACATATAAGTAAATGAGAAGAGTAACATTTTCCCCATTCCCAAAGTCACGTCTTGCAAAAGAAGACAACAGAGAAAGTCAATAAGGTGGAGAATAGTTTTGACCTGTTACCTGTGTGCTTTAGCATTTGCATAGTAAATGACACTGGATGTCTCATATGTATTTAAACTAGAGGGAGCAAATGTTTTACAAGGACAGAGAACATTATATGGGAAGTTAAAACAACAGAGATCACCCTTTTTGAGTTTACTAAGTATTTTTTCTTGTCCCATTGGGTAGTTTTGGCTATTCAACGCCTGTGAAAGAAATATCAGGATTTCAGGTTTGCAGTTTCACTTTAAATTATTGTATCATGGTCAGTCTTGGATGGGGGAAAAAAGAGTTGATTATCTGAAAGAAAATGCAATAAACCCCAGTTTTTTAAACTTGAAACTGTATCTACAAGACCTTTGCAATATTCTCTAACAGTTTTACAGAATAAATGCAGAAAGGAAAAAATGGGAGGATCTTTATAGAAAAGGAAAAATATGATAAACATCCTTCTTTCCACAGAGTTTTGTTATGTCCTTTCTCAGATTTCAGTCTGAACAAATGCTGAAGCTTACGGTGTTGGGCATGATCCGTTTTAAATCTCTAATTTGGTTTTACTATTTTTCTTAATTTTAGTCTCACCTGTGCTGACACCCAGTCTGAAAATTGCTGTTAGAAATAAAGAAACTATGAGCAGAGGCTGAAACCATATTTAGTTTCGGTGTCATTATTACTGAAAGGATGTGTGCCTTAGTTACTTTTTTTTTTTTCAGAAATATGGTTTATCATTGTATGTGAATTGCCATTGACAAGGTTGGTAATTAGCCTCATATTATTTTCAGCATAGTTCACATCCACACATCACAGGACAGAAAATGAGAGCCTTAGACAAACAGTATCCTTGTAGAAGATCATTAGGAATCCCACTGTGACATGCCACGTGGAACCTAGTTGATTCAAATTAGTCATCTGCATTGTTCTATATTTCAGACTGCAGGAGGTTTCAACTTATTTTACAAAACCACAATTGTTATACATTTATGGTCAGAGTAACAAGTAATGTTCTGCACTCTCAGAAGACACCAAAGACATTTTAATATGCACTCATTATACAGCTCTGCCTGCAATGCTATTTAGAGTTTCATCAGTGTCTGGGTAACGAAGCTCTATTTTCTCAGCTTTTTGTAACTGAGCTGCAAACATGAACTCTCAGTTAAACACAGCACTATACAGAAAGTATTATTTACAACTCAGGATTTTGATTTTTTTTTTAATCATCTTTGATTATACACACCTCTGAAATGAATGTGTCCTATTGCTGATTTTTGTGTGTGTTAGTGTACTGCAGGTTCAAACAGTGCTAAACCTACTGTGGTTTAGCTGAAAAAACACAAGAGCAAAAATGTTGTTTGTCACAGTCTCAATTTATTGTGAGGTCAAACATGTACCTTTAAAATAGAGTTTCCAGCAGAATTGTAAAATGGTCCTTTAAGATGGCTATTTGATCCCGTGCATGTCTTTATGCAAAGTCGTTTACTGGTATTGCTGATGGCAATATGTATATTTTTAACAAATATACCTCCCCCAATGAAGACATCTCAAGAATTTGCATTCTTTATTCCTTGCTGATATTTACCGGTGAAAATCCATCTATTTCAGTAGAGGATTTACTCCAGCAGTGTATTTAGTCCCACTCAGTATCCTATCATGAAATTCAGTAACCTGAGA
Organism: Campylorhamphus procurvoides; assembly: GCA_013396655.1. Classification (NCBI taxonomy): domain Eukaryota; kingdom Metazoa; phylum Chordata; class Aves; order Passeriformes; family Dendrocolaptidae; genus Campylorhamphus; species Campylorhamphus procurvoides. Next base: position 232,492 of record WBMV01008073.1, read on the forward strand.
AATACTTGGGTCTCCACTACGTGCACTGCAGATACAAATAATTCAAACCTAAACTTCTCCTTGGTAGGGACAGGAGCCTTCCTAAAAGATCCTAGGCTGAGAAGGGTAAAATTAATTTTTGTTTTCTAGGAAGTTGTCAGAATTTCAGTATTCCTAAAATAGATTGGGTTTATGTTATATATTTTTGGATAAAAAACCAAATACATCTAAGACTTATTCGTATGAATTGTCATTCCTTCGTGCACAGAATCAGAAATCTGATATATTACTTCAAGAGTACATAACACACCATCAGAGAAAGAATTCAAGGGTAGTGAACAACTCAGGGGACCACTAATAGAATATGAAGCCTAGGTTGTTGGTTCAAATCTAATCCAAGTTGGAAGTAACAGCAATTATTGCCATCTAATGTCTTTTCAGTGATCTGTATGAAATGAGTTTGTGGTCTCAGTGTATTTTCTAAGAGACAGGTGTCTAGATCACAGCTGACACCATTGTTGGAAGACACAACATAGGGACCAAAGCGCAAACCAGTCTGCAGATTGAACTGTTCTTTGGTGTCAGGGCAAAACTCAAGCATTTCAGCAAGAGAATGTGTAAACCAATGCTTTTTTAGAACCTATTCTATTGATGAAAAGTATTTCAGTCTTCAGACACTTGCCCAGGAATCCTCTTAAGATCAGAGAACTTTTTTTCAGTTAAACAATAAAGATGAAATCAGTCTCACAACATCCATATTAAAAATTAGCACCCAGAAGCACAAGAAGACAGACATAAAAGGAGCAGCCACAATGGTTCCAATTCACTTGCTGAAACTCATGTGCTTAAATTTATTCAAGTGCTTCACAATGGAATAATTCCTTTAATGACTTGCAAATCTCTGCTGCGCACTGTGCCATGACATCCACATGCAGCATGGCATGTTTCACAAATCACTGATAATAATAGCATTGTGGATACCATTTGTTCCCTTCTACTTGTGAGAGCACTAGGAGAAATCTTTACTAGCTAGGGATACTTCTCAGATGATCCCCTTGATGTGATCGTTTGTGCCACTTGTATTACAAAGCCGTCTCCTCTCTCATCCTGTTTCAATATGTTAGATCACAAAGTATGTGCAGAACAGCTTGGTGGTGACTGCTAGACATGGCTTTCCTGGTGTTAGGTATTCCAAAGGATCTGCAGAATCTCCTCCTGCAACTCTTCCTACTACCGTGAGCTGCTAAATAATGTGTGGGTTTCAGAGCTGCAGATCCTGGTCTTCTCCAATTTAAATTCCTGTGCAAAATCCTATGGATAAACACTATGTTCTAAGCAGGGAAAAATACCACAGAAACATTTAGAAAACAACATTTTTTTTATGTATCAGGCAGTTAGAAAAATTAGAGTTCTGAAAAATCATGTTATTTGTGGACCTTCCCAATGGTAACCATGTTATAAAAGGGAAAGGGACTTTTCTATAGTAAACACAAATCAGTGTGCTTAAGGCAAATAACTGGCAATTATGTACAGTTTTGATTATGGGAATTTACATTTCCACAACGGAATATAATTACAAGGGAAGCAAATTTATTTTTTTTATGCTAGCCTTGTACATTTTGACATGCATTTCAATTTAGCAGAGATCCAGAAAATTTTAATCAATGTAGATGCATACATAAATGTTTATATAGTAAGTATCTGGCAGGCTGAGGATACGTCTACTGAGGATTATGTGGATCTGGAGTCCTCATTATACTAATTACTAGGTAGTAAAGCCAATAGAGAAGAAAGAACTCCAGAGAGAAAAGCTACCATATTTTACCTACTACAGGTGATAGATATTATTTTTCCTATTATTATTTTATATTATTTATGGATCTCTCTAAGAATGACGTATATGAATTCAATATATTCATGTAAGATATTATATACATGGGGAGAAAGACAGAAAACATTTGGGACTAATTCTTACATATTTTTGTCATGAAAATTGAATATCGAGAGACTTGAAAAGTAAAAGGAAAATAAAGGAAAAATGAAAGGAAAGAAACCAAAAGCAATAACAGAAAAGAGAATGAAAGGTATTGTTAATAAATGAAGGATTAGGAGACTCAAACAAAAGGAGACTTTAATATATGATAGAGAAGAAAGAAATGGAAGGACTTTTAAATTTAATAGACAGTTCATAAATTAGAAAATCTGTCATATAGTATTAAAAATCACACTTAGCATTTCACTGAGTAATATATTATTAATTTACGTTATGATATATGATTCACTGTAGTGCTAATAATTTATATTTTGTGTAGAATTTTAAGTCTAGATTTCCAGCTTTAGTAAGCCTCAGAGTTTTGTCTGCCTTTCCTGCCTCTAGGTTTCATGTAGTGATCAGACATTTCTAAAAGAACCATGAACCCTGTGTGAGAGAATTATAGCAAATGGGCAGGAAAGTTCCTTGTTTAACACAGCATTTGAGGTCACAACTCTATTGCTGGGTTCACCAAATTATTATCGAGTAGTTATTTGTAGGGATAGGACAGCCCTGTAAGTTCTCAGCACTTACACACTCTGAAGCATTTTATCTTTAAATTTCTAAAGCTCTGAGCATGGTTTCAGCCACAAGACTGTGACTGAAATAATAAGACTCTTAGCTAAATCACCCACAATACATTGCAAAGGGAGAGACAGAGGAATGGTGGGTTTTTTATGGTTTTGTGGTTTCTTTTGTTTTTGGGTTTTGGTGGTTTCTTTCGTTTCTGTTTAGGTTTGTTTCTTTGTTTTATTTTAATAAAGAACAAAAAGCCTGAAAGTGTTCTGTGTTTCAAGGCCAGCTTAATCTTTTTTGTTTCCTAAATCACTCTCTCTGTTTCTCCCGAGGTCTTCACCAAAACCCTTGGCCTTGACTTTTCCTACAAACTCATCTTTCTGCCTTACCCACACCCTTCAACACCTTTCTCCATTTTAGGAATGTCTGTCTCAGATATTAGTCTGCAGGTGATAAGCAAGACCAGATGAGGATTTCTTCCTTCAGTCTGGATTGCAGCCGCACTGTATACTATTCCCCCTTTTCCGTCTGGTAGTAGTACATCAGTTACAATTCCCTCTTATTCCATCTCCTCCCTTATGGTATTTGGTATCCAATAACCCAGGGATCAGTAAGCATCACCTTTAAGATAAAACTCTGCTCAGCTTCCAACTCTTGCATGGTTACTCAGTCACAATGGTAATCTGTGCCAAAGATCAAAGATTTTTAGTTTTGTGTAGGGTATGCTTGTGTTTCTGAAGACAAATTGCATTTACATCTAGAAACTAACAAAAAAGGGCCCCAAAATGATGCCAACACACTAACAAACCAGAAACACACTAACATATTGTGTTTGTGGAGTTGAAAATCTTCTTGCAATCAGGAGCAATGTGGTGCATAAGTGGGCAGTGCATTTGAAGGGCAGAAGACAGACCATTCTAGCAAAATGGGTAATTAAATAGAATTTTTTTAAAAATTTTGTTCTCAATGTCATTTGATTGAGGAGAGAGACTAATTAGAAGTGCACAATAAGGAATTTCATAATCACAGTGGGATAAGGGGACCCTGTTATCCCCATTGCAGCCCAACTTCATGATAGCAATAGAGAGAGTTCCACATCTGCTGAGGAGGAGTCAAGCCAAGAGAGAAACCTCTGAGCTGTCAATAGATCCAGATGTCGCTGCTACTGATGCTATTGGAAAGAGATGCACCAGAAGTTGTCATCTGGGTAACTACAACTACCAGACTTGACTGCCTTTGGCCACATCTGTTGGCTCGGTTGCAGCAATACTCTCGAGTAGGAAGAAGAGTTAAAACAGTTCCAGCACAGTGGGGAAGCAGCTACCAAGTTAATGCTCAAGTGGTATCCCGGCAGTTCTCAATTTGCTCTGTAATTGTTTTGCTCAGTAGGAAAATAGATGCACCAATAAAAGTGTAATTTATAACTGTAGCTTTAAGTATATGCGTGCAATATGCTAGTTGTGCATTTGTAGATTTATGATGAATGACAACTAGATGTCTGTGTTATAGAGTACTCAACACATGGAAAAGCAAATATTATACCAATAAAGCTCTTTTGTCTGCTTTAAGTGGTTAATCAAACTCCATAACTGCTGGATATCATTAAAAGGAAAAATAAGAGAATGACAAGGAAAAGGAATGACATCTTGGTGGGGTAAAGTGTTAGCAAATATCTGTTTATGCCTTTTTTTCCCTTTCCTTTTTTTTTTTTTTTGGTTAAAATTTAAAAATTACTGGGGTGAGGCGTTAGTTGAAAGCCAAAAAGAGACCTTTTGCAATGTTGCCACATGTCCTTGGTATGATATAAAATGCAGAATCTAAGATTGCAAAGGTTCCTGTTGATCAGTGAGACCAGTGCTTTGTTATGTTAGTCATTTCGATGGTTTTACTTTCATTTGGAGGCAATTTATAGGTGTATCTTCTAACACCAACATTTTCCTTTATCTTAAATAGTGTATTTCACTCCTTGATGTTTATCCTCTTGGTTTGTTTGCAGAAGACATGTATATGCCTTCCTCTTGTCCTTTATAGCTGTTTCCCATTTCTCCCTTCCACTAGTAGGTTTCATTCTAGTTCATTCTAATAAACTCAACTCTCAAAGCCCAATCTGCAGTACAGAATTATTCTTGATATAGATATTTCTGTCAATACCGTGAAAAAAGCCCTCTGTATCCCCAAGTAAGCATAGCTTATAAAATAGGATCCCTATTGCCCTAATCAGTTCAGCTCCGGCTATGTGTAGCTGTTGCAATTTAAATTAATGTTTTCTTAACATGCGTTATTAGAACCATGCGCTGTATTCCACAGGAGGAGATACAATTACTTAAACAGTATAAAGAATGTTTCCTTGTTTTGATTAGAAATACATCCTAGCATCTTAAGCATCTACTTCTGCTTGCTTTTACAGACAGAATCTGGCCCTTATATGGCTTTTCCTGATTTTCTGGGTGTCTTTCTTCATGGCTGCATCACTCTATGGCTTATGCTGTGATGGACCCTCTAATAAAATAATATTATAAGGCAGTCTAGACAGGGCACAATGGTGCAAATCACAAAAAAAAAAAAAAAGGTAGCAGAAAAATAACTTTCTAAAACCTCTGAATTTATTTTCTATCCTGAATTCCACATCTGGGACATAGAAGAATCTTCTTCCAAAACCTCTTCTTAAAAGGCATATACCTGAGGTACTGACAGCAAGAAATCACTTGTTTATGTCACAGTTCCTGGTCAGACCACCTGTCTCAATTCTCTCTTTTGGGTCATCTCATGGCCAACTATTATGGAGTTTTAGACTTTAAATATGTCCTGGGTGGCCTCAGAAGGTACAAAGAAACTCAGTGAAAAGAATGCCAACCTTCAGAAAGAGAGGTAATATTATTGCACTATTGCCCAGAACTGATTTATTTTTTTTCAATACCAGGTGTTCACTTTCCAAACAATAAAGAATAAATAATAATAATGAAAAATTACTATAGAACATGTTCATGGCTTTGCAAAATGTGATTAATTTCTATATTCAGGAGAGCACATCCTTTGTGATTTTAGTTGAAAAATTACATCAAAAAGAACAATAACAATATCTGATAAGATCTGGGTCACCACGAGCAGTCAATTTCATTTTTATGTAGATGTAAAGTTTGCGTTTTTAGGCAGACATAGCGTTCTTTCTATATATTCAGACACAAAGGTATTTTATGCAGGTATAAAAACCTTATTTTACATATCCTGGGTGAAAATTTCAGTAAGGAGAGCTTTTCATTGGAAATAAACTGACTTCAGAAAGCATACCACTTTGAAATCTCCTGGTGAAAGAGAAAGTTGCTAGAAGTTGAAGACTATTAGCAGAAAAAGAAAGGCAGAATGAGGGAAAAGAAATTCCAAAGAATATTTGAAATGTGCATTTTTCTGTGGTATTTCCCTGATGCTGAAATTGCTTAATTCAGGCAAGATGTCCTCATCCATTTTTGGGATATAAACACCTTTCTTGAGAGGTCAGCTACTTCACTGCTTATTATAGAAATATAAAGTCATAAAAGTAATATTGCCATACAGATCAAGAGGCTTTCATGAAAATTAAAGCGGTTAAATTTGTCCACGCTTAACTTGTGACTTGGCACCCACATGAAGAGGAATATAAGGGGAAAAAATCCCAAAGGAACAACTTATTTCAGCTAACGTAGTACTAGCCTTTGTACCGAAATATAACGCAAACATATCTAAATATTACTTTAGACCAGGTGTACTGCCTTTAGTAAGGTGAAATAATGTATAGTCATACAAAAAAGCAAGAACTTAGTTTAATTCAAAATAGACTGAGGGTCTTTTAAAAGTTGTTCTAAAGTGCCAGTTTATATGTACAGTATATAAGGAAGTGTGCATAATACCCACAGACCACTTTTAACCCCCTGCAGTATTTTACCTTTTCCTTTGGATGGGAGAGAGAAAAGATATGTGACTGAGATATCTTACTTTCAGAAATCCTGATGACTACATGTTGGAATTTTGTGTATCCTCAGTGCTGTTTCAGTTGTGAACTTGAATGCTTTGAAATATTAGAGTGGAGTGTATCTTTTTGTGCTTACATTGGATATCTGAAACCCTCATTATTTCTGCATTTGTTAAAATACAACTCTCTGTTCAACATACAGACAAAGCGAAAGGCTTTGATAAAGCCTGATCTACATTCAGAGATCTGCTATGATCTCAGCTTTTCTAAAGTGGCACATTGCAAAAGGCACAGGACTAGTAGAAAGTACTAAAAGAGGCTACTTTTAACAGCTTCCCTTTACTTTTTCTTGCCAGGAGTGTTTTCATTTACATACCTGAATCATGTCATTATTGTTGCCTTTGCTCTGTCTCTTTCTGGCACTTCAGTGGCTTATCCCCTTTTCCTTTTTTTTTTTTTTTTTTTAAATGAACAGTGTGCTCTCTACATCTCTTGTGTTGATTTCCTGAATTAATATTCATGATTCTTCTTTTCAAGCCACAAGATCCTCTGCTGATGTTTGCTTTTCCATACTTCTATCAAACATATTTTTACAAAATAAAAGGTCTTTTTCCTTTCAGATGCTTAGGTTAGAAAGTAGGCAGTTATCTTCCACATAGCATGTAATATGATCTTGGTCGATTATCCAGATAAATACAGTTTTCTTGCTCTCCTAAGTTTTGTTATCCACATTTTTAAAGAAAGACGGTATCATCCCTATCTAAAGTGATCCACAAAGCAGGCTAACAGGTCAAAAACACATGTATGTGCTGTTTTTTTAATAAGTTTTTCTATATTACAGCTTATTATTTTTGAGGATTTTTTTCCATTTAGAATTAAAAGTGCCACAAATGGGATGCTGAGTTTTAAGGAGTGAACAGTGTATGCTTCTTTTTTTAAAGGGTTCCCATCTATACATTTCTAATGGGAATAATAAAAAAAAAAAGTGAAGAGGCTTTTAAAGATATAAGCAGGAGAGATGACTTCTCCATACCTATCTCAAAGAGAAAAAAAGTAACAAGTACAGTATATATTTCATCCTCAGAATGCTCTATTTCACCTGTTTTTCTGTATTTTCGGTTTGTGTTACTTCCTACACAGGACTTTGTTGCTGTTCTCTAAAATGGTAATAGCAATAATTAAAGAACAATCACTATACATCTACATCTCACAAATACTCTTCCACCTCAATCACGATAGTCTTTTTACTCACTGTTAATTAGCTACTGCATCCATCACAGTTCATTTTTTCTTTCTTTTCCTTTTTTCAGTCAGCTGGTCCATCTGTCATCCAGAGCACTACTATGATTGTTTACAGTAGCAGCCGTCTTCCCATTTTATGCATCAGACTACCACCCTCACCTCCTTTGTAAGGCTTGTAAGACTTGTTACAAGTTAAGTTGCGCATAAAACACAATTTATTTCTACCTACAGTTATTTTATATATACTAAAAAAATAAAATAGTGAGTTTTTAAAAAGTTTCCCTTAGTCTGCATTTACTTGCCTACTTACATGTAGACTGTGAATTTTGGTGCCATGAGTTTTCCCTCAACTATATGAACATGGTGAACAGCAAGAAGAGAACTTGAAGAGAAAGTTTCTGCTGTATGAATGTGAAAGAAAGGAAGTTTTTATGCACTAGTTATGCTACAGAGAGAAAAACAAAATGGGCTTCCTCTTTTTATATTCCCTGCCCTGATCCTCAGCTCCAACACCTCCCCTGTATATACCTCCCCATGCCATTAGGCTTTGTCTCCTAGCAACATATGGCCCCTTACCCCAGGTTTGGCTGACTGCTGCCTGTATGCAATCAGCCTGTCACTCATTTATGAGAGAAAGTGATTGAGCTCTGTCCTGGATGCATATATTTGCAGCATTTAAACTCTGCATAGGTATGATGACGAGAAGATATGTAGCAACGTGGGTTTGAAATATGCTCAGAATAAAGCCTCACTAAATGAACATTGTAATGGTAAAACAAAAGAGGTGTTTTTGAATTTGTGTCCTTTGGGAACAATCCTTTCTACCTCCTCTTTATCTGTGGTACTGATTTACAACTGTCATACTTAGAAAAAGGGGAAAATTCTATATTCCTTTTAAAACTAAAGTTTCCCATGAAACTGTGTAAGCTGTCATTAACTGGTTCCCTGGCATGCCAGCATCCTCATTCACTCCAAATCAGATCAGGAGGGTGTACTGAAAAAACTCATATCCCCCCTTCATTACTTACAGTGGTAAAGCACAAACAGGAATCCTGGATTTTGGACACTTGCATTTCCAAGTCATTGTCACAAGCAAGAGTAACATGACTTTGACCCCTAGGCCACAATTGCCAAATGGTCAGCAACTGCTTTTGGAGTGATGCAATTGATGGAATATATTTGGTAGCAGATATTTCTAACACCTAATGTTAGACATTTTTCTCGTTCATACTTTAGCTGCCCCTTACAATCCATGGAGGTAGGAAGGATTTAAGACCTATATCTAAAAGCCTTCTGACATGACTGTGCAGGCAACTAACTCCTACCTGTACTCAGGTATGTAACACTAAGTGACTTTTCAGTCACACGTTTCTTTCCCTGGGAGACAAACAGTCTTGATACAGCAGCTAACTTATGACACACTGCAAAGATAAATCTTGATGCTTAGATCCTGTTGTGAGCCCTGACCAATTAAGACATCTTATAACGAGGCAAGGGGGACAGGTGTGTAATCCAAACAGGCAAAAAGGATGGAGCACAAAAAAAGCTGCTGTTGGAAACCCTAGCTTTGGCCTTCCTACACTGGGTGCTGTTGGAAGCCCTAGCTTTGGCCTTCCTACATCACGTCCAGTTCTTCCCACAGATCCCCAGTGACAGATTCACATTACAAGGCTGCTGCTTGACATGCTGGCCACAACCCATTCTTGGCTCTTGCAGCTCTGGGCCTTCATCAGGTTTTCTTCAATTGCCTCCAAGGGAGATTCAGGCATATGTTCCAGGGAACGGTAAGAATTTCAGACTGTATAATCAATACCTTGGATAACCCGCACTTGTTTAAAATTGCTTGAAATTAAATCCTTAGATAACCTGCACCTTTGTGGAATGAGGGACAACAGCATTAGAGAAGCAGAGATTTTGGGATAAACTATTCCTTATGATAGCCACACGTGTGTTAACCTACACTAACTCGTGTGTTAATCTATACCACTGCCTAATCACATTCTATATTTTAGTAGCTCATGCATAGATTGACATATGAAAAAGTAGTACGTCCCAGGGTAGACCCAACTCTTTCCATTGATTCCACAGAGAGAGTTGGACAGTATTGGGTAATCAGCTTTTGGAATTACTCATCTCTTTGGTGTTGCAGCATCAATTAGTACGTAAACCAGTGACCACTGAACTTATTCTAAAGACCTGTACTGACTTCACTGGGTGCTGGATCAGGGTATTTATGAACAGTGCAATTTTGATATCCAGCCAAGTGGATAAAGCCACTAATTCTTTCTGCTAATGCAGTGTTTAGTCCTCAGTAATCTGGGCACAGTGATTCAAAAAAGCCCCCCAAAAATGTTTCTTCAGAGATTGTACTTCTGGAAATTATAGATTTACATGCAGTTCTGAGATTCATGGCTCTTCTTCCTCTTCCAAAACTCAGATCTTTAGCTCTGCATGGGAATGCTCAAGTTAGCTAATAAACTAACTGAACACATTTCACTTAACAGCAAGCGAAACAGCCATTTCTGATCTGCTGCATTCCAACATTTGGTTCTCAGACATTTCATACAGACTTCTGGTAACAATTAATACTGCCATAAAAAGAAAATAACAGGGTGAAACATGCACACAAATTGAAAGCAGATATTTGAATGTTGTTGTCCCACAAATTTAGATCAACCGCATGTCTGCCTGGAAACTTGTAACTAACATTCATGAATGATGTTATAATATAAAGTGTGGTGGAGAAATGACAGTGGAGCCTGTTTGTACTTTCTGGAATTAATATATATGTGCAGATAATTAAAAGAATAATAAAAATACACAAGAAGAACATACACAAAGGGATGGTTTAAACATCATCCAAACATGTCATATGGTATGGGCCTTAGGGAAATAAAGGCTTTCTGGCAGACAGTCCTGCTGCTGGTACCAGCATTTAGCAGTTTCACTGCTTGAAAATAAATCCTTTTAGTTAATCCAGCTCTGTGGGTGGAATTACACACACCACTCCCGTTATTGTTAGACAGGAGTGCAGGCTGAATTCCCATGAACTTTGCTGAAAATGTAACTTGCAGTCTTCCCTACGCAAAGCTTTATTTATTAGAAATGCTTTTTAACATGTCATGGTGAAATCTTATCATGGTAACATCAGATGTGTCGTCTATTAGGGGGTGCACATTTCACCCTTGAAGTGTACCTGCAACTCTTATTAGCATGACAGAGCATTTACTATGCATATCAAGAAGAGAATACATGAGATCGTGAATTCTTTCACCCAGTGTGTTCCAGAGAGTAAAATTTTATCAGCCAAATGTTGACACCTGGCACAGTAAAGAGTTTGGTGCAGACAGCCAAGGTTATTGAATAGGAATGTAGCTGCACTGTTAGCCTTCCCTTCACCATCTGGTTCATTCTGGAATATGGAGTATATATCACAATTATATGAATAAATGAAAAGATATGCAAGTTAACTGAAATGTATGTGTTCTCTGCTTTTCTGCACAATGAAACAGCCATCTGGGAATCAGTATGTCTCACATTTCAAGCACAAATCAAAGCAAGCAGCAATTCACTCGGTGACGTGTGCTTCATAGCAAACTGGACTTCATTATCTCAGAGTTAATCACTTTGTAGTCTTTTTTTCAGATTGTTACCCGTTCTCCCCCTCCCCTGCCACATCCCCCTCCCCTTCTCTATGGATACAAAACAAAGCTATTTTGAAATATAGGGAGAGTACCCATATTAAAATTTCATTTGGAACACAGTGTCATTGAAAAATAAAAAAAAAAAGAAAATGGAAGCATGTTTGTTTGCACTCTTGCCTCCCAGATCCAAGCACAGAGGTGAGTCTGTAAAGCAAGGAGAAAGAATTGCTAGATGGGTGTATTCTTTTTTCTCTTCCTTTCTTCGCCTCCATTTGTTTTATATGCATATTTTTCTTTTCCACACCTATGCAGCACTATTGACTAAAGGAATGGGTGACATAGATCCAAAGCATATGCTCTTGCCAAGCTAAACGTAATGGGAAGTGGGAGTGGGGGGCGTGCTGGGAGCCAGAGTGTCTGCCAAGCAAACAACCTCTGACCTTCCACCATCTTGTGGCATATGTGACATTTGAAGTCAGATCTGCACAAACCACACAACCCTTCCCCCCGACCCAGTTTTTCTTTCTCTTCTGTGGAAGGTGGGTACAAATCCTTGCAATAGAATGCAGTGGAGATTTGCTGTGGGAAAACTCTTCCGAGGCTAATCTGGGGGGAAGGGATGCTAGGACTCACAAGAATTATAAGGCCTGGTTTCTGCAGCTATGTATCTGGGTATGTATGTTAAGTGTCATTGGTTCAAAGGCAAAGAATGTGTCTGATAGGCAAGTCCTGATAGTGCTTTGGGAAAAGCAGTTTTAGAACAATGGATTACTGTAGTTTCATTTCATAGATGTAATTTTGTAGCTTTTCTGGAAGGAAAAGCTGTCTCTATTAAACAAAAATCAAAAAATGTAATTACTGGAAGAGGTTCAGACATATTTGCTCCTTGTCCAAACTTCATTAATCTCCTTGAACACAAAAGTTGACTAATTCTGTGGGCTTTTAGCCAAGCTCTTAGAAAGTAAAAGTTAAGAGCAAATATTGATGATTGTTGCAAAGGTCCTTTCTATGCTTGTTCTCCTAGTAACGCTAAGCAAAAGAAAAAAAGTTTTAAATACGACGTGATGATGTGGTCTTAAAGAATGATTTTTTTTTTATTTATTGCCAGGAAAAAGTGACTAAATATGTAAATTCCTTCTTTGCGTGGAAAAGACTGTTTTAGCAGTGGTTGCATTTTGGGAAGTGCTTATGTTCATTTCCAGACTAATGTAGGAATGAAGAAACAAGGTTGTTTTTAGAAAATAGCAAAACCCTACCTCTTGATGTGATAGATTGTTTAACCTTCAAACGGTCTTGCAGAGTCATAGCCAATTGATCTGGGGCAAAAAAAAAGCTTCAGTTTCCAGCCCTCCAATTTTTGATGTGTTGATCATCCTCAGGACCCACAGAAAACAACAATGTGGCTTTTGATGGTGAGGGATCAGATCCTTGAGGGGAAGTGAAAATCATCAGTCCCTTGTGACTGTAAACTCTTAGCAAGCAACAGAGGTAGAAAAAAATAGCCAAACCCAGAACTCTCTTGAACCCTTGTTGTCTGAGGTAATTTCATGAATACTGGAAGAAAATCTGCTTTGAATATGTTCTTCCTACTTCAGCTGTCTAAAAAAAATCCCTCAGGGTCAAAGAAAGGGCACAGTAAATTCTGAATATCTGAAGATGTGGAGCTGTTGTATATCCACTAAATGCTAACGTAATTAAGACATGACATCATCCTTCAAGCATTATGGGTGTTACATTTTGTATTGTAAATCCTTATAGCTTATAGTTTATAGTGGTCTGCTGAAGACTTAGTTATTTTTTTCCTCTTCACCTCAGATATGTGTATTAAAAATTATAAAAATCAAATTGTCTTCATACTTGATTTTTTATGGATGTTATTTGTTTTGCCATGAATATTTCATGAACAATTTTTTTCCTAAAGTATAGGATTATAAGATGTGCAACTGAGAGAGACAGATGGCAGTGGATGCATGTGGATCTGCAGGAAATCAATGTTATCTTTAAATTTAAGTTCTTTGATAATGTGTTGCATTTTTCTATTAAGTGTTTTACCTTTCTTGTCTTAAAATCAAAGAGGAATTTGCCATTGTTTTCAGTTAGAAGAGGACCAGATACATTATCCCCTTAGCACTTTTCTGTTATAGTTACCTTTGTGATTCATTTGAAAAATGTCAATAAAAGAAATGGTCCAGAATCTGTAACACTTTCTCCCATGTAAAACCCTTTATTCTCATGAATCATTCCACTGGGGTCATGAAATAAAGAGGAGTTGCAAGATAGGGCCTACTTTTCTCAGCTACGTGAATTCTGACTCTGTCAAGCTCACATATGGTGCAGCTGAGTTGATAAAAAAGTGTCTGAGAAGACAAGGAGGGTGGAAACCTTTCAGTTTTCCGCAGCACAGGATTTCTAGGAACATAGAGGAGAGAAAATGAGTATGAAAATCCTAACCTTACTCCACACAGGGCTGTCCTTGGGGCCTGATTGCTCTAAGCCCATTGGCAGGTCCCTCCCTGCTGCAGGCAGAGGGTGTGTCAGAAAGTGCTTTTGAAGATGCTGCAAGTAGATCCTGTACAATGAAGACACTTGTCCACTGCTGAGATTTCTGCTTTGAATCAAAGCCTGTACCTCTGCACTTCTGTGGAGGAGAAGGGTGGTGTCAGCTCATGGGCTGGGACTCCCCGTTCACAGGGTACATCTAATAGCTTGTGTTGTCTGATTTTGACCATCTAGAAGTTCAACTTTTTCTCTCGGTTAGCTGTTTGACCACCTTATATAGTTAATGAAGCACCTCCAGAAGTTCATTGCTTAATGTAGTAAGAGGAGTTTGGAAAGGCCTTTCTCTACATTGACAGCAGCATCTAGACAACTGGCTTTTGAGAGTGAATTTAGGTGAGATGCATGGCATCCTGAGCCAAATCCTCAGCATTAGTATCACCATTAACTAAACATAATCTGTGAGCAACTTTTAACACCACAGGCTCCCTCCAACAAGACTTTTCTATTGCCTGGTGTTCTGTGCTACACTGCCACATGCTCGGATAAAGCAGGGCAAGCCCAGTGGGTGAGGACAGCATTACCACCCTAGGATAAGCTTTGCAACAGCAGATGTTGAGAGCTGTTAACCTTTTGCTTTGGTAGGTATTAAGAAAGAGGGTAACAAGAATATTCCATCACTAAGGACATATCAGGCAGCATTAGCAATGGATAATTTGAGGGGTTAAGAAGTCTGCCCTGTGGGAATTTCTTAAAAAAGTTAATCTTTTATAAAGATTGAAAGTTTCACAAGCACAAGGCTTTCCTCAGAGAGATTTAGTTCTTTTAGCCTATGATCTTGATACTTGCCAAAGGACAAACTTAATGTGAATTTGCATCATGCCTCCACATGTGTTTCACATATTTTGAATGTGGCGTCTAAATGGCTCCTGCGACCTTAGTGTGCAGATCACACGTTTTTCACATATGCTTTGTGCAGTTCACATCTGTTTGAAACATTGTTTCTGACAGTAGAAATCATTATTGTTTTACAGCAGGCTGTAATAATTTAATTCAAGCAGCAGAATTTGAGAAGATGCAGAGTGGTTTTAGTTTTGGTTTAGATTTTGTGTTGACTGCTACCCATTATAATTGCATACCAGGGGAGAGATTCACAGCCCAGGCCAGAGTTTTCAATTAGGACAATCAAGATTTTTTTGTCAACGTGAATTTTTTTCCCCAGTGAATATGCTAACTCGTCAAAGTTGCTTTGGCAGAAAAAAGGCCTGATCCAAATATTGTTGTGTTCCAAAGAGTTTTCTGGGTCTCTGCTGAATTTCTACTCAAAGTTGGGCAGACAGTGGTCCACAGAGGGATACTTACACAGGGTTTGGGGAAGCTAAGCTTAATTTTTTATTCTGTGATATTTAGAGCACAGCTTAAACATGGGTCTTTCATTAATCATTTTGAGTGCCCTGATGTCTCAGGCTGTGCAGCTACCTTTTCTCTGCCTCACTGAATTGTTTCTACTAACTGGAAAATGTCCTGCAGAAGGAACCTGAGGCTCTGACTGAGTCTGCAGCTTGACTATTAGGAAAAAAATGTAGGTGACTCTTGAGGCACTGCATGCTTAATTATTCATACAGGTAGAATTTCTTCAGTGATCCATTCTGCTACTGGACAGACAGGGCTCTTACTAGACTTGTCAGAGATGTGTAAACAAGTGCTTAATCTAAATGAGACTGAACAAAAATTTGAAACTTGGTTTCTCGTGTACCATTTCCAAATAGCTGCTAAAGTGAACAGTTGTATTCTTTGATGGCAATTCCAAAATAATTTGCAAAATATTGAGTGCACCCAGGCACTGCGGAGAGGTTTGTTTTTATCTATGATCCTGTCCTCCATCAAGTGAGCAAAGCCTGTCATCTATGGAACTTTTCCATTTATTTCTATGTACATTCCTCAAAGAGTTCAGACAAACACCTGTCTCCTTGCCTATTACAAGTAGCTTCTTTTAATATTGTAAGATATTTTCAACATCATGTAATTCTAATTATAGATAGCAAGAACTTTTATTTTTTTTAATTTTATGTTTAATCAGTAAAAGACAACCCTTGTACTACAGGTTCACAAAAAAAAGTGCACTCCAACCTGTATTGCCAAGCAGTTGCAGACATACAGCTCTTTGCACCTACCTGCACCTCCCATGTTTGAAAAGAAATAGGAGCAGTTGAGACTATTGCACTTAGAAAAAAGGGCCTTCATACAGGTACAGGAATGGTCATACTTCATGTTGCAGGATGGAATATTATTTTCAGTTTGAGCAGGGTCTGAATGACCTTTTGAACAGGGGTCAGGAACTTGAAATCAGAAATTTATATTTCTGAATCAGAATCAGAAATCAGCTTTATATTTATTAACACTTCCAGTGGTCTCATCTGTTAATGATACTGAAAAGTGCTTTTGTTCTGTATTCAGTGCAGACAAAAGGAATACATGAAGGTAAAATGGTGTGGTCAAAATAGTAGAAGGTGACATATATTCTTGGCAGGACAAAACGCAATATATGGGCTCGGTTTCTAACTCTGTGCCCTTTGAAACTCATTCTATGAACAAAAATCTCAATTACTTTAGCTGTTATGCCCTCTGCCTTATATTTTCACCTAATAGTTTATTAGATAATATTCTGAGAGAATATCTCTTATTTATGCATTGGTTTCTGCTTTTCTCTTCCAAAATAATCACACCCTTCTCTCTGAGGGCAGAGGGTCCTGAATACAACAGTTCTGCTAGTTGGGGAGGGAGGAGTCATGCAAAAGAAAGGTCGTGAAGGAGGATCCCTTCTGCTCCTTCACCCTACTTGATGACATATGTCATCACACCAGATTTATAGGGTTTTTAAGAATGGGCTGAGTTTTACAAAGGGATAGGGTCAAGTAAAAAAATAATAGATACTCTCTCTCCCCAGGAGGGAACTGCTGCTGCATCACATAAGCAACAGTGACACATTTGAGTCTGGAGCGGGGATGTGCACTCTTTCTATCTCTCAGTCCATCACATATTCCCTGCATATGGCCTGTTCACTCAGGATTTTCACAAGCATGCTGGATTTGTCTCAAAAAGAATAAACTTAAGCCTCAGAGAGGATCCCTGAAAACATAGCATTAAGCTTAAGAAGATATGATTCTCCTTTCCTCTCCTTGAAGTATACATGCAAAGCTCATTAATGCTAATGATAGTCTAGGAACAAGTGAGCCATGTTGTACCACAGCTACTTTATCCCATAGGCAGAGCAGGAATGTGGCACCACTCACCCAACAAGTTACCTAACACAGACTTGGCCTCATGTTGAAAGAGATTTGAAGCTGTATGCAGTTAAATACATAGCCTGCCCCTTAGGACTGCCACCGTAAATAAGCATTTTAAAAGAATCTCAGTCTTTAATGAAGAACAGAGGGAATTTTCAATCAGTAATCAGAAACAGCTCTCAAAATCAGGGATAGTGGAGTGGTATGCATATTTTTATTTGGTGCACAGAAAATTCATTGTTTCTGAGCTATTCCTGTAAGTAGACTCACTGTACTGTTAAAACCTCAGTGGATCCTGCAGTGTTTGTGATTCTCTGAGTATTAAAGGAATTAGAGAAAGCCTTCTAAAGTAGTTAGAGGCACCACAGTAAGAAATTATTACCCACTTTAAAACCAGTCATGTACAATTTAAAAAAAAAAAGAAAGGGAGAATAGATACACATAAAAGACACTAGTTGAAAGACAGAAAACATTATTTAAAATATCTTTCTGCTATAATCATTCTAGATAGTGTGTGACTACATGTGCTGTAAAGGAAGATGGAGAAGTAAAAAGGCACTTATTTAGTAGCCTTAAAATTATATTAAAAACTACGTTAATGAGACCTAAGGATATCTCCTTGTTAATGGTTCATCAGGATTCTCAGGAGTAAATGAAATTCCATGCGTCTGTAGCAAAATGTACTTTGGACACACTGGAAAGACATTATTAGTCAGAAAAGAAAAAAAACTATTAATAATCAAAAATATAATTGGTGAAGCTCATGTGCTGAAATGCTAAAACTGTAAAAATCCCTATAAGAATACTATCTAGAGACCTGTTGAATATGATATAGATACAAATATATATAAAACAAAAGAGGCCAAAAGGTACCAAAACAAGGAAGTGAGAAATGTTTTTTTTGTTTAAAGAAATAGATCTGAGGTAACATATAGAACCTATATGAACATATGTGTTTTGACATCATATATAGTCAGTTTTCTTAGTGTTTTCTCCTCTTGCACAATTCTGCTGCCTGCCCTTCAGTCCTATGTAGTGAGTATTTCTCACTCTGTTGACTCAAGGTTTTTGGAGAATTCCATTACCGGTACAATGCTCCACCTGTTAGAAAGAAATCTGTAAAGGATATATTGTCTTTGTCTTGTCACCATTTGATAACTTTTGTGAAATTCCTGGTAAGATTTTTTGATTTGAGAACCAGACTAAAATGAGAGAGTCTGAAGTACATTTTCCTAGCAGTAACAAAAATAAAGAAATTAATATTTTATTTCTGGGTACTATTTAAAAAATACAGGAGAGAAAATGGATCAAAACACTGAATCCTGATATTCATGTCCAAGATGTTAAGTCTTAAATTTACATTCTAGCTTTGGATTTTTCTGTCTTACATGCATTTACTGAAGTGGTCAGTCAGTAATCTGGTAGATAATTTAAGATGGAATAATATCAATACATAATACAGAGATTAACCGTGTTTAAAAACACTTATGCCCTATTGGAGAAGACTACATTGTGAGAAAGCAGCGAAAAATGTATTTTTAGATCCTCAGAGACAAATGAGACATTTGAATCTGGTTAAGGTATAGATCACTGGAGTGCTGGTCATTAAAGAATGGGAGACAGAGCAGAGATGAGAATAAATGAGTCTGAAGCTAAGTCTTCCTTTAGTCATTAAACCTGTTCATAAATCAAGAAAATTCACAAAATTTCATGTTGTCCATGTTATAAGCAATTGTTTCAACATTTCTGAAATGTTTTGTCAGAGTTGTCTCATTTAAAATTAGTCCTCCAATCTAAGAGGAATTCATAATGCGTTTTGACTGTTCCAAAGATGAGTTTTTAAGTGAACAAATAATTTACCAAAAAATATCTTTCATCCCCCAGTTTTAGTTCAATTATTGTGAGCAATGACATTATAGGGTATATTTTGACACATATGCTAAACTGTGGGGTTCTTTCATTACGGTTTGGTTTGGGAGGGATGGGGTTTGTTTTACTTTTTCTTTTTGTTTGGTGTTTTGGTTTGGTTTGGGCTTTTTTGTCTTTTTGGTTTTGTTCATTTTGTTTTTATTTGTTTGTTTTTTTGTTTAAGTTAGAGGCACAGAATTTATTACATTACTAAAGAATTGTCCATCAGACTTTAATTTCTTCTTCCTTCATGAAATCACGCAAAACTGAAGACAATGGAAATGTTCTGGCTCCTAAGAAGTCTAGATGTGGCCAGGAATGTGCAGTGATGAAGTGTCTTAGAACTTTTCAGTTTCTTCAGCCAAAGGTAATCTCACATACATGAAAAGAGAAAGATGTAATCAAATCACTTCCTTACAGTCATCAACATCATTGTGAACTGGGGAGGGGGGGGGCCTGTTCCAAAACATCCACATATTTTTCGTTATTCCAACTTAAATTACTATCTTCTCACTAGCTTCCTTAGACTTTATCTTATTTCTGATTTTCTGTAGCATTTTATTCTATTTCCTATCATCAAATATATTCACCAATGTCCTTTAGCTCTTATCTCAAAGCCAAGCCTTTTAACCTTCTTCATCTTTTTCACAAGAATTAATTTGAAGTCAAAAGAAATCAGAGCATAACTCTTGTCATGTACATTTCAAAATGTAATGAGAATATGGGTCAGTTTATATAAAAAATATTCTTGGACATATTGTTAATTTGACTTACTTTTAGAAGAGTTTCTTGACAATATAAATCCTATGTCATGTGGCAGCTGTTATGTTAACTAGTATGTTTCCATAAAAGCATACAATTTAGTTGTGTAATCCCAAATGTAAATTCAATTGTTAAAGTTATATCTGCCAAGACACCGAATTTTTGTAGCTTTTAATTTTTTAATGTCAGTGTTTTTTTATGGTTGAAAGGATGACAGATCTTTTTTTCAAATCCACTGGTTTTGTCTTTATGTTGAGGTAGATATCTACTCTTTATAGCTGCACTCTGGTATGTGTGTTACTGCAGAAGCCAAGGTCTTCTTCAACCTGAGATCTACCTCTACTAGACTTTCACATCTCAGGTTATTTGGCTTGGGCATTTTTACTAGTTTTGTGTGGTGCCTAAACAACAAGCAGCACAAACAAGAACAGTAAACAAGAAAAACTCTAACCCTCAATTTTTAAAATTATCTCTTAGTGGAAAAGACTGAAATACTCAATAGGCATGTGCTTTTTAATATTTTTTTTTCTTCTAGAAATAATAATATTTTCAATGCCATCAATAATGTTAAGATTTTTGGCTGACTGTTTGCTACCTTCAGACTTAACATGAAAGTAACAAACCATATTTTAAGTGGAACGCACTGAGTAGGTCCTCAGTTTTAGAAATGTAATGAAAGGCTTGTGTTGGCATTAGTGTTATCTGCTAAAATGTTTGCGAGGCAATTCATTCCAATAACAGTTTGAATGGCAAACATTGAAAAGAAAAAAAAAGTTACACCAAATCCTGACTTTCCTCAATTAAAAAAAAAATAAAAAAAAAAATTAAAGTGAACAAATATATAGAGAAGTTTACGAGACCATGGATATGTGAGTCATAAGACCCAGCCTCCTAGAACCAGAGAAGTCAGTGCCTAGCTGCTTAGAGACAGTATCAGTCATTGTGCATTTGTGCCATCAAAGGTGTCTGGTCTGGTTTCTGTCTCCAACCCAGAAAAATTAGTCTAAGAAATTGTTAGGGGACCACAGATGTTCTAGGCTTGGTTTGGTCAGAAAAGTTTTTATCCTGATATCCTTCAACAAATTGGACTACCTGAAGTTGTTCACCAGCTTCTCTTTCTGCTTGATCTCTTAGAATGAGTGATAGAAATTTGGTTTTTTAGTGTGAGAATTGTGTCTTTCCTGTCAGTAAGCAAGAGCAGGATGTGGGAGGGTGTTCCATAATACAAAACATATATGTGAGAGTGATTCATATTCAACACTCTAGAGTTGAATGAAACCAAATATGTTTCTGTATTCATCCACATTCACACCAGGAAGCCATCTTACACAGAGTTTCTAATTCATGGCAACATTTAAGATAATTGCTGTTGTAAGGGAATTGATTTTCTGTCCTACAGAAACACTTGCGAGAATGTTTTGGGTAAGACTTAGAGTTCATCTAGTGTAACTTCCTGCCTGACAGCAGTCCTAGATACATCTAAGGAAAGTGAAAGGAATTTTTCTTAGGTGCAATGTCTAAACTACAGTGGTGTTTTTTAAAGCATTATGTTAACTTGTTTTAGTGTGTTTTTTGGTTTTGTTGTTGTATGTTTTTTTAAATAAAACTAAAAAACCAAACATTCACTGTTATAACTATGGTTAGTTTTATCAGGCACATAAAACCAATCTCACTTTAAATGTGGACTCAGTGACATCTTGCATGCATAGTTTAGAAAAATATTTTTCCTATCTCAATTTTGAATTTGCAGCCTTTTAATATCTCTGAATGTTCCCTTTTTCTTGTGCTGAGACAGGGACAATTAAAATATTCAGTATATCCCCTGTATCATTCATTAGATACAGACCTTCATAGGTTTTTTTTTGTTAATTTCCATTTTCTTTTTGCTGAAATTCCAGTCTTTTTAAGTTTTTCTTCAGATTAGAGTTTTCAGGGAGCACCAAAATTTGAAAATCAAAATGTAAAGAAGAAATTAGTGTGGAAATTAAAAACATAGAGTACCTCTTTTTATAAGACATTTATTGGATGAGGAAAGAGGTGAATCAGTAGAAATGCCCTACATATTATTTGTAATTAAATGATTGGAAATGTGTTCATTTTTAAAAAAAGAAAAGTCCTTTCAAATTGTTCGATGAATAGCAAATGCAAAGTACAGAACTGTGTTTCACAAAGCTCTATAATTGATTTTGTTTCTTCCTAAATGTTTCATATATGTGTGACTATAAATAACAGATGGTTCTGTAGTGAATAGAAAGCTTTATCAGCTGATGAGTTTTACAGATGTCAAAGACAGTATAACACATTCTTTTTTCCTTTGTTGAATTACTCTTATCTTCATCATGTTAGTTGCTGTTCATAAAGAGCATAAATAACATAAAAAGGAAATCATTTGCAATTTCATAATTTAACTCTGGTTTAGCTGTTCTTGGAAAACAGAATTTTATGTTCATTCTTGTCACTATAATTTTATGACAAGGAAATGTCATTGCTGATGTGAACTACATTCACTGACGTCAATGAAAGGGGAATCCTGGGTTATTCTCTATAGCCCTCTACAAAGAAATAAACCACCATTTTATGTATTATAAACAGCTTAACATCATCTTTGACTTAATCTAAAACTTTTAGTCACAATGTCAGCTTTTAGCTTTGATTTTAATTTTCTGTGGTACCCAATTGTACAATGAGCAAAATGCCAGGAAATCAAAGACTAGGATGAAATTACTTTGAGAAAACTTTTGAAGCATTTCAATCAGAACAGCACTGGCCAGTCATGGAGCAACTCTGTTTCACACAGTTCACAGTGCTGATAGATGTTGATACAGTGTGAAAGAACAGGAAATATGAATGAACCATTCAGTATATCATTTGTCACTGGTTAACAGAGATGCTAGACACTGGGGTGTCCCAGAGAAAAAGGCTTTTAAAACACCTATCATATTTCTTTCGTGGGTGATTTCAGAAGGTTTTCATGAAAAGACTGATAAAATTAAGCAAAATAATTCACATGCCTATCATTTACAGCTTTGCAAATGGGAATGCTTGAGATGTTCTACAGCTGCTTATTTTAACTCCATATAAGTGCCAAACACAGGACAGGATACCTCCATGGATGATGTCAGGTTTGTACGCTTTTCTACCAAATGCCCTTGTGTGGAAGTAAATATAGGAAGCTAGGCAGATACCGTAGTTTGCTAATTTATGTGAGAGTTTTATTAAATTTCTGGCTTATGAGAGAGGTGGGCAATGCATGATCAAACTGCAAATCACTTGTCAGGAGGTTAGTGGGATTGGGAATGTAAAGGATGGTGTTCAAAGACAAGAGTCATTACAACTGTGTACATGCCATATGTGTAGAGCCACATGCTCTATACAAAATCAAGTTGACCTATGTGATATTTACAAATCTGTCTTGGAATGAGTAAGGCTCTGCAATGGGATGCACACATTTAAGAACAAAACCTACAAACTAGGTAACCAGAAACCACTGCACCACTGGCCACCTTGACCTGTTGGATTTGGACAGAACTCTAAGATGCATCATAAGGCAAAAGGGAAGAAGACAAGCAAAGACGTGTACAGATACTGCCAGCATAGTTAGTCCTCTGCCAAATTTACCTACAACATAATTTGTGAAAATGGAGGAGAAAAATATACAATAGGATGTATTGGGCAAATGGATAGAAAGCACACTCAATACTGACATTTGTCTATTCATTATGCATGCCACATAATTTCTTGATTAGTACAGTAACTGCCTCTAGCTGCATCTGTCTTGGTTTTTTTAGAAGATCATTTTTGTCAATATAACAATGTTTTATTCTTGAAGAAAAGGAACATAAAGCAAAACTTTAAGAAAAAGAGGCATTGATTTTTTTTTCTAATTAACTAAAAAACAAAAATAAAGCTCAACCAAATAGTCGTGTAAGAGGAAGCTTTTAACTTCAGTAACCATAGCATAAGCATTCATACAGCTATCTGGAAAAAACCTGCAGCTACAAGAAACCTTTGCTCCAGATTTATTTCTCACATTTCATCAAAGCAGGGCAGAAGAAAACTTTTGTGACCTGTACAAAAAGTGACTGAGTGTTGTATATATGTATACACAATTGTATATATGTATACATGGTTACATTAGGGTAAACATGTTGTGCATAATATTCCTTCCATCCCCATGAATTTATGCTAAGCATGCTCTGCAATATAGTGGTATTAGCCATGGACCAGAAGTCTTTATTGGCAATCCATTTGCTTGTTTGTGGATTTGTTTTTCTGTTATTTGATTGAAAGATCCTTTAACTTAACCTTAATATATTTATTGTTATTTATTCATAGTTAGAGTTTTTTGTCCACCATGTAGCCTAGGGTGAGTTCAGTTACATATGCTCATCTGGAAATCATCTTCACAAGACCTATAGCTGAGGAGAGATTTAGGGAAATTATGTTAGGTGTTGCTCTTGCTGTCTTGCTGACATTTGATTATTCCAAGATGATCTTTAAGAATGTTGCCACTGTAACTATCAACATCATTGTAAGGTTGTCTAGGAAACCTTTTCTGTCTGGATGTCTGTTGGTAAAAGGATTTTTGCATTATTTTTGCTGTTGATTCATGGAGTAAATAATTGGGTTTTGGTTTCTTTAGTGGAAGCTTTTTACAGTTGTTATTGGACAGTGCAACGTTAAGGCCTTGCCTTAAAGGCAATCAAAGTAAAAGTCCACCTTTCCAAATGAGAAACATGTAACAAGGAAAATGTACACTGGCAAATCTGGTTATTCTCTTGCAATCACTGGCTTTTGCTTTCAAATGGGGTAAAAAAAGTAATAATAATAATAAATTTGATTCTCTTGGCATTTTATTAGAGAACTAGGAAGTCAAAGATGACCAGCAAAAAAGCTGTCATTCTAGATTATATTCCATCTGTCGTGGAAGATAGTGGTAGTTGTTACCTGAGGTTTTTGTGCATGTTGGTGCAAAGGATTAGCGTAGACAGATTAGCTAAAGTATAAACAATTCAGATTTATCAAGAGCAAATAATCCAAACTAACATGATCACCTTCTACAACAAAATAACATCTGTTGATAGGGGGAGAGCAGTGGCTGTTTGTCACTGAGACTTCAGCAAAGGGTTCAACACTGTTTCCCACAGCATCCCTGGAAAAACTGGCAAGGAACAGATGGGATGAATTGTCTGAAAGGCCGGTAGAAAATTATCTAATAGGTTGCAGTCAGAGAGTAGTAATCAGTGTTTTTCACTCAGGTTGGGAGACTGTCACAATAGGGGTTGACACTGGGCCCCAAGGTGTTCAACATCTTCATAAATGACCTGGATGATGGGAATGAAAGCACCCAAATCAGTTTTGCTGATGAGACCAAACTGGGTGATAAGGGGAAGACATCAGAAGGGAGAGCCATCTTACAGATAGACCTGGACAGGCTGGAAAGATGGGAAAGCAAGAACAGCATGAAGTTTAACAAAGACAAGTACAGAGTCCTACACCTGGGATGGAATATTAAAAAGCCCAATAGAGGTCAGGCCCTGTGTGTCTGGGGAACAACCTTTCTGAAAGACCTGAGAGACTGACTGGGGACCTGGGGGTCCTGGTGGACAACAACAAGCTGAACATGAGCCAGCAGAACAGCACTGCAGCAACAAAGGTGAATGAGAATCTGGGAGGTGTCCACAGGGGCAGAGGGAGAATGTTCATTCCACTCTCCTCACCACTTATCAGGCTGGTACCTACAAGACAAGAAAGATGCAAGCAAATAAAGGGTTCAAAAGGAGGGCCATAAGGGTTACCAAAGGGCTCGATAAAACTGTCCCATGGGAAAAGACTGAAGGAGTTAGGTTTTTGCGGCCCAGACTAGAGAAAGCTCAGGGCAGACCTCATTGCAATATTCTAGTACATAAAGGGCAGATATAAAGACAACAGAGGCTCTCTCTTTACAAGGAGTCACATGAAGACAAGAGGCAATCGGTACAAGTTGCAGAGAGAGGTGCTAAATCTCAACACAAGAAAGAAAGTTTTTAGTGAGAAAAATCATTCATTGGAACAATTTCCCCAGAGACATGGTAGAGTCCCCATCCCTGGAGGTTTTCAAGGCATGACTGGACAGGTAGTAGGTATTCTCATCTATGTTCTCCTTCTCAGGAAAAGTTAGACCAGATGATCTCTCAAGGTCTTCCAACTTGGTCTGGTCTATGAGTCTGTGGTTCTATGAGCCATCTCTCCCACTCAGGTGAAATCTCACTTCTGTGAGGAAGAAATTGCCTACTTATCCATTGCTAAGGCACTGAACAATCCTTAGCAATGTGAAGTCACAAAAGAGGATTTTTCTGGACGGCTTGTTTATGTACATGATGTGGTTTTGGCTGCTGTTGTTTTAGTATCCATTTTGCAGAGGTAGGCACATGGCACTGATCAGTAGATTTCCAGGAAACAGTAAGTTTATTCAACCATATGTGCTGTCTGTCTAGTGATGGAAGAAGTGGTAACAGAAGAAGAAGGCTGTTCTTACTCAGTGTGGATGCCATGATAATGGATTTACATCTTCTCAACAACTGCACCTCAGTATTTTTGATAACACTCATTGTAGAAGAAAATGGCACTACGGGGGAATGTTGGCCTTTTACAGTCCGTCTTCCCATGTCACTAGCCTGGCATTTAGCTTGATAAAGGCATGCAATGACACATCTTTATGCAGTCAGATTTCACTGATGTTTAGGCGAGAAAAATTAACCAAGCTTACCAAATAATTTTGTGCCTCAACAGTATGAAAACTGACACAAACCACATGGAAAGAAAGCACAATTGACTCTCTCTCATCTTGAATTACAGGATTCCAGTGTTGTTATAAGACTCATCAGTCAAAGAGTATTCAGCCTCCAGAAGTTTTGTATTTTTTCCAGCATGAGTAAATTTCCCAGCTGGTGTCTTTGTTAATTTTTTAGGAAAAAAAATCCATGAATTTCTTGCCCTATGGCCCAGTAAAAACTGTATTATCTTTGCCTGCAATGGGCCACAGACCTTGTGCTAAATCTACCTTATTTAAGGTGGAACTGTGGAACACTCTACTGCTGGCCTCATGGGCTTGTTATCAGACGGTTATGAGAACATGCTATGTGAACCAAAGCTTGGTACCGGGTGTCTCCTGGTGTTAACACATGGAATAACAGTGAAGGCCTTGAAAATACGGGAACAGGCTGAAAACAGAGGCCCAGAGCTATAAAGACCTCAATGGTCACTGGCCATTGGAGAAACACAGCCTTGAGAGCTGGGAAAAGGCTGCTTGGAGCATGGCAAAGGAAGAAACACTCTTCATCCTGTTGCAGTATCTGGTTCAGGGCTAGTGGCCAAGGGCTTTGGGCAACTTGCAAATTCTAACGTCCAAGAAAAAGATCTCAGATCTGGGAGGGATCATCGTGATGGGGATTACTGTCAGACCTGTTGTATGGTGAGTGGATCTGCAAGCTCAGCCTGCTTCCCCTGCTTGCCTCAGGGACCCCAGGCCCTGCTCCCTGCCTTAGAGTGCTCATTCCTGTGTTTCTGAGAGTCCTCTGGCTCCCAGTGCACTGTATTCTCCCTGGTTACCTCTTCCACAGCCACAGCTCTTCAGGGACCTCTTCTGCTGACCATTCACCCATCTCCATGGGACTATGACTAGACAGCACATGTGCACTTGTGTGCATGAGGATGCAATTTTTCCCCTCCAGTTTCTGCATTTTTCTCCTCTCCAATGCCCAAGCTCCTCTGTGAAGACCTCTGTGCATAAACTAAATTTGTTATTATTTTCGGCAAAAGAACATATGATAATAAAATAAAAATTAGGTGGCTTATTTGTAATTCTTACAGTAGGAGAGTCTTTACCAAAACTTTAGGAACCAATCCTGTCATCTAATCAAACCTTTTTCTGATTTTCTGTGACTCCTCTCACCTGTATTATATTCACCGGACATTGAATCAGGCTCTTTGTTAACAAGGAGTCATGTAGAATAGAAATCATCAGATTAAAAACTTCCTTAGCAGCTTCTGTGGAGATCACTACTATCACAGAGAAAAAAAAAAAAAAAGGTTCTGGTCAGCTAAAAGCCAAATGTTTGCTTTTTATACAGAGTAGATGTGGTTTGGATCATGCTTATTATCAAGGCACCACGTCCAGACATGGACCTTCCTCTTTTCAGCAGATAACTTCTGAAACAAACAATGTAATGTTGGAGATTCTTTTGCAACAGCCTTGTTGATGGCTAGGCAGTGTAAAAAATAGTACCTCAGTTTATAGAGAAATTTGTAATAGACTTGATAAAAATTGCAATCTTTTTTATGTTCATCACCACAGATGACTAACTTAGAAGAAAGAAATTCAGTTCTCCTCATAACTATTCCACTTTAGTACATTGGCTTATAAAGATTTTATTTCAGCTGTGTTCTGTGTAGTATCATTGCCACAGGTATGATATAGTCTCTACTATAATTAATGTATACTCACAGTGTAGAATTGTCAATAAAATATACTGTAATTGCTCAAATATCTGTCAGTGATTGTCCATCATGCCTGTATGTTAATATGCAGTGATAATATCAAAACATTGGAATATATTGTCAGATCTACAGTCAGTCTTATAAACAACCATTACAGTCATGCCAATTGCATCAGATCAGGTACAGGTATTAGGGCACATATTTGGGAGCAGTTGGGCCTGAAAATGAAATTATTCCACCTAATGTCATCTGTGAAAAGACAGCAATATCTCTCATAACAGCTGAAGAATCAGAAGTCCCTGATTGCTAGATGCTGAAATATTCCCCAGTGACAATTCTTTTTGGAATAATAAGAGACAGAAGTGCCACTTCCAATTCTCTGCTGTCAGCCTGTAAGGCCGAAAATCCTGTGGGTACCATAACACTTCCATTTTACCTAGAATTTTCTTAGCTTGAGAGTTAAGGCACCCTTCACAAGGTGATGGGATTTTGTCTTTGGCTCCAGAGGGACTGGGATTTCCTCTTTGGTGCACTGCTTTTCAGATCTAAATTTTAAGAAGAAAAATAAAACAAACAAACAAACAAAAATTAAAACAAATTACAAAACATTGTGTCATATTTGGGATTTCAGCTCTTTTTGATTTTTGCAGAATGGAAAGACAATGTGATAATCCTAGATGACATATAGTAATGACTTTTAAACTGTGATGTATTGCTGAAGATAATGTAATACAATTGTTTGACACACATGCATGCACGCATAAAACATCTGTATTACATGCTGTAACACATATGCATCCACATATAAATGCTTAAATAGTATAACATGCTGACTCTGTACTGTTAGAAATTAGAGAATTACTTTGGTTCCAATTTCTCGTCTCCTGTCACTCACATGCCTCTAATTCCAGGGATCGTTTTCTCTCAGGGGGACTTTGTGGGAAGTTGCAATCCCAGGGATGCCAACAAATAGGTAACTACACTGTACAGAAAATACATCTCAGCGTTTTTGTGGAAGTTGCATAAGTGGAATTGATTTAGATAAAAATATGCCTGTAAATTGATATGGGAATCCAGGAAAGCAGAAAAAACCCAAAGCTTTCAAAAGCATTTCTTGACACTGCTTTCTACATGAGCAAATATAAAGTGGTAACATTTTTTGCTCTAATTTTTCCAAAGCCAAACAACAAAAAAAGGGCTGTATTTATTAAAGACCCCATAAAAATGAATAGTGAATTATAAAATGTCTAATAATAAAGAATTTATAGTGATAGTGTGACTTACATTTGCAATAAAACATAGAATCCATCTTCAAAGAACTGAATGCTTGGTTTTACAATGAGAAATTATACAAGTAATAAAAAAAATCATTGTTGAGGGATTTGTTAATACCAGATCATGGGTCTCAGCTTTAAGTGAATTTATTTTGAACCTTCTGAAGCAGACATTGCAAATTTTTACATTTTAATGAGTGAACTAAAAACATATATTTCAAAGAAAACAGCATTCATAAATTACATTTATGACACATGAGGTTGCTGACTGCTGTGCAGGGAGCACAGAGTAATGGTGCTAATATGCACTCTAGCTTGATTTTCTCAGTTCCCAACATGTTCTAATTCTACACTACAAATCTTTAAATGGCAGTTATATTTTAATTAATATGATTATGTGCTGCCATTAGCAAACCCTCCCCCAGCACATTTCTCCTGCCAAACCCATGAATGCCAGTAAACCATTTACATAAAAGGGCTGTTTGCTTATTAAATTCATCTACACAAATAGGCAAGGGTTGCAATTGTTGATTTGCCATTGAAAGAACAGAACATGAGCAAGTTGCACAGTAGCTGGCAGTTGCAATTATCTAGTGTAATTAAGTCTAATTTATAAGCCCCCCTCAAATGAGAAAGTAACAATTTTTGTTAATTAACAAGAGCATTTGTAAAGCTCGTTAACTCCATCATTCACCATCTGCCTGGGTAGATGGGAGCATGCAGTTATTATTGTGGGACATGTTGCATATGTGTATTCGTGTAGTAATCTGTTTGGAAAGTCTAATGATTGAAATGGGAGATAGAAATGGATGTTATATTACAATGAAAAGAAGATCTACTGTTTTCATTTATCTTTGCAGCAATGCAAGTGCTTTGTCATTATCTTGTGCATACGGTTTCATTATTCTGATACAGCACTGTTACATTGCCTCATACCATCATCCCTACAAGCCTGCAGGGTACAAGAGCACTTATCTTTCCTGATGACTGTTGAATCATTTAAAACAAGTTATTAGTGAAACAATTAAAATGATATTGGTTCACAATTGTATTGATAGCTGCCAGGCATAATGAAACATTCTGAATAGCAGTTGGGGGTTCTCAGAATGGATAGAAAATGCTGTTAATCAGAGACAAGAGAAACCTCTAAAGAAAAGCTAAATTGCAAGAACACGTTAATTGTATTGGAACATTTCATTTAATTGAGAACAAAGGGAGGGTAAAAATCATATTATCAATGTTTTATGAACATGAAGGAATAAGAAAATTACTATGTCATTTGTCACATATCTTATGTTGGAAGTGTAAATTGAAAAGGCTGTATTTAACTTTAACAGGAGCAGGCCAAATACATCATGTTGCTACACATTTTGTTTTTCACTGGGATTGCAAAAACTGAAAGGAATAAGGATTTTTTCCCTTCTAAAATGTGACTGTGAGTGAGTAAGCAATAAGCAAGTTACAGTCTGCTAGTCAGCCATGTAAGGAAACAGGATATCTGTGCTGTCCTGCCCATTCACGGAAGCCTTGAGAAATTGCCACTATAAAATCAGATATGAACAATGAGCAAATGGTACAGCACACACACTTCTTTTTCTTTTTCATATTTTCTTCAGAAGATGATCATGATTCATGGACTTGTAATGCTCATAAGAGGTGGACTTTTAATATTTCTGGTTAATAATAGGCATATTAGCCTGATCTGATGCTCCATTGTAGCTACTGGAGAGGCTCAGATCACATGATTCTCATTTATACAAAAGACCTTAATGTGGTTGCAAATGTATGTAATTTAAAGCCTCTTACCTTACTCAGTGTTATAAAGGGTCTCTAGGTAAATGGGAATTGGGCACACTGAGTTGATCGAACACTGGATAAACTTATCTTAAACCCACCCTCCATCACTACTGACCTCTAAATACTGAGTAACATGGGGAAAGGCTTGCCGTTCATACCAGCTTACTGGGTGGCAAGAGGGATGCGCAAGAAATACAGAAGTTGGATATCATCCCTTGTTTGAAACAGTAATTGGTATGAAATCAAATGAAAAGCACTGACACAAAAGAAAACTCTTCCAACTTAAATATCATTACTTTAAATTTCTGTACTTTATTTTTCAATTTATTCTGAAGATTCTTGATACGCTGTGGACAGATGGGAAAACTGCCTTTACTCCAGCTTTCAGCCTGAACTCAGGAAGATAATAAAAAGATTCTGTGTATGACATTTTTATTACTTGGGCTTCAAATGTTTTAAATTAGGCATAGTTAAAACATATATCAAACTATTTTAAAGCATTACTAGCATTTCCTTTGGTTCAGAAATCATTGCATTGTATGCATTGTTTTATTATTTATTATTGTTTAGTGGATAATGTTTACAAGTGTGTCTGAGCTGGGAGCATTTCATGAGCCTAGAAAATCCTTCCTTCCTTCCTTCCTTCTTCCCTCCCTCCCTCCCTCCTTCTCTCCTTCCCTTCTTCCCTTTCTTCTTTAATGTGGACATTTAGCTAACATAATACAGTTCTTCTTTTCTCAGCATAACCTTGACAAATGAATATTACCTCATCTTGGAACTTTCTGTCTCAGTTCCATAGCTGTCTTACTTTCTATTAATGTAGTATCCCTCCTTTCCTTCACTGTTTTCAAACTGTTATGCAAGACACTGAAACAACCAGAAATATTGTTGGAGATGGAGTAAATAATGAAAGTGTTATTCATTGCATGTGTCACCTGTTTTTAAATTCTTATCTAGTCTTCGGCTACTGACCAGATTCCAAGATGGAGCACCGGACAAGTTAGCACTGTAAGCTGTTTGCATGTCTGGTCACATACTTGTAAACCCAAATAATTCAAAAACATTACACATAGTATAATGAATTAAAATTAAAATTTATGGGCTTGAAAATAACATGCATTGTTATAAATTAGCAAAAGGAGGAGCTTTAAGGTCAATTTTTTACCTTAATGATGAGATTCATATTACACCTAAAAAATGGTTATTACTTAAGAGACAGATGGGAAATGTAGAATTCATCACAAACAGTTATGTTGACAATGTCTATGAAAATGGAATGTTTATTCTTTCACCCTCTCAGGAGTAGAAAGAAGAAAGACAGACTCATTGGGAGAGGCTTAAGGCTGAACCCTGACTAACAGAAGAGAAGTAGCATTTGTAGGGTGCATTGGCACAATGACAATGACAGGTGGGTGCGGTTAGCTTTGTGAACATTCAAAAAGGCATGTACTCTCAAAAGATCAGTCTGAAAAAAGTGTTGAGCAACTGCCGTTTTTAATGGCCTTAACTGGAATTCTGTGTATTGAATACTTGCAGAATTCATTCCTGTAGTGGTGAGGGCAGAGGGAGGGGGAAAGAATCTCACAGGGTATGTGGTCTGCTGATGTTTTATTTTAAAGAAAAAAGGAAAACTGGAGTTTTGCCTGTCTAGAAAGGAAAGAAGTGTGTAGGTCAGACTTATAGTCTGCCTAGCAATTCTACATTCAATTTTATTTTTGCATTCAATTTTCTGCTATGTGCATATACAGATCAGCTTGGCAAGCACTTTCAGCAGGAAAAAACCAAACCCAAACCCACAAAACAAAAAACCAAAAACCAAAAAGCAAACTTGTCTGTGAATAAATACACTTATTCACATGCAAATAGGCTCATTCATACATGTATACCCATGTTTGCCTGGATAAAATATGCCACACATTTGTGATGAAGAAGTAAAATGGCCAGCAACAGCAGTAGGGATTATCACAACAAAGTGAAGGAAAAGAACTAATCAAAATCTGTCATGGACTGAGAAAAAAATTAAATTTCTAATGTCTGCTTTTAATTATTTACTTGTTAGGCAAGGAAGGTTGTTCTCATAAAAACATATTTTAAATGTGAAGATTATATACTTGTCTGACAAAGCGGTTGTGCATATGGAGAACACTCCCTAAGTGATCTGCAGTGATGAAGAGCCACACTTTCACTAATTTTGAACAGAATATATCTAAACGCAAAAACATTTATAGACAAATAGGGTGCATACTCGAGGAATAGTTAATATCCACATTGCAACCAAGAGTTTATTCATTTTAGAATGATAAATAGGGTTTCTAACCCATGGTCTTATGGTAAAGAAGTTTTCTATGGCACTGGTTCATCACGTAGTGCTACAGCACTGAAATGTAGAGCAACTGAAAAAGAAACCACATTAATTTTGCACCCACTTAAAAAAAAAAAAATCCCCCACCTCAAGTTCTGGATAGAATCATTTGATTTCATATTAAAGAGTTTGTTGTTGTCTAGACCTCTTTTCATTTTCTTTGAAATTCTCCTCCCCTCCNTAATGATCTTCAGTTTGCTTAATGTCTGAGATTTTCCTAGACGAACTTAAAATTCTGCATTTGGGATTCTCTATTTCTATAATTTTTTTGTGTTTCACCCCTTAGTTTTATTTCTGCCTTAACTGAAGAGAAATTTATTTCTTTGGCTTTTGCATTGTCCATATGCCTTTTCCAGTTGTGTCAACATCAACTTGTTATAGAAAAATGAAGTTGTTTATTTTTTTCCCCTTCTATTTTACTGTGGAATGCTGGAAATACTTTCTTTATAATATACACCATGGATATCGCACTTTCTTTTCTTTCTTTTTCAAATTCATACCAAGGAAGAACAAATTGTTCTTTGTTTTAATATTCTTTATCAGTATGAGTTTAACTTGGCTCTTAGAAACTTTTTCGTGTCTCTGGATAAAAACAGAAAGACTCTTTCCCATTTCCTGTAGGCTTTCTGTTTTCTTTATATTTTTTCCTGGTGTAATTATTCTTTCAATTGTGTCCAGAAGCTGCTTTCCAGAAGTGTTTTCTCCCTTGCTTTGGATACAGAATCTGTTATCTTATTTGAAGGCTTTCCAAATTTCCTAACCGTTATGTCTCACTGCTCCTAGGTGTACCTGATCTCTTTAACTACTTCCCTTAATCTACTAAGTTCTGCCCCGTGGAATCAAGAATCTTCCCAGTTCTTCTACTGAAGTGAAAACAGATCTGTCCTTGAGCACTCGCCATCATGACAAAATTGTGAAACAGCTTTCTGACCTCCTGACAGTGTGCAGTTTCCACTCTGAACTTTTCTTTGCAACATAACTTACATTAGCTGACAGCAATTTCCAGTTACAGTGGTTTGTACAATAGATAATTCAGATTTGCTCTGGACTCACCTTCTTCCAAAGCCTGATGGTCAAGCCATCAGGTCAGCAAAACCCTGAGTACAAATATTTGGTTTTACCCTGGGATAGAGTTAACTTCTTAATAGTGGCCTATATGTTGTTTTGGATTAGTGACCAAATGAATGCTGATAGCCCACCATTGTCTTGGCTGTCACTGACCAGTGCTTGCACAGCATCAAGGCCTTCTCTGTTTCTCACTCTGTCCCCCCAAGCAAGTAGGCAACATCTTGGGAGAGGACACAGCTGAAGCAGCTGAGCTGTGCTGGCTAGGGGAATACCATGTACTGTCAATCTAAACAATATAGGCTGGGAACTTGATCTTTGCTTAGAGACTGCAGGGGCATGGGCGTGTTTGGGAAAGGTGGTAAGTAATTGATTTTGCATCACTTGAAGTGGGTTTTTTTTGCTAGTTTTTTTCACCTTTGCTCTTCACTTACAAAATCCATGAGTCTTCTCACTTTTCCTTCCCCCATCCCACTGGGAGTGGTAAGTGGCTGTGTGGATGCTCTGCTGATGGATATGGTCAACCCACTACAAATATTTACTTAGGAGAGGAAAAAGCCTAACATTCACAAGAAACTTTCTGTGTCTCATGAGTTCAGAAATATGTCAGTACTGTGAAAAACATACAATAAGTTTCAAGAGTTTTATTTTGAATAGATATAATTAAACCACCACTGATGAAATTATACCATGAGTGTCCTTTACCACAGTATTCTATTACCATAGCACTTACTTGGATCATTTTTAGGACAGATAAATAAAATGAAACTTCCTCTATATCCTTAAATTATAAGAGTAGCTGGAGACACTTTTAAAGGTATCATATGTTGAAGTTTCACTGGGAGGAAGAAGTCTCCTGTGTTCCAAAACCTCTATGGATGTATTATATTTCCCCTTGTTAGAACAGTGTACCACAACAATTTGGTGCAACTGGAAAGAAATCTTGAACATAACCACTTGGCAGTGTTAAGAAAGTGCAGCCAAGCTGCATTACCTTCCAGGCCCACGCAGGATGAGGTGCTCCCTTATATTGCCCGTGGACTGCTCTAACATTTCTACTGAAGTGGCTGGCTTGATAGGAACCTGAATCCCAGCATGCTGTGGCTGGACTTTGTGCAGCTGGAGAAAGCTAGCGTGTAACAACTGCTGGGAACAGTTTTTGCTTACATGGGACATACTCCCAGCCACTGCTTTACCTCTAGTGATCTATTCTCCTATTCTCCCACACTGAAAACTAGCAAAGAACTTGGCAAGTCAGGGGAAAAAGAAACAGGTTTCTGAATTTTGGTTGGCAAGCATGGGAGCTCAGTAGCTACTGAGATTTTAAGAACCTCAGGGCAGGGGACCAGAAGTGACTCCTGCAGCACACAGCGGTTTTCTGTAAATATCATACTGTCTATTGCAGAGGAATTTGTTCTGATGATGGCTACACATGCTCACAAACACTTTCTTTTGTTTCTCTGTCTGGCATGGGACCACCAGGTGATGAGTATTTAGTGGTGCTTGTACTTCAATTAGAAGTGCTGCTCTCAGAACTTAACAAAGCTGTTCCTAACATCCTCACTGAATCAAACATTTTCTCTTGCAACTCCCATCCACTGTCAGGTAAGTTCAGCAGATGAGAAAAGCGTGCCTTTTTCAGCAGAGAGAGCATTTCTTCAAAGCACTTCTTTCTGCATGTTGATCTATTACATGTATGCCCAGCTAACCCCGTTTTAAAAGAACATTCTTAACCTTTGACTGGGATTTTGAGGACAACAGCAGCCTCTGCTGTTTTGACAGACTGCCTTTGTTCAAGTGGCTTTTTGGAACTTGCTTTTGGTATATTAACCATAGACATGCTCATTCTTATTCGTCTAATTCATACTGGGCTTAAGTCAGCCTGGCTAGCACATTATGCATCCCTTTGTACACTGCAGGGCATTGTATTAGCATGATGGTTAGTAGCTCAGCCAAGATTTATCAAACAATAATTTGAAGTTGCAACATCTGGCTTTGGGAGCAATGTGCTCTCTATCCAATGACTGATGTAACTTGCACATATCAGAAATGAAACAGGAGAATGACAAACTCATTCTCTGTGACTGTTGAACTGCAGTGGGTTTCCCCTCTTCCAGGCTGTATTAACCATATGAGACTTTCACACATAACCACCCAGTTTATGTTATAATTTCTACTCGCATCTGGCAGAAATAGGATTCCCAAAACACAATATAGCAATAAACACTGGTTAAAAAATTGAAAAAAATGACTGACCAGGCATGCAATATGCTTCTTGCGTCTGTATAAATCCTATGTGGATGTGGATGATTTGATTTACTTTCCATATCAAAAGCAATATCTTTCCTAAGGCAATATTAGAATAGTTTTTAATGATAACAGACTGTGTAGTGATGACTTTTTTATATAAATTTAATGATTTTTACCGTAGGCCCTCCTGTTTGAAAACCTGTATGAAATCCAATGGGTGCTAGCTAAATAGCACCCACTCCACCTCAAATCTCAGTGAGTGTGATTTTGAAAAGATACTGTCTTAATTGGACTGATTGCATCTGCTGAATGCCGTGGTGACAAGTTAAAGAAAGAAGAACATTTAAGGATTATTGCCTTAAATTAACAATTCACAACTTTGTAGGCTCAATTGCAGTTTATCTTGTTAAAGATAGTCAAAGTTAGTATTCAGATATCCTTCTTACATTTTCCAGGGTCTCTTGGCCTTATTAATTCAAATCTTACTTTCAATGTATGCATGTAGCCAAGATAATTATTAGAAGGAGAGATCAAAGCAAGCATATTATAGTCCTATTCCATTTTCTGCTGATGTGAGTGATCTGCCTCTTCTTTGATGTTGTATGCTTCTACAGTGAAAGTACAGAGGATAAAAATACTACACCATGTAATCTGGCATTTATCCCATGAGAGCAGAATTCCAAATTGTGACACATGTCAAGAAGTTAAAAAAATAACTTAAAAGAGCCCTATGCTTTATGCAGTGACATACTCTGCATTTAAACACCATCAAACATCACTTTCCATTACAAATTTAGTCCCCTATATAAAATTCAAAGAATTTATGTAACTTTAGTCAAAGAAAATGACAGCAATACTTAAAAAATAGCTGCTATATTTACAAGTAGTTACACTAAGATGGCAACTTAGCTTTATTCAAACCAAATTCTACTCTTTTTTATTTTATCATTAAAAAGGCAAAGGGGTGAAAAAAAATAATGTGTTTGTGCAAACACAGATGCTTCTTCTGAACAATTTGGCTTCATATCCAGCAGTCTGTTTATTCAGACTGGGTTTTGTCATGCTTTGGAAAATGTCTGTGATTCCAGGTGCTGAATCCAGTACTGACACAGGCTCATAAGATTCTTCCTCAAAGTGAGGAAGCAGGATTTGTCCTTTATTATTGTATATTTAAAATGTAATTGCCCCAGATATGTTGTCAGAATTCTGTCATATTAACACATATATTGGAAACTGAAACTCATTATATTTCTGCCTTTGTAGCATAACACTTGATTATTTTAGATTGTAAAGAGCAGAAAGGATGTCAGTTACAACAGTGCAACATTTGGCCTTCTTAGGTTTACTGGAAAATGTCAGAAGTCTTTGGACAGCTTGAGAATTTTTCCTTCACTACTGAAATCAGTGAGAGCTTTTTTTATTTCCTCCAGTGACTATATAGATGTAAAACAGCATTCCCTATTCTTTATGTCTCGAGAATGAAGTAGGCCAAATAAGAGCTTTCCATCTTTCCTTTTCTTCATGCTCAACATTGTAATTAATTTCAAACAGATTCCATATGATGTTTGAAGAATTTCCTTAATATTCTTTTCACTATTTACCCACATTTTGTCATGTCTTAGTTATACGAGGGGCAGAAACATAGCTGTCAAAACACAGGAAAAAAGAAGAAGCTGTTCACAAAAGATAGCTGGAATCAGGAAGACAAAGAAATATCCCCAAAATCCTAATTCCTATTTAACCTTTACAGTTATGAGACATTCTTGTATGTTAGATAGAGAAGCCAGTATATGGAAACAACACCAGATTACTGCTCTTGTAATTGTTGCTAAAAGTGTCTTAATCCTTTCATTTTATAATTTGGGAAATGTCTGTTTAATTTCTGTTGCTTTCTAACAGCACTTCTGAGGTCTGGTACACCTTTTACCACTTGAAAGTGAGGAAATAGTCTTGCATGTTACTTTTTGCAATGTAGAGCTTTTTCTACAGACTGAGGGACAGAACCCTAGCCTTGTGAAGCTGACATGTATTGACAGTTCAATATTTCCTTAAGCAAGACATTCAAAGGCAAATATTACTAGATTTATAGTCTGGGATCCTCTTGTACTTGTAGTCGCACCTAGGTAAATATGAGTGCAAGAAACATTTGCTTTCATTTATGTCTTCCTTGAAGATTACCCCAGATTCCATGAGACTGTTATCTGGTACAGGGATATCTGCTTGTCTGTCGAGCAGTTTGGGTCATATTCTTTCTGCACAGAATTCCCACTAAATTCAGTATCAGCTGTGTTTCTCGAGAGTTCTCTGTGATTTGTTATTAGAACAATTGTCAGGTGGAAAGCAGGCTCTCTCCAAAATCAAAATCCTCCCTGCAATGATTTCACTGCTCCAGCTAATTTCAGTTTTCTCTCAGAAATTAATTTCCAGATCCTTCATGTATTAGTAAGGTGCCAGTCTGACTACTCCAGGTGTGGGTCTTAAAACCCTGATGCATAAAGAGCTGCTGAGACATAGTCTGCTGTTCCATGCAGTACTCAGTAATTTGCCTGAAGGAAGGAGGGCAGAGTGCTCTAGACATCACAAGAGGATTTGGAAACATTTAGAAATATTTTGGAAAAGCTAACAGTGAAAATGTCTTGGAAATGCCTTCCAGAATTTTCTCTCCTTGAGAAGTTTAAATACATGAAGTTATAAACCAATTTAATAAGTTGTTTCAGGGACTTGGTTTTTTGGTTATTGTTTGTTTCTTTCTGATTGTTTCTCTTTGTTTGTTTCCCCTGAAGATTTAGAGGTTCCATGTAATTGGTATTCCAATTTCTCACTGGTTCTATCTTATAAGTTTTCAAACTTTTTGTGAATTCAGACGTGACTGTCCCAGGAATTTGCAGAGTGAATGTTCCCAGGAGACAGAGCAAGAAGCATAGGAAGCTCTTGTGTTTAGCTGCTGTGAAAGGCTCAGCGGGGCGCTTTGCTCCCTCCCTGTCTTGAGTGTGGAGAAACCAGCCAAGCAAAAGTCAGAAGTTCTTGGCTGCAATTCCCAGACTCTTTTCAAAAGGGTATGTTATACTGTATTTTTCCTTTCATCTACAAAGAATGTCTTGAGTTTGTGTGTGTGGCTGTTCCAGAAATCCACCTTGTACAAAATCCTGCGCTGCTGCATGAGGAGAGGTGTTCTCTAAAGAGTGAGCAGAGACAAAGAAAAGTGGCAAAAAGGTATTTGTTTGTCCCTCTTAAATTTTTTTCTTGGACAGAGAGGTGAATTTGTGTTATCAATGTGATAAAAAGGTGGTTTTTCTTCTTATTGAAGTACTGACTTTACAGTTAAAGCCAAAGCATGACAGTGATCACACAATGTGGCATTCCAGCAGCAAGTGAAAGGTACTTGTAAATGTTGGAGACCTACACCAGAGTAGCTTGCTTTCTTATGAGAACTGAATTAATGAGAAACAAACATGTCAAAGTTGGTAAATAGTTATTTGGGAAAAACTTTGTCTTAAGAAATCTGAGAGGAAGAAAAGATGTGTAATGAAAGTAATGGACTGAGTGGCATTTAAACAAGGAGTTGTCTAGTTACATTGTTCAGTTAAGGAAAAGCACCTCCCAAATTGTGGTGTATCTGTGTAGATTATAACTTCATCTTGAGTGACCTCTGCTCTCTGGTTAGCATTCAAATTCCCTTGTCCTGTCAAGGCACTAGCTCGTGATGAGTTCATGTTATATACATACATACATAGTTCTGAATGGCCAAAATGAGGCCAAAGTATTCATTTGCAGACTGTTGGACTTCTAGGGTAAAACCTCTAGTTATTAAACCTAAATCTCTGAACAGCCCAAATATTTAAAGGATCCTTGATGTTCTTCTCATTTCTGTCACTGAGAGATATGGCCAGGTGACAGGAAGTGGGGTGTGTATAGGAACAAACTATGCTTTAAAAATATGTATTCCTTACTTTTTCTGAGTAAACACTACAGATACCTACATAAATGGTATATAAAGCTTTCATGAATCAGGCCTCAGGCTAGACATTTAAGTGGTCCCTACTGTATTCACATACAAACAGTTGTACAGTGTATTAAGAATTGCAGTAATAGAAAAATAGCTATAAAATATTAGCATGACTTTACTTTCATTTTTATAGCTCCTTGTCTTCCTTGACATTGTGTTTTTTAAATAATGAGAAAGTCAGCAAAATATTACAAGCATGTGTAGACTGAAGGGGTACTCAACCAAAATTGGGAGCCATTTTATACTTTCCATATTCATTGATTATACTAGAAGCAAGTTTAAGAGAGAAAATATCTGGGTCTGTGTGTTATACGGAATATATTTCACATACAGTTCTCCTAGTTATTAATTAATTCAACTTACTTCCTCATCAATTTTTTTCCCCCTTAGTCCTGATGGTTTTATGACCTAGACCCCGGCGATACCCTTAGGCAGTCCATCTGATAATTGACACATTTTCTAACACAGCATAGTGATGCCAAGTCAGTGCTTTCAGGCCATGACTTCAGCTTATTGGAGACTGCAGCAGGGACTCCTTTTATCCCTCATACATCAGAATACACTGACAGCTCTCCCAAGCAGGGACGAGGCAGGTCTCTCCCGCAGGAAAATGTATGCAAACACCTCCAGAACATTGTACTGGTTGCTAGGCATCACACTGGTGACATCTTTATGATAAACATGGTATGCAGAAGAAGGCCTAATAAAAGAATAACAAATTATTACATCCAGAGGGCAATTTTACAAGATTAACTGGTGTAATAAATTACTGCTGTAGTCAGAATACCATGTTACCTTTTAAGGTATTTCACAGCAGAGTCTAAATGAACCAGCCTATAAAAACAGAGAATGTTTCACAGAAAATAATAAACCCATTCTTATATTTTTTTTTAATACTCTTCATGAAATGTACGTGTGGTGTTTGGCTTGCTGCATAGTAGTTTCAACAACTGCTTGCTGAAAAATAAGGCTACATACAATTCATTATCCAGATGTCTTTGTTCATCATTTTTTTTCCCTGCTGCTGGATGTTCAATACCCCTGCGATCTACATAATATCAATTTGAACGAAAGCCCATCACATTTTATTTATAAAACTATTTTCATACATAAAAGTTGCAAAGAAAATGCCAGTAGACCAATACCTTTATCAAATATTTTGATTTTTTCTTTCTGCTTTTTAGCAAAGAAAAGAAAGAAAAAGAAAGAAAAAGAAAGAAAAAAAAGAAAAAAAATAGCTCACATTCTTCTTCCTCCCCTTTCTCGCTCTCTCTCTCTCGTTGTGACTTACTTTCTCTCTTTCTTCCTTTCATTTTCTGGATATTTTAAATTTGTCCATTAATAATTTTGTCTTTTTAATTTTAAGGATTCATATTTTACATTTTGATATCATAGCATTTTTGTGTTACAAAAAGCTTTGTGGAGAAAAAGGATCCTTCATTTGAACCCTAATTAACGCAAGGCCTTGGTTATTGTCATGTACTACTTTTATACTAATACAGAAGTGAATTTACATTTCATTTGTAAATGAATGAGATGCATTTTCCTGTGGTTATTTCAGGCAAAATCCCAAGATTTCCCACAACCCATAAAAGACAGAGCACACATCTGGAGTTCAAAGGCCATGGATGTACTACAATTTATCAAAAACTCTCCCATATTACTCTAACGTGATACATTAACGGGATAACACAGCTTCATTTTTGTAAGCTGCAGATCATTTGCAGCTGCCTATGAGGTCATATTCTTGCAGTTCTACCAATTTGATATAATATGCTTTCATAACTTAAGCGACCAACATCTTCTCTTGCAAAAAGATGTGCACTAAATAGGATATGTGCCCATAGCCAGTGGTGCTTCTGGTTGTTGCTCTGTTCCAGTCCTGTTCCATATTTATATACGTTCATTGCCCTTCCCTCTCCCATGTTAAGGGTATGGCATATGGGACTGCAGTCTGACATAAACCAGCACCTGCCAAAAGCCCTTTTACACAACTGGTCAAAATTACTTTTTAACTCTCTGTAGGAAAGAGAAATTTCCATAGAAACTCAGTGCCATGAGTTTCCTTGGTAGCTTTATGTGTATATACATTAGCATTTTACTGAAATGATCAAAAAGTTGCAACATGGTAAATGAAAACACAGAAGAAGATGTAGAAATATTTGTAAAAGTGGCAAAAGGGCACTTCAGCTATACTCTGACAATTATATGGACCCCAGTTTGTACACAAATGAGCAACTCATTTTCAAAACTTCCTTTTATATATCTGCATAAGTGAAACAGAAATATGTCTGTTTTTATAGTTGGTTTACCTGAGTTCACACACACACACCAAAGAAAAAATTAATCTGTACAGCCTTGCATGCTGACACAGATATCCTGAGTCTCCAACAAAAATCGTGCAGCAATGCCACGGTGGAAGTGGTAATGGGTGGTGCAAGTAGAAAAAGAAAAAAACAAACAAGAGAGGGAGGGGTCAGTGTGGCACCCATTTTTCAAGGCATTGCTAAGAGGTAACTTTCAGACATCATTGTCAATTGGGATCACGTGTGAGGTTCAAAACAAGCTCTTTTTCTTCAGCAAAGAGAATGATGTTCCCAGTGGGTAGGTGTCAAGGAAGAAGGCTGGGAGACAGCATGCTGGAGACAAGATGACACATAAGAGCTGAAACGTGGGAAGTGACCAGTCAGGGCAGTGCTGGAGGCAGAAAAGAAGGAGGAGCATCAGTGTCAGAAAACATGTGATCCAGAAAAGACCTCGAATTTTGGGGATTCAAACCTGCGATCTTCATCAGAATATATTGTTCAGTTTGCAGATGACTGAATGTATATATCTCTTCATTCTGGTCAGAAGGTTTTCAATTGAGTATGTGTTAGCTGTAGAACAATGCTGAAAACACTGCAGATCACTGGTACGCAAATGTTAGACTCAATACATGTTAAAAAACAGAAAATAAAAGCATTTCTGAATGGTAGCAGCTTCAAAAAAGCAGAGACTCAGGTTTTTCACTTGAAAAAGTATCGAAACAATTAAAAATGACAATAAAATCAATTAAATTATAAAAATCCAAATAGAATTTTTTCCCTAATTATCAAAAAGTGTTGCACTGTTTCCTACTTTGCAGATTTATATTATTTAAGATTTTGATTTCATGTTTCAATTCAGGACCATTTCGAAAACTAAAGGGCTCTTGAAAGATGAGAAAGATGATCACTATTTTTTTTTTAATTAACTGAATGCAAGACTTGATGCCTTTCTGTGTTAAAAATAAGTGTTATTTACAGAAAACAAATTTCACAAGATATTTTCAGAGTGCTCTAATAGGACATGGATGTCACGAAAAGTTTACTCCCACTCATTTAAATGTAATCACAACTTAAATACCTATAGGAGTGTTGAATGTCCAAATGCAGTAATACTTGCATGCAGAATTCAATATTGCTAAGTTCATCTGCTAAACTTGCCAAATAAGCAAAACTCTAACAAATCACTCCGTAAGAAAAAGTAAATATTTTATCCTTCTTTAAACATTTCCCTCAATCTCAAAATCCAAACCATAATTGAAGATGTAATAATTCTTTGGCTAGAATTTTTTTCAGAATATTCAATGTGAATATCTAACACTTAATTGAGCAA
The DNA here is from genome assembly GCA_013396655.1 of Campylorhamphus procurvoides. NCBI lineage: Eukaryota > Metazoa > Chordata > Aves > Passeriformes > Dendrocolaptidae > Campylorhamphus > Campylorhamphus procurvoides. The sequence continues at coordinate 277,172 of WBMV01008073.1, forward strand.
CAAAAGAGTGCTAGGTGTTTTTTCATGGATTTTATTAGATTTGCTTATTTTAAAAGAGAACAATGAATAAACCACTCTCAGGAAAAGAAAAGCATCTACATGGAGCAACAAAACATATTGTTAAAGGGGGTGTTGTAAATGTAACTTTTTGCTAAATACATGGTACTGGGAACCTAGTTTTAAAGAGTAATTTTTCACAAGACACTTATCTGAATGATAGAAGGAGGAAGATATTCTTCATAATCAACAACCATTCAAGGGAAATGTGCATTTGTGAAGAAAAGGTAGCTCATCAGCAGCTCGCTTATCAATTCCACATGCAGACCCTTGTATGCAGAACCTTCTTTATCAATGAACCCAGACAGGATGTTTGGGAATAAGTCCCTAACCCAGAGCAGTTGCCTGTAGTGGCAAAGCATAACTTGTTAAATCAAATGAACTCTGCAATTAAACACCATGCTGTATTTGGTTTCTGTGGCCAGGTTTTGGTAGTGGGGGTGCTACAGGGGTGGCTTCTGTTAGAAGCTGCCAAAAGCTTCCCCTACATCTGGTGGAGCCAACACTAACTGGCTCCAGGATGGGCTTCTTGCCACTGGCTGAGGCCAAGCCAATTGGGAATGATAGTAATATCTCTGTGATAACATCTTTAAGAAGAGAAAGAAAGTTATTGCACAGTTGAAAAATGCTGCAAGGGAAAAACGGAGTGAGAACATATGAACAACAATGAACTCCACAGTTACCGGAGAAGGAGGTCAGGAGGTGCTCCAGGTGTCAGAATGAGGTTCCTCACCATGGTAGAGCAGCTGTCCTCCTGCAGCCCATAGAGAACCATCCGAGGGTAGAGATCCACCTGCAGCCCATGACGGAGCCCACATCAGAGCAGGTGGATGCATGAAGGAGGCTGTGACCCCATGGGAGGCTCATGATGGATCAAGGTCCTTGCAGGAATCTGCAGCCCATGGAGAGAGGAGTTGATGCTGGAGTAGGCTTCCCTGGTAGAACTTGTGGCACTGTGGGGGACCCATAAGGGAGCAGCTTGTTTGTGAAGGACTGCACTCCATGGAAAAATGACACATGACACCAATTTGTGGAGAACTGTTGCCTGTGGGATGGAGTCACACTGGAGAGGTTCACGAAGGACTGTCTGCTGTGGGAGGGGCCCCACAGGAAGCAGGGGAAGGACTCCTCTGCCTGACAGAGACAGAAATAGCAACTGACCATAACCCCCATTCCCTGTCTCCCTGCATCGCTGGGGGAGAGGAGGAACTTGAAAGGAAGGAGAAGTGGGGAGAAGGTGTTTTTAAGATTATTTTACTTTTTTGACCATGATGGCTATCTGAAAGTGACCTCTCCCAGCTCTTATCTCAACTCTTTAATCCTTTATTGTTTTTTTTTTCTCTCCTCTGTTCTGTTGCAGAGGGGAGGGAGAGACCTGCTTTAGTGGATACCTGACCTTCAGCCAGGGTCAACCCACTACACATGCAAACAGGGAAGATGGTCAAAAGCAACTTCTGATGAGGCAAGTGGAAACATTGGATCAATTTTAATTTTCTACTGTTTATACATTTGTTATTGCATTTCTAAGAAAAAGAAACATCCAGGAACTTTTGATTGCAATGTTCAATTGTGACAAGTTGTATCTGCTATTTAGAATTGTCTTGCTGGGCGTTATTAAAAGAGAAGATCCAGCCAAGAGTCAGTACAGCAGAAACTTCAAAGGAAAGCAATAATTATTTGTGAAAATGGTATCAAAAGAATCACACTGATCATAGAGATACATTCTAAATTGATCAATCTTAACTGTCACAATGCCTTCTAGTGTGCTTATAATACAGAAATTTTAGACATCTTACTGTGATTTTGTGTTTGAAGAAGTCATTTGAATGTTAGTAACTGTACATTACCCAGTCCATATCTATAACAGAAAACATAGGAGTTCTCAGAGCATGAATAGATAACATCAAAATCTTCATACTGTATGTAACCATAGAGCAGTTGCAGCTATGTGTAACCACTTATAAGATACTGGCTTTCTGAAAACACATTTAATCAAAAATCCCTTGAACCTGATTTGCTGAGGGAGAGGTTAACACTCTTCAACTTCATACAAATATCCATTTTGCAGATACCATGTCAAAGTTTCCAAAGTTCCTAAAAATTCAGTGTAACTGGTCAAAAAATGAGTGTGTAAATTTGACAATTGAAAAGTTTTCCTATTCCCATCATGCTTATTCACATTTGATCATTCTTATCTGAGATACAAGTCAGTATTTTGAAATGAAAAATTGTCTGACCCCATAGATTGTTTGAGAAAATCCAAGTTAATGGAACTGTTTGTAACTTTTGAATACTGTTATAGTTTTGAGATTTTAAAAAATGTTCAAATCAGAAAAAAATTTTCTGCTACCTACACTCCGTCTCACCTATCACTTAAGGTCTTGCAGATCTTATGCATCTGCTGTGGGAGGAAAAGGGCATGAGCACAGATGTAATTTTGTCACTGGCAAAAGAAAAGAAAAAGAAAAAAGAAGCAGTTATAATGTACTCCTGGAGTGCTGCTGGAAATAATAATTGCTGTCCTATTTCTCCAGGGCAGTCTAGAACCTCACTACTTGTATTACTTGTATTCAGTCCTTCAGGGAAAACTAAAATCACTTTCCCAATAATTTGACAGTAATAAGTAAAGTCAGAGAGCTGAGCATGGATAAAGAATATTTAAACAATCACTATTTCTTACCTGAATTTTTTTGTGAAAGGGCTGTTTGTTTTGTGGTTTGTTTTTCTTTTTTTTTTTTTTTTTTTTTGGGGGTGTTTTTTTTAT